>KK114493.1:246179-372280 GCA_000611955.2 Stegodyphus mimosarum
CAATGCAATACAAGGCATTAAGTAAGTAAAAGTTTCGAAATTGAGTTTTTGTCACATACGAAATGCATTGAAAAAGCAAAAATTAGCAATATATTAGCACTGGACTAGGAAACAAATTTTCAAAGATAATCAAGTGGTTTGAAAATTAATCAAAAAAAGTATAACATGTAGAATTTTTTCTTCGTAATAAGTTCTGAATGTTTTCGTTTCAGTAGGATGAAGTCAGAAAGTACAAATTTGATAATGAAACACTCATTTTTCAGCCTTTAAGATTTATTAAAAATGCAATAAATACATGTGTGCGTTAGTAAAATTCGATCTGAAAAAGGAGCATTTAGGAGGGAAACATGACTTCCTTCACATATTCACTTGATATGCAATAGAATAAGTTAATTGTTCATTTCGAATATGATAAAGAAGAAACTTTGAGTCAGAGGAAACATGTTTACAAAACAAGGGTTCTTATTTTCGTAGAAATTTAAATCAAAGGGTTGATGTTTTTTATGAAGATGAGCTATTTTTAGACATATTTCTAAAGAAAATAGTACATAAACTTCTTTTTAAGAAAGAAATAGACGTCACAAGAAAATCCATGACAATGCAAGTCAGTAATCGTGGTGACTTAGACAAAATATTCAGTGTCTGTATTAGCTGGGTTAAAAGTCTCTGCTATTTACATGAGAATACATCAGGGTCAGAAAAAATAAATTTATTTTAAAATTAATTTTAATTTATTTCTAAGTCTTTACAAGGCGTTGTAAAGTATAAAATACTGTATTTGTAAGGAAAGTATTTGAAAATTAAATGATTTGCAGTAGCAGTAATATAAAAATTGGTAATATTCAAAAGTGTTCAAATGGTTATAGATAAGGTAGTTCTCAAAAACGGTTTATGAAAACATAACATCACAGTCATTCGCAAATAACCTTCGTCAAAACTGAAAATTTTATGCTCAAAATTTACTTGGATGCAGGAAAACAAACATTAAAGGATTCTTAAGTAAACTTTCCGAAATGAAATGTACAGTAGTAGTTCAGGAAATATTAACTTCTAACTTGTTTGCAATTTTGTTAAATTATATGCAATGAGCATATGTGAGACACGAAATGCATTCGGATGCGAAAAAATAACAAACATTCAACTATCTGGCAATGAATCAAATTTCAATGGAAATGTGATGAAATGAAAAGTAGACAAATATATCTGTATGGAATATCTTGATGATAATTTCGAAGTGTGTTTGTTTCGAATACAAATAGTTAAAGGCTCCTAGGTTAGTAATGAAATACTAAATTCGGCCACTTTTCATCAATAACGCAGTAAGAAGTTCTGCGTACTGATAAAATGTTACTTAAACTCTATGACTTCTCTCAGACATTGGCATGACCAACGTCTATCTGAGCAATACAAGATAACTATGTGTTTAATAGGTCACTTCAAAGATGTTAAAGAAATAACGTTTGGGAACAAATATGGACATTTTCAAGAAAAAAAAGTGTTCTCTTATATTCCTTCGATATTATAATTATAAACAAAATACAAAAATTAAGTAAATACGTAGATAACTCTCAGGAGAAAACTGTAAATTAACACGAAATGTTTTCTTAAAGTCTATGTAAATGGAAAACAATAATCATAATAAATTTGAAAAAATCACAGCTCACATACAGTACATTAAAATTTTTACTGCCGATCTATGAATTCATAACAATCAGCGAAAAAAAGTCATTTATCACGTTCGCTTGCTTACGCTATATTCTGTCGTCATTCTAATCTTTTTGCTTTTGAGTTGCATTATTTCTGAAGTTGTAGTATTTCTGAATCTGAAGCTTCAAAGCACAAAATCACTCAGATTTATTAACTTGTGCCTAAATGTAGAACACAGCCTTCAAAACGGAAGACTTAAGTATAAGTAAATGTACTACACGCAGAATAAAATTAAAAATACTTCATTATTTTCCATGCCCTGTTCATGAAACTAGCAAAGGTTCTTGGTCGTTTACATGCTTTTCTGTATTTATCACTTAAGTTCATTCTGTTCCTACCTTTTATCTAATTTGTAAAGAATTCCCTTTTTAATACTTGCATTTGAATCTTTTTTAACTTATTTTAAAGTGTACATATATTCTGATCAATGCGCGGGGAAAATGGGGAACACTAACACCAAATGGTTCCCAGCACTGGTATATTTTCTTCATCCTTTGTTTCTTAAGAATATAGAAAAAGAGAAAAATGTGCTGGTTAAAAGAGAAAAATGTGTTTCGTACTTTGTGAAATGAGTTTTATTTACTTATAATGTGCTGTACTTATAATAAATAAAATATTATATATGTGCGCATAATTCTGTGGCTCTAATGTTTAATTACAATAATGCTTTTTTCAAAGTGTGGTTTTTCTTATGTTAAGTCATACTAAAATGCTTTAAAATTTTTAAATTTGAGGACTATAGTAGATCATTATATGGAGTATCCGTCAATTATGTACGATATTCCTGAGAAATTTTATTTGCTATCTATGAGAAGTTCAATTTCAAAAAAGCTGTAAGAGTGTATTATTAGGCAATGCCAATTTGAAATGCACACCTAATTTCGAATGTGCTAATTAAGAGTCGGATTATTATTTGTTATCTATGATGCTTATGCATAATTTTATTTGCTATCAATGAGAAGTCAAATATTCTCAAAGAGCTGCAAGAGCTCAGTGTTAAAAAATAATGTTAATTTTAAATTTCTATCTTAAAATGACTGTGTTAAAATCTTTTATGTTAATTACCAAGTGATAATTACCAAATTTTAAGTTAATCCAAGTGATATGTTGGATCATTATCTGGAATTCTACTCAATATTTAGTGTAATGTAACATAACTACGTAGAAGTTTATATGCCAGGTATGATAAATTAAATTTCGTTCTCAAAAGGCTGTAACAGTTCAGTGCTAAATAAATTATTGTCAATGTGAAATATGGGTTTCTCTTGGTAAAGTTACAATGAATACCTTAACAGGCTAGTAGACTCAGCAAAAAATAATGATCATATTTACTGGTTGAAAATAATATTTCATGTTAAGAAATTTTTATATTCCAAATTGGGAAAAAAGGCGACAAAGTTTCATTTCCATGGCTGAATATTAATTCTATGTGTAATTATAGTTAAAAAATAATAATATCTCGTGTATCTTGTTAAGAAAGTCAAGGCTGTGGTAAGTTCGAATATAGTAGCATTTATGAGGTTCTGTGGTAGATGGGGGATATCATGTTAAGAATTCAAGTGGTGTTTTCCCAATAAGAAAATCAAGGTTTAGAAAATGTTTAGTGGCTTTAGGTAGGATGTGCACAATAAAATCCAGGGTATTTTTGTTAAGTGTTTAAAAATCTTAATATGGGTTAGTAATATAAAGGAATCCTTCTGCTGAATAAAAAAGGAGTGTTCTGAGTATATTCATGTAAATGTCTGTAGAGTAAAATAATAAGAAATGAAATACTTTTGATACGTAACTGAACTAAACTGGGTAGAAATGACCCATGTATTGGTTTGAGCGAACTTTATGACAAGAAAAATTTATTACTCCTTATAGGATTTCTTCAAAGTCAATAGGTCTTACAGTAAAGAAACTTGTGTAAGTCTGTACATATTTATTGGGAAAAGGAATCAGAAATGCAACCTTAATATATTTCAAAAGCAGGATAAATGTTAAATCTGAGGATAAATGTGGAAATGTAAAATTTACATTTGTCAGGCACAGTTTGGCACATCCTTTGAATAAAAGTAAAACGTGTAAAAGAGAATTCGTAATGTTTTGCGTGGTATTCGATAAAGTTAGTACAGTCATTAGTAATTAGTACAATAGATTAGAAGGAAAAGTTCTGAGTATCTCCTATTTAGAAGTATGAAAAGCAAAAAATGTAGTACTTTATTGAAACTGCATAGAAGAATACTGTTTAAAGTTCCAGAAAATATTATCCATGAAGGCCTCCAGAGGGAAATGGAGATGTAACATAAATAAGTATTTAAAACAAGGGAAAGAAGTTAAGAGTACAATAATAAAAAATAATAAAAAGAAAAAATTTTAAAGAATAGAAAAAAAATTACATTTATAAAAACGAAAAAAGAAAGGAAAAATGTGAAAAAAAATTTTAATTTACTTTTGGAAGTAAAATACATAAGGGGGGAAAACTGCATTTGTGAAAACAGAGAAGAGGAAAAAAATATGAAAATAAATATTACTTTTTTGAAAACAAAATGAAAAATGTAGTAACAACTTCATTAAAATTAAAAGCGAAAAGGAAAAATTAAACTTGTAAAAACAAATATTACTTTTGTAAAAACCGAAAAATGTTTTTAAAGTAAAAATATGAAAAGGATTAAATTTGGAAAAAAAACTTTGCAAAATAAAAAAGTGAAAAGAAATGTAAAAATGAATTTTCTTCTACGGATATAAAACTGTGGAAACATTAATTTGCGACAGTAAAATTTGTGTTAGTAAAAGCAAAACATATAAATTTATTTTAGTAAGAACGAGAAGAAACAAAAGGGAAAAACAAAATGAAAAAATGTAGTAACAACTTCTTTAAAATAAAAAGCGAAAAGGAAAAAAAAATTGTAAAGATAAATATGACTTTTGTAAAAACAAAACAAAACAAAAAAAAAGAAAAGAAAAAGAAGAATAAGGAAGAAAAAAAAAATTAAAGGAAAAAACATTAAAGTTAAAATATTAAAAAGAATAACTTTGGAAAAAGAATTTTGCAGAAAGTGAAAGAAAATGTAAAAAGAAATATAAAAATAAATTTTTTTTCTAAGGAAATAAAATTGTGGAAGCATTAATTTACGACAGCAAAGTTTACTTTTGCTAAAGCACAACATATAAATTTTATTTATTAAGAACAAGAAGAAAAAAAGGAAGACAATGAAAAATATCCTAATAAATAGAGAAAAAAATTAAACTGTGGGAAAATCTTATATTTAAAGCAGGAGAGAATAAATTAATGGATTAGAAAGCTGAAAGGCTGTTTTCATGCCAAAGCAGGTTCGCGCAGACGCAATCCTTCAGCCTAGTGATAGTATGGTGGTTTCCTCTGTACAAGGTCAAATGGAGAAAGAGGGTGGACAAGGTAAAATAACAAGTTTGAAGGGACGAAAGCTGGCCTTGTGATTAAAGCTCAGGTTTCCTATGTACGAGATGGCGGGTTCGAATCCCATCTGTGGGGTTATTTTTAAAATTCAGGGAAATTGGTATTAAATTCAATAAAAAATAATTAAAGTTAATAATTAAAAATAATCATCTATAAAAATAATTAAAGACAGTAAATTAGAAATAAAAGCGTATTAAATAATTAAAAAGAGTAAATAATTAAAAATAAAGTAAAAACGAAATCATGCCAAACCCGTGGGTCAAGAGCTCGTTGCCATAAACATAAACAAATATTGTCGTTGCCACAAAAAATAAAAACTTGAAAAAATAGGGTCATTGCCACACAACAAAAACGAAACTATGCATGGCGTCACCCCGCTACGTCACCCAATCCCCCTACGTGACTTCCGGTTGTCACGTGATTCAAGATGGCGAAGACCACATTCCTTTTCTGTGACACCACTTCTGCCGCGCGGTTACGGTGCGTTACTACTCAAGGACATTTGAAGTTTTTTCTCTAATTAGTTTCAATAATATTTGTGCTTTGAATTCTTCTGTAATATTCTCGTGATCAAGTGCTTTTTCGATAGATTTCTCCTCTTTTTAAAATTAAAATAATGCCTAATGTGTCAATCTAATAAAGCAAATTTTTAGCTTGCAAATAACATTAAAAACAGGAAATAGAATATATACAGGTAATTGCATTGTAATAATATGTATTGAGGATTCTGGTATTCTTACGTGGTTATATTTTTGATACAGAGTATTTTGTAGGTTACGGGTTACTAATAGTTTTCATGCCCGGAATTCTTAAAATTTTTTTAATATGCTCTCACACCCCCTAACGCAGTTTCTGTAGAAAAGAAAGAAAGAAAACCGAAACAAAATCGTAAAATCAAACCTTAATAATAACCAAAAATGAAACATGGGAATAAAAAATATTTGATAAAAAATATTTTTTTCATTTAAGATATGACTTTCATTCCTCTTTATTACATAGGAGATTTTCAGATTGTGACACCTTGTTGCTAACAGCTGTTACCCATACCTGCTTGTGCAGCCAAGTGATGTCTGAATTTTGTTTCGATTGACAAAAGTGCACTAAATCCAGACTCTCATATGTATAAGTATGTCGTCGCATATAAGATGAGCACAGTTAATGCCTTTTCACTAAGTTTCGAGGACATATTCATCGCCAAACACCAATATTTTTTATGAATGGCGGGCACTTGCCTATAACGGCATAGGCCACTACTAAGGCCAGAAGTGGTGACCATTTTACTATGGAGACACCTAATAGGCGGCCACCGCTACCTCCTATGAAGGGAAAGACAAATTTACAGCCATGCCTTCTCCGGGATTCGAACCCGGGCCCTTCAGTATCGCAGTCAGGTTCCCCTAACCACTATACCGTCTGGGCGGTCCAAACACCAATATTGTTCCAAAGTATTGTTTTCAACTTGCATTTGAAAAAGACGATTTCTGCGCAGGTTTAAAAGATATTCCATCAGTTTATAGGCCCACCAGTGGCCGAGCGGTAAAGACGCTGAACACTGGTAGTTCGGTCCGAGGTTTGAATCCCTCGAACGGGCTGGCTGCATGGACGTTTTCGTGGTTTTCCCCATGTGTAACGTGTATACGAGCCAGTTTCCCTTAGAAAGTCCTCCACGAAAGCATCCCTCCCTTTAGGCAGATAGCCCTCGTGTGCTTTGCCATAATTGAATAACCTAAACATCAGTTTATAAGGTAGTTCTTCTACCTTCTTCGCATGCCTTCGTGGTGTAGTGGTCAGCACGCTCGACGAGTAACCGAGAGGTCCGTGGTTCGATTCCCAGCGAAGGCGTTGCTCATTTTTCTTCGAAATAACCTAATGTCTCTACAAGTTCTTCATCATCCGATATATTATCCAAATTGAAAGAATATAGGGTTGATAATGCATGTTTCCGAAGTTTCCACTCTTCCTCCTTTAAAACAGCCATCAAATGACTGATAGTATTTCTAAGTAATCCGTAATTTCTTCACATGCACTTGTAATTAGAGACTTATTGTTATCATCTATTCCTTCAAGTGACAGGAAATCAGAAAGATTACTTCTTCTAACTCAATGACATCAAAGTTGTACGATTTTTTTAAACCACTCTATCTTTAATGTAAAGTAACACGCCGAACAAACATTAATTTCGAAGTCAAACAACAAAAATCAGCATTATATCACTATATCTTACCTCTTTCATTTGTGCTTTGGCAGCTAAGGATGATGGTTCGGTAAAAAACCTTCGAAACTAGTCATGTGAAAATTTCCAAATATAACGCTAATTTTTGTTGTTTGACTTCGAAATTAACATTGTATCTTCTCTCATCATTTCAATATGGTTACATTTTGGCGCTGGATAAACACATTCAAGTCATTCACACGAAAATATCACTCGAACAGGTTATCATTGGGTTGAATTCTTATTATTCCATTTCTCTAACTAGATCTTACCCTCGTTCCATTAGAAAAGCTTTGATTATTTCTTGCAGTTAAAAAAAGGGCTTTAAGGCATTCCCACGCAAACAGCGGACTTCCATATGGAAAACCCAAACCGAATGTTCACTTTCAAATTCTTGACAAAACAACTCAAAGAGCAGTGTTTCAGAGCACAATCCCTAATTCAGCTGACGGTTTTTGCTGAAGTGTCAAAAACATTTTACACCTTTGGAGGTAATGCTTTTGATAACAGAGCATGTCCTTGAAGAAAACAGTGAATAACATCTAAGTGCGAAATCTCTTGTTTCATCAGTGCAAAAAATTCTGATTTATTTTCTGATATAGCACAGGCACCATCAGTAAGAACCAATAATTTTAAATAGCAAGTCATACTTCGCAAAGAAGTCCTTCACATACTGGAAGACGTCTTTCCTTGTGTGGATGTTTTTACCGAACCGGAAATCTTCCATTATGGCAAGACCATGGGCGTACCTCACCAATGCAATGAGCTGACTGTAGTTTGCAACATCACTTGTTTCGTAAAACTGAAGAGAGACTTTTCAGAGATTAGCTCTAATACTAGTCATAACTTGATTCAAAATTTTCAAGCTCAAATCACTAATTCGACTTTGAATAACATTATTTGATAACACCGCTAATTTAAGCTTGTTTGAGGCATTTTTCCCCAGAACAATTGCTACCATTTCTAATGCACACGGTTTATTAACTCTTTTTGGCAACCTAAACAGGCTTCATTTGGCTACTTTATACGTCATGTAGTGTGAGGCCATCAGCAGTGGATTTTCAGTTGCATAAAACCTAATTTTGAAAGGGTTGCTCGAAAGGTAAATCGGACTCTTTTTAGCTTTCAATGATTCAGCATCATGCCCTGCGAGATCTACACCACCATCCCGGTTGTTGAAATGCTGTAACAGTTTAGACGACTTCAGATTTGCGTTTTAAGACAGCGCCACAAAGTATGCACTGGGATTTTTACACGTCGTAAGTTATTCCGGTGAAAGTGAAACCAAACTTCACACAATCACAATTCCATTTTCTTCTCTTCGACATTATGAATGCTAGTGATAATTTTAGAAATATGACCTAAATGTATGAATCAAATTAATAAGAAAAAAAACTAACAATAAGGTAAGTAATGTAACATACACATACATATTATTTGTTAGAGACAAAAGAGAAAAGAGTTGGGTATGAGCAGAAAATCACTACAGAATACACTCACAATTAACTAGCGTACATTACATTGCAAACTGTGACTGACATTAACATGATTCAACATCATGGCATCATTAACAGTATGCAGGTCAAATCTGTTATCGACGCATGCGCTGGAAATAGTATGTTGTGCACGCTCACCAATGTTTTGCGTGTACTTTAAAACAATTATTTATTTTATACAAAATCTTGTAGGCCCTATTATTTATCTTATATAAAAACCTGGCAGGGCGTAGAATACTACTTTGCACACCTGGCTGAGAACCACTGGTCTAGAGGTAAAGGATATAGAGGGTTTTCTGTAGCGAAACTAAGAAGGACTTAGATTACGCTACTTTACTTTAAACACTCCATGGTCATAATTACCCTCTCTTCATCTACAGGTTTTATATCTTGCTACTTAATTTATGTGAGGATAGATAATGTACATCGGTAGCTTGTGAAAGTGGAACTTACATTATAAGAAAGACAGAAATTGTTCAGAATTTTAAAATATTTTGCTTAAAAAGTGATAAAGCTAAATCTTAAATGTATAGGGATTGAACAATTAAATTAAAAAATTTGACGAATTTCAAGTTTACGTGCTCATTTCTGTTTGGATACCTTGATTGATTTCGAATGTATCAACAGCAGCAGATAGTAAAGCTTGAATCTGCAGCTGTTTCAGAAGTACTAACTTCAAAATTTCAAACTTATAGGGCAGTGGGATATCAGAATTCAAAAGAGAACAAACTATTCATGCTCGTCTATTCCCAAGAAAGCAGATCTTCTTTAGGTAAAGAGGCCTATAGCAGAAATGAATAATCTTTTGAACTCACTTACTTTTATAAAATTTACTTGTCAGATGCTTCAGAAGGCTGATATTTACAATACGGCAGCTATATCAAAGCCTCTGATAATCGGTGCTCATACTAAACGCTAGTTTCAGCGATGTCGGAAACGGAAATCTTCTTAAGTTTCTAACGTAATCAAACAGTATATTATTCAGAGACTAGATCGCCTTTACCCTGTCTTTCCCAGTTAGCCAGCGTTTACTTGCAGAGAACTCCTTCAGAGGCACATGACCTGAACTGTTTTGCGCTTATAGTGAAACATTGAGATAGACTGATGATGGCTTGGGTCGCAACGTCACAGAAGTACCTTGGAATATTGATTGTTCTTGATGAACATATCACTTCCAAAGACACTTTATTTCCTCAAGAAGACCGGCTATGCTCATTTTTTCAAATAGTATATCTCGAATGAGTTGTCAGGTATCAGAATGATAATCCGCCACCGGACATCCCAAAATTGGCGACAGAAAGCTTTGAAGACTATGAAAAGAGCTTGACTAACTTTTATGTCCTACACAATCCCCTGATCTTACTTACATTAGTAACCTGTCTGGAATAGGTTGGAGGACAAATTTAGAAAATGTCTTCCTCTTTCGTCATCAGGAAATGAAATAAGCGCTGTTTCACAGGAAGGTTGTAGCGATTATTTAGAATATTTGGAGCGAGAAACGTTAGAAAGATCACATGTGTCCTAGCCGAGATTCAAACTCCGGTTCTTTCGACTGCCAGCCGAACATGATGCCAATTACATGACGAAGACACACAGTGGGTAAAACGAAAATCCCTCAAAGAATCATTAAAAATGTGTTTAATAATTGTGCAAGACTTCAAGCAGTCACTTTTCAAAAGTAGCTGCAGCGTCAGTTTCGAAAAGAGGGCCTATAACCTATTATCATTGTATGAACTCCAGATACATGTGTTTGTTTCATTCTCCAACACGTATAAGTCAAGAGTAATCCTTCTTTGGTCTAATACCAGCAAAGTAGCTAAAGGTGCTAACCATTGGCAAGTTAAGTAACTTCTTGGTGTAGGAAGGGTAATACGAGTGCTTTCGCAATTTTCTATTTACGTAATATAAATGAAAGCCAGTTGTCTTCAGAATGAATGTACCCCTTTTCCTAGCTAAAATGTCTTCAGAGCTTCGCCATCATTATCTAACGTATTATCGTTAGCTGAACAACAGAAAAAAAACCTTTGAGTAGAAAGCACTGAACATTTCCGATTAATTTTAGTAGTAATAACATGACTTGCTGCTACGCTTGTAGTCCATATACTATCATTTTAAAAATTAAATTTTTATTCTTTTCCTTCTGTTGTGGCGTTAAAAGAATTTTAAAGTATTTTAAGAATTCTCAACCAGGAGAAAGAAAATTTCGCTATTTAAGAGAAGATTTTCTCGACTTTTACATTTTTCAGTTGAATAATGTAAAGTGCTTACGGTAACGAGTTAGTATGAAGCCGCTGAAATCATGTAATCCTAACAGGCTGAAAAGACAAGTTGCGTGTAAACGCTCTGAAACCAATAGAAACTTTTCTTTAAGTATATTTTTTTAATATAATAATAACTTATACATCGTATCTACAAAAGTCCTTATGCGGGTTTTATTTCCTTAAAGAGTGGTTACAAACGCATGTTTCTAATTACAGGACATATTTTATGATGAAAATGTCTGTTTTAGCATTTTTAATTTTATAAAAAACCAATTTTGAAAAAATTGACAAAAATCTTACTTTTTAAAGTGTCTTCTGATAACTACAGTTAAGTTTACATTTATTATAGGAGCTAAAACAAAAAATGTTTTACTTTCGTACCACAGAAAATGATCGAGATATTTGATTTTAAAATTTGAGATCAAGTTGAGAAGTTGTGCCCAAATTAAAGAGCACAATGTTTACATTTTTACGTAACTGAAAATGAAGAATCAATTTAGAAAAAGGTTAAGGAAGTTAATAGGTTATATAACGAGCATAGTTACGCAGACCGTCGTGATCAGTAGGAAACTTTCTAAAGGATTTAGAGATTCGTACAGAATTTCTGCTCTAGAAAACAGTGGCAAGCTTCCATACAGTCACGTAGCTAGCTTACTAGAAACATTATTTGCATAAATTAAAAATATGTGTAATTTAATTATTTTTCTATTTCTATGGTGTTAAATGGTGTTTCTATGGGTTTAAAATAAATAAATAAATAAGGAAGGTAAATAAGGAAACTACTCATTTATTACTTTAAAAGAAATAATCAGGTTATTTATTACTTTACTAGTAATAATTAGGTAAAGTAATAATTAGGTTTTTATAGTATGATAATATTAATAACATATTATTAGTATTTGAAACTTATGAACTAATAAAATGTAATAATTCTTTCGGCATAATCCACGTATTTAAAGTATTAAATAAAAGATCTTAACATTAAATCACAAAAGAATATCACTGGATGACAATAAACGGAAAAAAATTAACCTCGAGTTATTATTAATATGTTTTAGCGGACCCCTTAAGACGAGCCAGATAAGACGACAAAACTCTCACGCGTCAGATAAATACTGATGAATAACTCATATTACCACAATTATGCTTAATGTTTCTGATACGAGTAGTTCTGAGCGAGATCCATTCAGCAGGGCAGGAAGCATGATTAGCTATTTCTTTAAAATGCAAAAATTTTAATACAAAATGCAGCTGAAGGCTCTCTTACTTATCCTCTACCTTACAAAAAAAACGGTGAAGAAGCTATTCTTGAAAAGATGAAATGAAATTTCTTAGATCTGTCCATTTTGAAATTATGTCTCTTGGGTGTTACACTGCATGGGTTGCTACATATTTTTATTATGACCATGAAGTTTTCAATGTAAATGATAGTGTACTTGTGCACAGTTGTAAAAGAAAATTCGATAGCAGAAATGTGTAACGTGCGATTGTGGTGTTTGGAAATGTTGGAAAATGGAACGTTTACGATTACATCGAGCCAACGCAAAAGCAGGGGTAGTTCTCAATTTTTTAAAGTTTGCATTAAACAATACTACGTGTTTAATAGACATATTTGTCTAAAAAATGTAACGCTATTAGAAACTAAGTCTGTTTATACATACTGAAATCTATTTGAATAAAAACTGCCAGTAGTTTTAAGACGAATTCTATTACTTTTTTTTTTCTTCCACATTGGTTAAACAAAATAAAATTATCATAAAACAACCCATTATATTCTGTTCTCGTTTGTATGATGTTTCCTGCCTCATTTTGCCCTTTTTTTCATATTAAGTTTAATCTTTTACAAATGGACATTTTTCTGCAAATTTCCACGAACGTTCGTTAAATTTCCGAAAGGGAATATTGAATCTCGAGAAATAAATTAGTAAGTCAGGAATTCCTAAATCTGTCTAAAGCAGGAGGGTCGGGGAAATACAATCTATTTTACAACAAATAAAATTTGCTCATAAAAACACAGTGGATTTCTGAATGTAAAAGCGAATACCAAATATTTTCAATTAAATATGTTTTGTATGAAAGATCTGTCAGCTTCCTTAAAAGAGTAAAGGTAACAATTATTAAACATTTTTGTATTTTACCATTACCTAAAACAATAAAACTAGGTTTTCTGTTATAAACTCTCAGTATGAGAAACGTCTTCTGGAAAAATATAATAATTTTTTTTCAGATTGGTTAAGCGATTATGATTTCAGACTGGTTTAACGATTATGAAATCACATGAGTATGAGGAGAATGCACATTCACAAAAAAAAAAAAAAAAACAGTTAAAGGGTGGGGCACGAAAGATCATGTTCCGTTGTTGCGACTACTGTAGATTACCTTAAATCAGTATAAAAGGACCTGAAAACGCAGGTTTCTGGCTTAAATATAAATTCTAAATTATTAATTACTCACTTTAAAAATTTTATTATAAAAAATACCTTAGATATCCTTTAGGTTCTTTCATCATACTATTCACAATTCTTAAACTGTTCCTCAAGGGGTAGAGCCTTGTCACTCAGGTACCCTGGTGTACCAGACACCGTTCCACGGATGCGGAATGAAAACGCAGGTACAAGAACTATGTGAAGGAGTACATTTTTCGGGCGAAAAAAGTGCAATAGGTGATGAACGGTGCAAGCAGACGGGTGGGAATCTTGTCTGCCACTCTGTACTTCTATAAGCTTTGATTGAGTAGATTTGACTAAAAGAGGATGGAAAATACTTACACTGCTCGACATTGAAAATGCAACACCAAGAAGGAGTGGTCAGAAAGTGATGAAATTTGGAAAAAAAGACAGAGACAGCAAGCAGCAATAAGTGATCTTTATTTCAAAATGATAGTCAGAATACAGAGCGAGAACGGCGTCGGCTCAGTAGGACCACAGCGGACAGCGATGCACGAAGAAACACGTCTAGACATATAGAGTCAGTAAGAGTGCGGATGGTGTCCTGAAGGATGGCTCTCCATTCCCTTTCAACCATTTACCACAGTTCGTCTTCTGAACGAGACAGGGGCAGAGTCTGCAAACGGCGTCCAATCACATCCCACACATGTTCGATTGGTGACAAGTCAAGAGAATACGGTGGCCAGGGAAGCATCTGTATACCTTGCTCAGCATGTTGGCAGATGCGAGCACTGTGTGGTTGGCCGTTATATGCTGAGAAATTACATTAGGCAGCCCCTGAAGGTAGGGGATTGCCACCGGCCGCAGTACATTATCCAAGCATCGTTGGGCCGTCATAGTGCCCTGAACACGAACTAGAGGTTGTAGAGACATTAGGCATTTTTGGAAGCAGGAACCATGAAAAATTAGCAGCGCCTTCGCCGGGGATCGAACCACGGACCTCTGAAATACCGGCTCAGTGTGCTGACCATTACACCACGAAGGCACGCTAAGAATGTGGGAGATATACCTTATATACTCCCCTTTTTAAAGGGCGACTAGGGTTTTAGGGGACCTAGTCGCCAAATCCTGGGTGTGGAGAGTCATCATCCACAACCCTTTTAGTTCGGGCGCCAGTGTAGAGACATTAGGTTATTTAGAAGCCGGAGAGATGAAAAATGTGCAACGCCTTCGCCGGGGATCGAACCACAGACCTCTGAAATACCGGCTCAGTGTGCTGACCATTACACCACGAAGGCACGCTAAGAATGTGGGAGATATACCTTATAAGGTGACCTGGAATCGTAGGCAATAGCGCCCCAAACCATTATGCCACGTTGTCGCGCGGTGGAGCGTTCCGCAGTTACCACATCGCTCCAGTCCGGCACCATTCTAGACGTTGGCATCTGTGCTGTGGAGTCAATGGCAGTCTTCTTAACGGACGCCGTGAGTGCAGGCCACGTTCAACAAATCACGGGAAATGGTTCTCGTCGACATGAGAACATCCAGGGTATCTTGCACATGCTGCATAATCGCGGTACAAGTGAAGTCGATCCACGCGTGTTGACGTCACTCTGGCTGCACCTGCACCCCTCCTTCTTCCCACATTCCCTTGTTCCAACCATTTTCGCCATAGCCGATGCACCGTGCTCGCATCCATGTGGGTATCAGCTGCGATTTGACGTAAGGACCAACCCGCCCTTCTCAATCCGATCATCATACCCCTCGTAAAATCGTCTATCTGCTGGAAGTGCCTTCGTTGACGGTGGCCTGGCATTCTCTCCTATTACACGTATCCTCCGGGACAAAAATCAACTTTGTTCGATAATTCGTCTGGCAGAAATAACGACACGAATAGTGCCCATTCTGCACGTTCCTTCCCTTATATCTTACTTCACGTGCGTCGGAGAGCTGCGCATTTCACATCATTCGCATAACTCAGTGACGTGCGTCTACTCTAAAATTTGCATAAATTTCTGACCACTCCTTCTTGGTGTTGCATTTTCAATGTCGAGCAGTGTATATAAATGAAGATGTGATGTCCATTCAAAGCTATGCGAAATACGTGCAAATGGGGTGCCAAATACACTACCATTGACACGCTTTCTGTACGTCGGCGATTGTGTATGATCGACGTAGGCTCTAGTGCTGGAGTCAAATTTGCAGTACACTGCAATGTATCTTAGTGAAGTTTCAGAGCAAAAGAATTCTCAAAATTCAAAAGCAAGGGTTAAATAGAACCTTATTAGACCTGAATTTTACAATGCTTTAAACTAGTAAAATACAGTAATACGTATTTTCCTGACAATTGTTTTAATGAATGTTTAATTTATTATCGTTTATTAACATTTATTTTTAAAATGAAATAATTTAACTTTTGTAGATGCATTCACAGCGTTAGTACTGATGTGCAAAAACTTACTTAATCTAAATTTTGACCGAAGGAAATCAGAAAATGGCGAAATACAAATGCTCGTATAAATAAATTTAGTTTAAAACCTAATTTTTGAATCAAAAATCCGTAGGTGTGCTTTAGTAAAATAATTAATATAATGAAGATTATAAAATAATTAATAAATATGTATAAAGTATAAATTCAAGCATTGTTGTCTATAAATTTAAGTGTATGCTTGAGATGCTTTAGTATTAGTCTTATAAGGTATTTCTTCTGCCTTCTTCGCATGCCTTCGTAATGTAGTGGTCACACACTCGATGCGTAACCGGGAGGTCCGTGATTCGATTCGCGGCGAAGGCGTTGCTCATTTTTCACAACTCCTGCTTCCAAATAAGTACCTAATGTCTCAACAGTCTGGTAGATTTTGTAAGTGATATTATCATAGCTAAAACATTCTGTAGTAGCTGTCTTACTGCAAATTATTCCTGGGTGGTGTTACAATTCTTTTGTGCGAAGATAGAGTTAGGAAAATTACTCTCTTCCAGCTCGACTGTCTTAACTTTTATTTGAACTTTTTTCATTCAAACCTTTCTTCCTGGAATTGATTATCTTGATTCGTGGGCTTCTTCCTTTTCTTGCTAAGCTTTTCGACTTTTTACATACTCGTATTACTTTCAAATGGTTATCACGTGTTTAAGGATTCTATGTCTTTTCCCTTATCTCTTGGTCTGCCTCATCTGTTAGTTGAAAAGAGGAAATGTGAGACTGAGAGCAAGTGGGAACTTTTAAACAGAGCAACAGCAGTTTCTGAGAAAATGACAATTCCCCCCCCCCACCTCTCCATTTCAGTGAGAAGAGAAAAGCATTTTGTGGATCTCTTTGCAAAACATAATTCAAAATTTTTCAGCAAAAATATTTCAGGAAACACAGAAAAAAATTTTCAGCAAATACACTACACGATTATCATTCCATCTTACTGCAGATATTTTGTTTGGCTCATCAAACAATGCTTGAGGAGAACCTCTCTCCATTTTATTTAATGTTTGCGAAGGCACAAGGGCCATTTTGTCATTCGATTATCTCGTACAGTTCCAGTTGCACAAAATTCTTTTTCTTTCAGACGAACAGGTAACTCATGAGATGTGAAAAAACCTGTGAATGTATATTCTGTAAAATTTGGGGTTTTCACCTACCGCAAGCAAGGTTTCCACAGCGCGCTGTGAAAGGCGTTCCTTGGATTTGTCTTGAGCCCCTTGATAAGGAATAATATTGAAGGGGTATTCATCGTAATTGGTCAGCATCCACAATTTGTATCCGAATTCTACTGGTTTATCCCTGCATGTGCAGCTCTATAGAAAGGTTTCATCTGACGTCACAGCTTCGAATGCCCAAATGGGAACCATTAGGATCCCAGGTCAAAAAGAAACTTCCCAGGCTAATTTCTATTATCTGACTGACTAGTAGGTTTAGACGAGAATGCCGCGAAAAGTGGGGCGTGTCCGGCTCAAAGTTGTCAACACGGCGCATCACATGAAACTATCCTAACATAAGAAACAAGCTGAACTAGGGGGTGACCGAAGCATCGCAGGTGCAAGGAACAATAAGGCGCTGTAAGGAAAAATAGTCAAAACAAGAAAATACATTACAATTACAATACAGTCATAATATGATAGGCTAATTTCTATTTAGAATGTTTATCTGTTTTATATAAAAGTAACACCTGCTACTACAGTTGCTAAGGAAACATCACATGGATGAACCTTCTTTTACTCAACTCTTATTAGATGATTGTGTGACATTTTACTTTTGCAGTGTAATGCAAAAGGTATACAAAGAAAATTCCAGAATAATCTATTCCCGAATCCTTCCATATGTCACTCTAATGTCACTGTATGAATAGCTATTGTTCAAAATTGGTTTGAAGGAATGTGATCCATGAATTGGGGGAGGGACAAGCGAAAAACGTTGAGGATCGGACCGTTGTCCTGTTTACAGGACACATATAAAATGCAAACAAAATACCTTAAAACGATATTTTTTTTTCATGGGTATTTTTATTTCTATAACTAGTACTATAAATCTACAAGCAGAAACGTATACATATGTGTAGAAAAATATAGATTTTAATCCTAAATAATGGCTCAAAAATAAGTCATTTTAAAGGGTTACTTTTAAAGTAATTTTTTAATAAAATTAATTATGACAGGCCATTTTTTTCAGCCTGCATATGAAACTTACGTCAATTTCAAGGGCGTTATGCCAAAGCTTATCTATTGTTTACATTTCTTTTCTATTTAATGAAATTTAATTGAGCCATCCTATACTTATCCTTACCAATATGAGTTAATAAACGGCGCTTTTTCTATTGATGGATCTATGGTGGATTCATCGATCTACATTTGTTTCGGTTCCTGGAAATTAAAAAGTAATAAACGGCTAATTTTATTAACCAGCGAGTTTAGCAAGCGGAGGGTACTGTAGTTACATTATTCCCATCACTGGCGAAAAAGCAAGGCAAATATGCGAGATCTATAAAAACGTGCAGCAATAATATTAATAACAAGAAGTATATCCCGTAAAGAAATTGGTAGAAAGCGTATACCCCTTAAGCAACTCAGTAAAAACTGTGCTCTTACGGCTCATAAGAGAAACGGTTCGAACTCAAACGTTTAAGCCCTCTGCAAAATTGGTAAAATTACGGTCTTATGGACTGTGTAAAAGATGTTTCGATGTTAAGATTTTCCCATTTGACATTAACAATCTGTCTTATTCAAAATTTAATCAATAAATGCCTAAGAGACTAATGAAGCCTTTAACCCTGGAAACCAGTTTTGTTCAATGGATTTATCGTAAAGAACACAAAGACTATCTACCTAACCGGAGGGGTGTCTTCGTGAAGGACTTTCTAAGCGAAACTCTTTCATATTCACATTACACACGTGGAAGGCAAAGAAAATGGAGGAGATGAGGCATTTGAACCCGGATCGAGTTGCCAGTATTCAATAATTACAATCAGTACTACATTAACTTCATAAAACCAGTATTATACTACACAGTCCAGTCACATTAATGTGACCAACTGTCAAAAGGCAGAATAACCACCTTTCGCAGAGCGGACTGCTGCGAGACGTGCAGGAAGAGAGTCACATAGGTCCCTGAAGGTGTTCTCTGGGATGTTGAGCCATGCCGACTCTAATGCCGTGGCCAGCTGCGCTAGATTACGCGGTTGAGGATCCATGGCGAGAACAACTCGATCGAAATAGTCCCACAGATGTTCGATTGGGTTTAAGTCAGGTGAGTTTGCTGGCCAGGGGAGGACGGTAAACTCATCCTGGTGCTCTTCGAACCACGCACGTACACTGGCAGCTGTATGGCACCTCGCATTGTCCTGCTGGAAGATGCCATCATCCTGAGGAAAAACAATGCGCATGTAGGGGTGAACATGGTCCGCAAGGACAGATGCGTACTTGTATTGATCCATTGTGCCTTCCACAATGATCAGTGAACCTAGAGAATGCCAGGAAAACATTCCCCAGACCATAATGCTCCCGCCTCCAGCTTGGACCGTTCCGGCAATGGTTGCAGGGTGGTTCCTTTCAGAGGTTTCACGCCTTATACGCCAACGTCCATCTGTCCGATGGAGCATAAAACGCGATTCATCCGAAAACGCAACCTGTCGCCACTCAGTGGACGTCCAGCTGCTGTACTGGCGTGCAAATTCTAGCCTTCGCCGTCGATGAACAGCAGTCAGCATAGGTGCACGAACCAGGCGTCTGCTTCGGAGGCCCAGACGCAGCAATGTTCGCTGAATAGTACTTTGGGAGACACTTTTGGTAGCCCCTTGGTTCATTTTGGTGGTCAGTTGCTCAACGGTAGCCCGTCTATCTGCCCGAACGCATCTCCGCAACCGTCGTTCGCCTCTGTCATCTATGGCCCGTGGTGCACCACATTTGCCACGTCGCTGATTTTGGACAGTCCCATTTTGCCATGCACGGTACACTTTTACCACGGCGGCACGCGAACAGTTCACAAACTCAGCCGTTTCGGAAATGCTTCCACCCTTGGCCCGAAAGCCAATGATCATGCCCTTTTGGAAGTCGGATAAATCGCTTCGTTTCTGCATTACGCCAACGATTGAAATGTTTTCCGAAGCCCTCACACACCCTTTATATACGCTCAACTGCACTGTGCTGCCATCTGCCTTCTGTGATTGGTTATTTAACTCTGACATGGAAATTACGTGGTGGTCACATTAATGTGACTGGACTGTGTAATTTGGTATGCATATTAGTGCTTCTCAGTGAGTACATTTGCCCTTTAATATCAATTGGGAACCAGTATTTCTTTAATAAATCTTTCTAACGCTGTGAACTAAGGTTTTTCTTTTTTCAAACAAAACGAAATACACATTTGTTTCTGCTTGATAAATCTTAAACTTTGGACAATTGTCAATGCTTTAATCAATTCTTGTTTAATAAATTTCTAGTTTAACACATAATACATTCCATGTGACAGCAAAGCTCTGTATCAAAACCTTTTTTTTTTTTACATGTTTAGCTTATTAATGTATGTATTCTCTAGTACCACAGAAAACGCTGAAATGCTGCTACATGACTCCGGAGATGTAAGAATGTAAATTCAGGATTCTGACTTAGAAGATTCAGTACCAAGTTTATTTGACAGTATTTTGTAGTTAGTAAATAAAAAGCATAACAGCATAATAAGCATAAATAAAAAGGAAGAATATATTGTATTCCTACAGTATAAATCAATTCACTTCTTAATAAGATTAATTAATTAGTGTTAAAATGTATGATTGTGAGGCTAACTGACAATAGTGTACATATGCTGTTAGTCATTCGTTACGTAAACCCTTGGAAATAAGATTTTATAAAATTTATTTAATAGATAACACTATGGACCTTTAAAAACCTTTTTTTTTTTTAATTATAAGTCAATTCTTGTCCAATCAAACTTCGAAATATTGACGTAGAGTTAGGATTATAAACAGACTGAGTGAAAAAGTTACCGAAAGAAGAATAAGAATGTGGAGAAGGTTAGTAGAGTACTGGTTCCACTACAACTGCTTCTTCGAAGTTAAAAAAGCGCGGATCGCATAGCTTTACGTAGCACGATAACCTCGAGACTTACGTGCTTTACGTTCTATTCGCTGAATTTTATAATAGCTGTTAAGTGAGATCTAAAATTAATTTAAATTTCAAAAAAAGTTAACAAGGCTACAAGAATAATTTTTCGTTTCTTCTGAAAGATGAAAAATATATCCAGTGTATTTCTTTTAGCATTCATTCAATCATTTTTTTTTTTAACATTTCATTCTCAACGATATATTTAAAAGAATAATACCCTAGTTGTATAATTGTAACAACTGAACTGGAGGTGAAACGTATTTTATAATTCTTTTTTGAATTAGAAATGTTGGATCTAATTGCAGGTAATGGCAAACAAGAATTAAGCTAACGTAAAATAAATTGTCATATTACTTATGCAAAATAAAGCTTTCCTAATCGTTTATTTTCATTTCGAAACTTTACTTTCTAAGTTTAGAAAATAACCAGGCTAGGAACCATAGCTGTGAAAACGCGACTAGTGTTTATACGTGTGTTAAACAAATCAATAAAGCTATGCATTTCCCTTTTTTAAAATTTTACACTCCTTTAAAGCTTTCGCGCATTATACGCAGATTTTTTTAAAATATTTTTTGCGAGCTGTTTAATACCATGCATGTTTCATATTTTACAAGTTTCATGTAAAAATCGAAATTAAATCAGAATGTTTTAAAATTAAGCCAGCATACTTTTCATTGCAACGCATCGGTTTAATTTTAATTAACGTATTGTTTCTTATGTTAAAAATCTTACCTGCACTTCTGCTGTTTCGTTAATTCCACCAGAATATGACAATAAAATAAGTTAAAAATCTGAGACAGAATTTGAGAACATAATCTCAATCCTCTGTATGATGAAACTCTTCTGTTATCATCTGTATTTAGGGTTGTTGGTATGAACAGGTGAGTGACTCTGAGTGAAATTAAGTTAGTAGTGGTGAAATATCGGCTGTTAGGCTTTAGTATTATTAAAATAAAATTTTTAAAATACATAATTTATCGTAGTCAAATTTAAATTTTTAGCATATAAATAATTTGAATCAGTGTTGCTTGTGCATCCCTCAAGCAGAAGTTGATATTGTTGACTGTCTTAGTTCTGAAATTTCAAGTTCAAATAAATAAATACTTTAGTTGTTTTATATCCGTTGCATTTACTAATTGTGCTCTGGTATGGAAAAATACCAGAGTACAATTATAAAGATAAAGACAGAATGAGTATTCATCCAGCAGTCCAGAAGGTTAGGCGTTTAGAGTTAGCCAAACTGATTTTAACCTTATACATGCATTGATACATTGCAAAAGATTATCACATTTAAACTTATGTTGAAAGCTAAGACGAAATTCTTCCATTTGTTTTGACACAAAATACTAATGATCTAATTAAAAGCTTAGAGATTTGATTCGGAAATGTAATAATAATAAGCTGTAAATATAACAGGCATTAATTAGTATAAAATATTTTAGAAGATTTGGTACAAAATGGAAATAAAAGCTGAATTTCTGTAAATTCAAACTCATCGAATAAAATCTAATTGAGGAAATATCTCTCATAAGATTTCTGTTTTCGATGTCTTCTTAAAATACAGAGCATTTCATAAAAAAATGTCATTTTAAAAAGCATTTTGGTTAATAAATTGAATTGAAATATAAAGAGCAGAATAAAATTTGACATTAAGAAAATCTTCATTATTTTATTATGCTGCAGCCAAAGGTCTTTTTTTTCCTTTGTCCAATATGAATGTAATCTTTATGTGGAATACTATAAATGATAAATTGATTCAGGTTAATGAAACATATGCATAAATTAACTATTTGTTTTTTTTAATAGAATCAACCAGCGTCTTCGCAATTCTCGGCTTGGTGGAAGTAACTGCTATGCACTTAGGCCACCTCCTAAGCGCTTTGTGCATAGGGCTTGCATGCCCCGATCTTCATTCGAATAAAAATGGATGGTCCAACAAATCGGAAAAGCTGTTGAACAGTAATGTGAAACATAAATCAGCTAAACAGGTATGAAATGTCTTTTTAATTTTGAGAATATGCATTATACCCCTTTCAAGACTCTCACATCCAAATCTTTCAAGACCTCTGCACAGTCAGATTCCTCACTTAGAATACATAAAAATGCTCGCTTTGAATACATAAAAAATGCCCAAAGAACTGTACTGTGCAACCCATAGTTTTCGAGATAAATGCGAAGAAAAATACGACATCATATCCGGAGCAAGAAAGAAAACTTTATTGGAAACATCGGTATTGGCATATGTTTATGTAAGATGTTCAAAATGTCCACCGCGCATATCGAAGCATGCATGTGCGCGCCGTGGAATGACGTCAAGCCGTCGTATGAATTGTATTTAAAAGACTTCATCTAGCAGTTACCGATATCTTGTTTTAAGAGCTAAAACAATTCCAATAGATATGAGGCCATTAAAACGCTAGTTAAACTGCATAACCTTGGCCCAGTCACTTTCTGCGGTGTTTACAACAAACCTGACAACTGATTAACTGCCAGTTACCTGGAAGATTTGCTTGATAAGACCTTCCCACTATATTAGGACGCTACCTCAACGCAAGGCACAGCGGTTGGGGCTGCAGTAAAACTAACATTAACGGTCAGGTTGTGCACGACTTTATCACTAATCATCCAGCATATCTTCACGTTCCAGACGAACCCACATCTTGGCCTAATTTGATAAACAGAAGGCAAGATTTCCTGAACTTCTTTATCTCAACATCCAATGTGCCAATGGCATTATTGGTAATAAATGATTTGTCCTCTGATCACGTACCGGTATTAGCCTATCTTGGAGTGTGCATGCCAAAGGATACTCCCCTAGTGCAGGCTACGGACTGGGACCTTTACCACAATCTGCTAATGACTTCCCCATTCAATCTTGGAACTCTGAAAACTAACATGGATATAGACTGCGCTGTCGAAAGGATTACTAACTTTCTCAAAAATGCCAGAACACAAGTTTCTAGAAATATGGACCAGAATCAGTTTGAACACCAGCTTCCCCTTAGTATCAGAGAAATCATCACCTTCAGAAATCGGCTGCGGAAGGTTTTCAATCATACATGGGATCCGGCGCTCAAAACCGAGAACAAAAGGCGTAATCGACATATTTAACATTTAATTCAATCGCACAGGACTAGTACATGGAAAGACAAGATTTAGAAAATTAACCTTGACAGTGTGGATCCATCTGGAGATATGTTAAGTCGCTGAAAACGCACCAGTTTCTGCAGCAATTCCATAAAATGTGCTAATGGCATCATCCATACGGGCGAAGAAAAATCTGAACTTTTTGCTGAACATCTCTCTCATCATTTCGTCATAACACCTTTCCATCACATAGTAGTTCGAACCAGGAGGTCAAGGAATTTATCGAAAATTGGCTTAATTAACCTAGTGTGATGAACATTGAAAACTTTGCTTCCCCGCACGAGGTGACTAGCATTTATTAAGTCTCTCAAATCCAGGAAAGCCCCTGGGTGTGATGAAATTAATAACGTTATGTTGAAAAACATTCCGTTCATGATCTCTCAAGTTAACGAGTATTCTCAATGCGTGCTTACAGAATCATTATTTTCCTTATGCCTGGAAACATGCGAAAATTTTCATGATTCCCACACTCGGGAAATCACATGACAACCCTGGAAACTACAGGCCCGTTAGTCTGTTATCATCATTAAGAGAGATTCCGGAAAGATTAATTTACAACAGAATAAAACGTGATCTTCAATGCCTCGTTGATTATCAACATGACTTTTGTAAAGGACTTTCTACGAGCTGTCAGCTTGTTCGTCTCACCGAATTCATTGGTTGTGCTATACATAATAAAATGAGTGTCGCTGTCCTGATGCTAGACGTGGCCAAGGCATTTAAACGCGTCTGGTATCCAGCTCTTGTCTACAAGATAATCAAATTGGACCTACCTAGCTATGAGATTCTGGAGAAGGATATATTTAGCAGACCTTATGCTGCTCATTTGCTTTACTCATACCCATGTGACCACGACAGCCAATTACAGCACAATACTTCTTGTGCTGACAATTTTCTGTAGAAAATTATGTTTCTTCAAAGTTAAGACTTTGAAAGACTCAATCATATGGAACGTAATTTTCTGTACATTTTGAGTGGTCCTTGTATATAGTTTGCAAATAAACCCACATCTTAGGATTCGTCGAAGGAACTCACCTGAGTAACTCCCAGGCCCCCCCCCGGTCTGCTTTCAAGAGACAAAGTGGTCAAAACTTCTTCCACGACAAATTCACCTCATCTAGAGAATATATTTAACTGCGGCTTTCACAAAGGTCAGGCCCTAAAAGAACTCTAAGGTTCAAAGAGAACCTCTAAGGTTCTGGTTTAGGTAAGATCAGGGAAAAATATCTCCTGCTGCAAGCCAGTATACCGACGAAAGTATCAAAGTTACCGGTTATTATCATGACTGACGATGTCACTTATACTTTCTCCTACTTTCGGCGCTCTACAGCAACTAACTCAGACAGCCGGAACAGAACTTGCAAATTCTGCAAATAACCAGCAGAACTTCGAACTTGGAAGTTATCAGTATCTACTTTGCATTTCCTACTTTGTTTGGACTATAATCATTGTTCATGCAGTTGCTCTGCCTAGGACATGACAGATGAAGATTACCTCTACTCAAGATTAATTATTTTATTTAATTATACATGCAATTTTGTGTCTTTCTTCTGTTTTGATAGATAAGGACATAGCCAATCAGATGTCACCAGCCGCTCACGTGACCATCGTCACTTTCCTTTTCATACATTCGACTGTTCGTCTTAGACTCAGCTCATGTATTAGTTTACCTCAAGGCCCGTAGTGGAATACCACATCAGAACAGACGGAACACGTCGTGCAATACTTGCATGACAATCTTGGCATATCAACGGTAGTTGGAGGGCGCTACCGGTACAATGCTCTCACTCACTATTTCATGAGCTTAGCAAAGTGTTCCGCGGGTTATGCAAATCTTGGACTGAATACGACTTTAGTCGACTCAGCTAATTAGGATACTCCTCGCCATAATCTCACTGATTTACTTGTATTATTATGTATTTCATCTCATGTTTCCTTCTTATTTTAGCTACTTTTATCAGGAAGTTTATAAAATTTTTACGAGTAAAATTATGCATCATATATCCCACTTAATTTCTTTTACCATGTCAGTTTTGACTTTCCGTGCTACTTCCGTCTACTTCATATACAGTGATGCCACGCCTGTTACTTGCACTCTCATGTTTAATGAATGTGTAAATACTTTATATATATATATATATGCACATATAATCAAGATTTATTATGATTTTTTTCATTTATTTACTTATGAACCTGTAACTTAATTGTGTATTTAATGCACTATAAGTTGTGAGGCAATGCTATTATTGGTTAAACCTGAAACGGAGGGATTCTGTTTCGCACTCTCAACGCCTCTTTCTTTGAAAAATTTCTTTCAGAAGAATTCGTTATTATGAGCCGATGGGGCACCATCTCAACCAAGCCGAAATATACGTCGCACCAAATGTGTGATATTCTTGACTGACAGAGGAACTTGGAGCTACCGGTAATCTTCCCATGATGACAATGTATTCCGTTCTCGAATATTGGGACATGTACACGATTGGCTGGATATGGAGTACCCGCTTTGGAGTATATATGGAGATTCGGTTTTATGGCTGCCGCGATCATCAATCAGATCTGACACCTTTGGATTTCTTTCTATGTGCATTCTGAAGGAACTGGCCTATCGAGACCTAGATAGTATAGACAATTGACTTAGTTGCTCGTTTTCATGCTGCTTGTACTTTGGTGGACTACTGCAATATGTTTCATGCTGCTTGTACTTTGGTGTTACTGCAATATGTGCAGTCAGTCATTCCACGGCGCGCATACCTTGACATGCGCGATGGACGTTTTGAACATCTTCCTCTATCAACGTATGCAAATACCTATGTTCGTGTTTCCAATAAATTTTTTTCTTGCATCGGATATGATGTCATCCTTAGCTTTTGCATTTATCTCGGAAACTGTGGGCATTTTTTATGCATTCCAAGCGAGGAATCTGTGCAGAGTTTGGACGGTTTTGATGGGGCACCGTGTGTAGCATTAAATTATATACCACTTTTAATTTTTATGCTTTTAAACACATTTATTGCAGTGCATTTGTTTGGTTATTAGAACGTTTCTCCAAATAAATTCCATGCTCATATGTTATAGTTTAAGATTTCCATCTAAAGACGAGCTCATTTTAATACTCTGTTTATTTATAGTCGTTAATCTTTCCTCATCTATCCATTTCAAATGTTATCTAATTCAAATTCATAAAAATTAACATAAAGTTCTCTCATTATTACGTTAAATGTAGTTTGATAATTTTCACATTGAAAGCACAATGGATAAATGAAGATGAATTTATTAAAATAGTTGGCTTGATACAAAAACCAGAACTGTTATCTTTTCAGAAGTCAAATCAACACATCACTTTGTATTACTCAGTTATATAAAAATTAAATATTCAGAGTGATGTAAAAGTCAGTAAATATGTTTTCAAAAATTATATTCCAGCAAATATGCAAAGCGTAATGCGTGTAATTACTCTTTGCGTTAAAAAACTTCACTATGCAAATAGTACTCTAGCAGAACACGTAAAATAAACGTTAAATGTGCGGTCATTATTATTAGGCATTAAGATTAGCTCATATGCCACAGAGACTATGAAACACTGTTATCCTATTAGCTGAACATGAAAATGCAATAATTACTTTTGGGGATCACTCATACATGTTATCGGACAACGTTTAACTTTGGGAGTGACGTCTGATGATCTCTGTTTCTCTACATTTCATCAATTAGGTTGCTTTTAAATACATTTTGTGAAATTTGAAAATTTTGTTTTCTTTTTTATCCCTCTAAAAGAGGTAATGTAGAATGGTAATTGCAAAAATACATATTATTTTATTTCTATGGCAACTACTATTTTAAATTACTGAAAATCATGTCCTCTACACGAAGTGCAAAAGCCTCGTGATAAAAATTAATAGTACTGTATTTGGTGTCCGCCGAAAATGTCGCGGCAAAGACATCGCGGACGAAAATGTCGCGGAGAAAACAACGTAAGGCGGAAACGTCATGGAACAAAACATCGTGGGAGAAAATAAAGAAAAGAGAAAATATCGCAGTTTTAAAACATCGTGGTACAAAATATCGTCGTCGAAAATAAAGCGGTTCAAAAACTTCGCAGTTTAAAAACATCGTCGTCGAAAATATCGTGGTAAAAAATAAAGTACCTACAAGTCATCGCATGTCGATAACATCGCAGACATGCATTTTTCAGGCTTTAATAATTGTAAAAGGATACTCGCATAATGATTTGTGAACGCAAGATGGAAAGAAGGATAATTTTTACTTTAATATTTTTATTAACTAATAAATATTTGCTGAAAATGTAAAATGGGAACTTAAGCACAGAAAATTGGTGCAACTTAGCACTTAATAGAATTTTAAACTGACATAGTTACCTAACAAAGATCATTATTAAATTATTTTTTATACAGTTTTACTGGTAATTTTTCATGAAAAAAATAATCTAAGAAAGAATAGAAAAAGGAAGATAAGTAACTGCATGTCTTTATCTATAAAATACTGCGAAGTTAATTATGAAATTATTTTCTTCACTTTTGTTAATATGATACTCTTAAACGGAAAATTATTTCTTGTTTTGTTTAAATTTCTTGTTCTGTTTTTTAAAAAATTATTAGTTAATAAAAAATATGAAAGTAAAACTTATCCTTCTTCCCATCTTGCGCTCACAAATGAATATCCAATTTACAATTATTAAAGCCTGAAAAACGTATGTTTGCGATGTTATCGTCATGCGATGATTTGTAGGTACTTTATTTTTTACCGCGATATATTCGACGACGTTGTTTTTAAACGGCGAGTTTTTGAACCGCTTTATTTTCGACGACGATATTTTGTACCGCAACGTTTTAGAACTGCGGTGTTTTCTCTTTGCTTTATTTTCTCCCACGATGTTTTGTACCACGACATTTTCGCCATGCGTTGTTTTCTCCGCGACGTTTTCGTCTAGAGTCTGTCATTTGTATGTTTTTAATAATTTTGCAACTTTCTTATATGTTCATATAGTAAGATACGAGGTGCGTAATTTTTAATTGGCATAATCAACGACAATTCAAATTTTCGGAAAGGCACTTGAAGTCAGTCAGTGCATGTAGTTACTTGAAGTCTCCTCTTGTGCTGAGATTTATTTCAGAAATTTATTTGTAATATATACAGAGACTACATATTTCAATATAAAATGTATATTTGCTTGTAAAAAATCGAGCGAAAAACATTCGTTTAAAAAAGATTTGTAGGCTACAGATTTTTGGTTCAACGATCCAGTTTTTGTCTACCGATTCCATTAAGCCGGATTTCGATCAAGTGGGGATTTACTGTGTCAGTCTTTCGTTATACACCAAACATGGCCAAACTGCGGCTCTCCGATACTATTGCTCGCGAGCTACTTGTGATCCTTTGCCATCTGAAATGCGACTTGTTTTCAATAAATATAGTTTAATTTTTTAATACAAATGTAATTTGGAATAACAATCATGCAGTGCCACGCTTCTTTATTAGTCGCTAATTTAATTTCTGATATTATGTATGTAAGGATGTGATAGATTTCAAACTGTCCACTGCTGGCTTATCGTCAGAGCAACAAATACCTAAAATTACAAATAATTCCATTTCTGGTAATTGCCATTCCGGTTATGTTACTTTTTGAATAGGTAATGGTTATCGGAATGCGCTAATACGAAATTAATCTAAAACTCAATACTAATATTTTAATTTAATTATTATCCCTAATATTTTTTCAAGTTAATTTTACTTCAGTATCTGCTTACGTTCCTGTGTGATCCCATTGTTCACAACAGTTGTGATCCACCTGGAAGATTTGGTATTCGTTGTAGGGTACTACTTTTATTCAGTCCTTGAATGGTGTGGGTAACTGCTGAAGAAACTTATTTCCCTTTGCAGTCCATATAGAACTCTTTTAATGTGTGGAAGAATTTTACGAGGAATTTTACTTTTGGTGGAGTGAACCTTCAGCCTCTTACTTGGTTAGGAGGCTTATCTCAATTTTCTGAGGAACTCCTTGAAAACTAATTTCCTGTCCCTAAGCCAAGTCAGACATTTTTATGCAATTGCTTCATATATTTCGCAATCATTCACAATAATATGCTTAATGAATACTTTTCCTACATGAAACTCTACATACATAAACATCTTTCATAATAATTTCTTGGTAATTCTAGGCAGAGATCATAATTTATTTCACCGATGGTTGCGCATGCTGAAATATAAGAGTCGTGTGCAAATAATACGTATAAATTCTGTGTAGTTAAAACTACCTTAAGTTAGGGAAAAAAAGTGATATATATATTTATTATTTCAATTTACGCCGAATTTTGCTTAACGAAAATCCCGCTTCATCGAAGTTGGTGAAGTAAACTTGGACTGAATCGATAAGCGGAGTTATTTCCTGTTTTTTAGATTTTTTATTTTTTAATTTCTCAAAAGTTAGTGCTTTTTATCGCGTAAATGTATATATAAAGTATATTAGAATGCAGAGAATTAAACTAAAAATGAATTTCGAGTATCTATTAAGTTTCTGTAAATCAAATGGCCGATTTTAAGGATTGATTGGGAAGAAAAAAGGAAAAGAACAATATATATTTAATCAAAGTAATCTTCAGGAACATCAATGTATTGTTGCTAACCTATGGTAAGGTCATTGTAAAAATCAGTACCACCTTGAAGTGATGAATTTCTTCTCTGCTGCATAAATTGATGCATCATTGCCAAAGCATTTATAATGTATAATATATAATGTATAATATAATGTGTGTAATATATAATGTATAAGTAAATGGCTCAAGTGCTAGAGAAAATGATAAAGGTTTAAGGAAAACTCAGGAAAGTGTGGAGAATGAGACACAATTTCTTATCAGAAATTGCTAATTTGCTGTATGGCTAACACTGCCGCAGGTGATCGAGCGTTGTCTTAAGTAATAAGTTTCTGTGTCTGTTCGCAGATCTCATTGGTTAAGGTATACAATTTTTCGTGCATTTGCCGTATATCTGTATAATATCGGATTGCATTTATCCTTTTACTTCGTGAAAGGAATGAATAGTAAATAACACCAGTAGCACCTCGCCATATAGCAAATATCATCTTTTGGAGGCAAAAGTGCCTATGAGTCCTTTCTAGAACGTCTTTTACTTCCAACCTTTGTTGGCGAAACATGAACGTTTGTCGTAGAATATCCCCTTCTCTTCTACTGTCACAGTTTGTTGTAGGAACCTTTCTTGTGTTGTTCTTAAGAGAGTGAAACTAAGCCATTTACTTGTTAGCCATACAGTAAACTGCCAAACCCCGTACTTTGTTTTTCATCTCCCAAAACTTCCTTACTTGTTCCTTTATTGTCAGTTGCCGTGAAAAAAAGTTTAAAAGCGGATATGTAGTGAGTGGATTATCTCTCGTAGAGTTTGCCGTGGATTTGATTCGAATAAATCTATTAATTTGTTGGAATCAACGGAGGGTTCGTTTAGTAGCCTCAAGTCTCCTAAGCGTAATATTCCAAACCAAGGGTGAGTGGATCTTTCATTATTTTTCCCCCTCCACCGAATGCTTTTATTGATGTTCACACTGTAGCAACCATGCATATAACAATTTTTTAGGTAACCATATCGATAATTGTAAATTTCAAAGAGCAACGTCGCTATTTTCGTACATGCTATTTTGGTTGTATTATTAGCTTTAAAGGCAAAATGCGATATTTTTGTTTTTCAGCTAAATTTTGAAATTTGCGCTTGCGGAATTTGCCTGCAAAGGAAGAATGTTCTGTGAAACTTTGCAGGAATATATATTCGAGACTACCCTGCCATTTGCTACAGACGTCAGGTTTATATTCTGCTGGAGTGAAGGATTATCGAGTGTTAAATTTTGCTTGAAAGAGTTAGAAACAACAGGTAAGACCGTGGTAGACTGGAATGATTACATGCGGGAGACACCATTTGTAAGTAGTTTTATAAATTGCTTTCCGGGATAAATATCGAACTAAAATTAAAACATTCATCTAATACTATGAATGATATGGAATAAGTAACTTTCTCCGATTTGAAATTACCATTCTTTTTATTCTTTAACAAACCGCCAAATTACGCCAAGATGGTTACGATAATACTAAATTACACAGAATTTCCTAGTTTGAACTCGGCATAGTAGTCTAAATTGACTGCGTTCTGTTACTGACTTGAAGTCCGTAGTATTGAATGTTCAAAGCTTGTTCAACGAAACACCAATGTTATTGCTTGTTTTTTTGACAACTGTAAAAATCTGATGTCATTCCATTTGCAGCAAACCCAATACTTTCATCGTATGATGTCAATTAAAGTGTCCGTTATACTAAAAAGTGTTAATTAAAGTGTGCACTGCATAACTGCATAAACTGCGAAAAACGGAAGCAACAAAGATTTCGATAAATTATATGTATTTTTAAAAATCAAATCTTGCAATACATACCAAGAGAATTATCATTCTTTGAAGAACGGAGCAGGTTTTTATCCAAGACGACGGAAGAAAAGTTGACAAAATGCCGCTTGTCTGAGTCTTCCCATACAAATTTATTTATTTATCTTGCTTTAAATATACCTTAGACAGCATGGCTCCGAAAATATACGCATGTTTTTGATTAGATAAACATACGCGTTTTTCCCTCTAATAATATAAAGATGCACATTATTTCCTTCATTTATTTGCCTGAAAAGTATAATATAGTATATAATAATTGTAAAATGTAAGTTTTGAAGTTTTAATTCTTAAAAAAAGACATTGTTGAAAAGGATTTTTTTAACAATAACAAATCTTGGCATTTATTATCCTAAAAGGAAACTGAACTGAACTAACTGAAATGGCTACACTCCATTTAGCTCCGACAAAGGAGATTTTAAGTTTAATCCTATTTTGAACTGTAAATGAAAGCTAATTTTTATATTTCTTAAACTGCTCATTTTCTTCAGTTTTAAAAATGGCACATTGATTTAAATAAATAAGATAGGAAAAAAAGGTATAATTTCTTCTCGCATTTGAACAGACTAGGCAAAAAGATTTTTCTTCATTTTCTCTCCGTATGACACAAATATAAATTAGTCCAGTAAAGAATCATGGAAGAAATAATCATTTCAGTAGGCAATAGCGATCAAATGCTAATTAGCCAACGAACTCACAACGTAAAATATTAGCAATAAGTAAAACATTTTAGCTTCTGCAGGATTTTCCAAATACAACGTAGGCAGCATATGTCTTAAACTCTGGGACACATAATTTTTGGACATATTTTAGTATTTTATATATCAAAATGTACCAAATGACCTATATTTTCATAGAAACAATGTTTTTCCATAGTTTGTGACAAATGCTGCTTTTTTTACACATTTTTTACCAATTTTAAGACACCCTAAAATTTGAGAATAAAAAAGACTATAAAAAAACTTAAGACTAAAATGATTAAAAATAGTAATAAAAATGAGTATTTTTTAATCTTTTTTTTGCACACTCATAATTTGAAAAAATCAAATGAGGCAAAAAAAAAGATTGAAAAATGACAAAATACCATATTTTATAGGGACCAGTGGTCCCCTAAAAGTATAAGAAATTATATGAAAATTATATAAAAAATTAAAATACCAATAAATTATATGAAAATTATATAAAAATATCAAGAAATTATTCTTTTAATTTATATACATATTGTCCATTTTTTATTCCTTTATAGCAGAATACATAGTTTCCATTATTAATTTCATTTATAGATTTTGCAGAAAGTTCTCTATGTTTTTTAGCAAGAAAATACGCTTTTTGTTCATTATTCACATTTAATTTAGCAACTGCACAATCTCCAAATTTTCTTTGAATTTTTCTCAATGAAATCAGATAATAATTTCCAGGATATAAATCTTTTAATTTTAGTGTTTTGGGATAAGATCTGAGTCTCGTGAATTCTTCCATTTATTTTAGAATAATTTTCTTAAATACCCACCCCCCCAAATCTTGGGTTCTCATTATATGTCTAACTTTAAATATTTTATAGAAATTAATAATAAATTTTACTAAGAGTTGCACATATATGTGCTAATAATTGAATATGAATTCTTTTACTATGTCTTTTAATAAAATTTTCAGATAATTGCTTATATAATTCAGGTTTACACCAAACAACTTTATCTTCATGTTTATTTAAAAAGTTTTCGCTCAGATCTTGATGTTTTAATATTTCATCCCAATCTACTACGTCTTTCAATTCTTCAATAGTATTTTCTGATAATTTTTTCTATCTAGATTCATTGATTTTATATTTAATTTTCTAAAATTTTGTAAAATAAAATTATTATTTAAAGTTTGATATTCTATGTTATCCCAATTTATTTTATCTTCATTAACTAAAATGAATTTTTCAGATAATTTTTTATATCTAGATATAATATCCCATTTAATTTGATTTTCATGTATAATCATAAATGACTCAGATAATTTCTGATAAGCTGATATATTAATCCAGTCTACTTTATAATTATATTCACTGCTGAAAGATTCAGATAATTTTTGATATCTCGATATCAATCCCCAATCGATATCATTTTCAAGATTTCTAATTAAATCTTCGGTTAAAATTGTGTTTTTAGAAATTTCTCCCCAGTTAACATCCATTTATTAGGGATGAAATTCTTTGGAAATATTTTTATATCCATTTAATTGTGTTTGTTTTACAAATTTTTCAATAGGAAAATATTTTAAAGTATTTATAAAATCTCGTTCTCTTACATAAACTTCTTCTGTAATTGATTTAGCTTTCAGTAAATTTAATAACTGTTTATAAAATTTATAACATTGTTTGTATACTTCTTTTCTTTCCAAAATATTTAAACTTTTCTCAGTGACCAATAACTCCTGCACTTAAAACAACAAGAGGTATAAAAGCAAAAGTTAATAAAACTGAAGCACTTAAAATAAATATACTGACTGCTAATGATATGTTTATCTTCTGAAATCTTTTGTAACTTTTTCTGTAAATATATATATTTTTTCTAAATATTCTTCCACATTTATATAGGTTGAAAATTTTTTTGGATATCTTTTTTTTTGGATTTTTTAAGTGAAGCATAAAGAAACTATCAAGAAATATATATTTTTTTAATTCTTCTTTTGAAATATAACCATCAATATCTCTTATTATTATTTGTTGATTTTTTTAAAATTCTGTATTAAAAAATATAAAATAATTACAGTTTTTTCTAATAGGGATAGGAGATAAATAAAAGGTGTGTCATAAATAAATAATAGAAGCATTTTTCCTTCTTCCTCTAACAAACATATCTTCAATATTTTTTTGATTTTTTTCTGTTGTACAATCGTTATATACAACATTTTTAAGTGAAGGATCAAAATTATCAACAGTTATAAATTCATTTAAATCTGAAGAAACTAATGCCGTTACGGAATTTGTATTTAATTTTCTATTTTTAGTAGAATTACGATTAAAATTGTTTCATTTCCTCTTGCAGTGCAGTACGAGACTTATTTGAAGAGAAAGCTAAGCCGGGAAAGTCAAAATACAGGAGCACGCGCATTTAATAAATATATATCTTGTAATTGTACCCTTTTGCTATCCAGAAAAATCGAGCAAATACCAGAATGTTCTCCTTCTTGATTAAAAAGCTTATAAAAGTCGGATTAAAACGTCTCAGCTCAGTTGTTTTAAGTGAACTGTAGTTGTTTACTTAGTGCTGCTATTGATTGTAGCGAATTTGCGGTGAGATCGGATTAGCTCTCTCTGCTTTTTTTTTTAATTGAGTTCTATTCAACGTTTTTAGTAGTTTAAAATACAACTACTGTGACATATTGTGATTATGTAGGAATATCTCTGAGGAAAGTTCAGAATTTTGCTTTATTTTGTAGAGACATTAGGTATTTATTGAAAGGAGAAGACATGAAAAATGAGCAATGCCTTCGCCGGGAATCGAACCACGGACCTCTCACTTACGTGTCGAGCATGCAGACCACTACAACACGAAGGCATGCGAAGAAGGTGGGAGAAATACCTTACATACTCCCCCTTTTAAAGGGCGACTGGGTTTTGGGGACCCAATCGTCAAATCCCGGTGGTGGAGAATCATCACCCACCACCTTTTTAGTTCGGGCGCCAGTGTAGAAACATTAGGTATTTATTGAAAGCAGGAAACATGAAAAATGAGCAATGCCTTCGCCGGGAATAAAACCACGGACTTCTCGGTTACGCGTCGAGCATGCAGACCACTACACCACGAAGGCATGCGAAGAAGGTGGGAGAAATACCTTACAATTTCTTGGAATAAGAATAAATTTTATTAACTTTTTATCGACTTGTGCATTCAATCCATTACGAACCCGTACGCGCGGAACACTTTTTGCCGTCAGAAGTGAGATTCGAATGCCAATAACAACACCGATGGAATATCAATTGATACAGCTCGTCACTGCTTTTGCTAAATTCCAAGAAAATATAGAAGCTAGCCAAGACTCTGTTAACAAAGAGATGAAAGCCGTCCAAGAAAAGAAGTATCTGTTAAAGAAGGGATGGAAGCCGTCCAAGAAAAGATGGAAGTATCTGTTAAAGATGAAATGAAGGCTGTTCAAGAACATGAGCACTTTAAAATGGGTCTTCAAGAATCATGAGCACTTTAAAATGGGTCTTCAAGAATCATGAGCACTTTAAAATGCGTCTTCAAGAATCATGAGCACTTTAAAATGGGTCTTCTCACTATCCTTCAAATTCCTCACTGCGAAGAAGGTCAAGAGGACATGAAAAGCGAAATTACCTACATAATAGAAAACAAATTTGTAGCTATGGAAGACAAAATTGACACGGTTGAAAACAGAGTTGGAGATATTGAACAAAGAGTTTCTGCCGTTTAACAACAAATTGATTATAGCGTATCTGCAGTATCCAAAGAAATTGACACCTTAAAGAAATGCATAGCGACAGCAGGAAGCAATTCTGATGGATTTAAATTTTTATCTGTGACTTCTCCTTCCTCCCTGAAATTATCCACTTTTGATGGGAAGACCTCTTGGCAAGTGTATATGGCACAGTTTTCTAAAGTGGCGGAAGCAAACTGATGGGATCCCCATGCTAAGGCCTGTCATTTCCACGCTTCTCTGAAAGCAGACGCAGCAGATATCCTTCAGACGTTTCCCGAAAACAAAGGGCTAGATTGCGAAGCTCTGTCCGGCGCGCTGGAGCTATGCTTTGAGGAGAAGTCTTTAAAAAATTACAGCAGGCTTCAATTAAAATCCCGTCAACAGAAGGCAACGGAAACACTCCAGGAGCTCGCCACAGATGTTCAAAGGCTGACTCACCTCACCTTTTGGGAGCGCCCGACAAACACAAGGGAAATCCTGTCCTGCAATGCTTTATCGACGGCATCAGGGATGCTGAAATACAGAAGGCTCTACGAATAGCAGATGTCAAGGACTTAAAAAGTGCTCTTGTGTTCGCTATGAAATTCGAGGCAAACAAGCAAACAATTCGTAGAGACCGACACCCAATCAGAGCTGCGTAGGTCCAAGAGCCAGTGGATCAAATGGCTGCTCGCCTAGATGATTTAACAAGTCAGTGCGTTAAAACGAAATAAGAGTGACAAGAAATCGACCCTAGAGTATTGGAATTTTGGTGCTGAAAGCTACATAGGAAGGAACTGAAGAACACCGCAGTGCACGGAAAATAATACAGACAATTTAAACAGATTCAGTGAGCCTAAAAACGAGTGAGAAGAAACCAAAGTGCTGAAACTGCGGAGCTGAAGTACACGTGTGAAGGAACTGGAGAAAACCCCAGAACATGGAAAATAAGATCATTTCTCAGCAACGACGCATGAAACAAATTAATGACCATATCGCAGAGAGGAATTTGAAGGATAATGAGAAGACCCATTTTAAAGTGCTCATGATTTCTGCAATGAGTGGCAACAGTAGTGGACTATCTATCAATGGAGTTCTTGCTATATGAACCTTGCAATAATACTGCGTCTGGTGATAAAATCGACATAGATGGGAAGCTAAACGTGAACATCACGCTTGGAAATGCCGCCTACCATCACACGGCACATGTGGCGGATATTACAGACCCTTGCATACTCTGATTGGACTTTTTAAGGAAATACAATTTTTCCTTAGACTTCAAAGAGAACAACTGTTTTCAGCATCAGAGGATGTAACTATCCATCATCAGAAGGGATCCTCACCTCGAAACGCCGACGCCTTGTCTGAAATACCCTGCTCAAAAAGCTGCCGAAATCATACTAGGGTCGAAGAGAAACACGAGACTACCGGTTATTTTCCATGTGATATGCTCTTCGGTCGTGACCTTCGCCTGCCTTGTTATCTCTTGTTTGGTCGCCTTCCGGATGCGTCTTCATCGCCTGCGGAGCACATCCAAGATCTCCGGGCTCGGTTTGAAGTGATGCACAATTTTGCACGACAGCGAGTCATTTTGGCGACGGAAAAGATGAAGACCTGATACGACACGAGAGCTACTGGACATCGATCCAATGAAGGAGACAAGGCCTGCCTGTGGAATCCGATTCGACGGAAAGGACTCGGGTCCTTTCTATAGTCACCTTGGGATGGTCCGTACAGAGTCCTAAACAGGCTGAACGACGTCGTGGTTCGGATCCGTAAGTCATCGAACTCTAAGCCTAAAATCGTTCATTACGACAGGTTAGCTCCTTATTATGGCCATATTATGTAGTGTATATAAGGTAGATAGTATAAGAGCATGGTCCTTTTTATTTCTATATTTGTATTTAATTTGTTTTAAGTTATTTATTGCAATTATTGTTTATGTTGTTTGTTATTGTAATGTAATGTTTATTATTGCATTGATGCCTTAGTTGTAAGTTTGGCTTCCTGACCAGGGATTGTACTACCCAGAATATGCAGTCCTTGGCAAGAGGGCAGTGTTACGGATTTTGTATTTAGTTAGCTATATTTAGTAGAATATAATTAAAATTGTTTCATTTCCCCGTGCAATGCAGCACGAGACTTATTTAAAGAGAAAGCTACTCCGGAAAAGATAAAATACAGGAGTACGCGCATTTAATAAATAGATATCTCGTAATTGTACCCTTTTGCTATGCAGAAAAATCGAGAAGATACCAGAATGCTCTCGTGCTTGATTAAAAAGCTTATAAAAGCCGGATTAAAACATTTCAGCTCAGTTGCTTTAAGTAGTTGTTTACTTAGTGGTGTTATTGATTGTAGCGAATTCGCGGTGAGATCGGATTAGCTTTCTCTGTGTTTTTCAATTGAGTTCTATTCAACGTTTTTAGTCGTTAAAAATGTAACTACTGTGAGACATCGTGATAGTCTACGAATATCTCTGAGGAAATTTCAGCATTTTGTTTTATTTCTTGGGATAAGAATAAATTTTATTAACTTTCATCGACTTGTGCATTCAATCCATTACGAACCTGTATGCAGGCAACAATACTTCTCTTTTAAGTTTATCGTACAAATATAATATTTTCTTTTTATTTAATTTCTTTAAGAATATTATCTCTTTCAATATCTTCAAGGAAAGTATGTTTCTTGTAATTTAGAATATTTGTTTTCATTTATGTTTTGCACATAAATATAATGCATCAAAATCTAATCTTAAACCTTCCGGTTCTTAAAAATTATTAATAAGATTTAATAATAAAATTATTTTACTGCAACCAGACGAACCTTCTGTGAATAACCTGAATGGATGTTGAGGTAATAATGGGTGTTGATTCGTATCAAATAATTCTTCTGGTTCAGCATAATCTTTAAATTTTATCTTTTATTATATCACATAATTTCTATTTTTTGAAAAAAGATATTTTTAAATTCAGTATTAAATACATTATCTATATGTATTACTCATTTATCATCTTTTTTTCCTTTTAAAACAGTTGAATGAATATAAGAATATACGATTCGACCTCCTTTTATAGATTCTATTATACATTCTTTAGACTCTGCCATCTTTTAATGTTTTAAATACTACAAGTAATTTTTCAAAAGTACTAGCTTCTATAAACAAAGGGATTACGATGGTCATATTCATTTTAAATTTTCATTAAAATAATAACTTTTAACCTTTTTATATATTACATCATGAAGTTTAACTATTTTATTTTCACTTGAAACCAATATGACTTTATCTACATATTTTTTATTAACAGCATCCATTTAATTTGTTATAATTTAATTTTTTGCATCATATTTTTTTCTCTTTTGACATTAATGTTATTGCATTATTTTCTAAATACCTTTTATTAACTACATTTTTTTCATTGAAAAGATCTTTAACATTACATATTCTTTTATCTTTAGCATCAAATACATGACCATCTTTTGATTGTAAATAATTATCCATTTCTTTTTCAAGACTTATCTAATGATTGTATTTTCTCTGCAGTTTCATTAACAAAATTTAAAAAGCTATCATCAATATTATATTTATTTAAATATGCCCTTAAATTTGCAAAGTCACTCAAAACATCTATTTATTTACAATTTTCTAAATTTTTATTTTCCATATCATATGTAATTTCCATCATTAGTTAATTTAAAGCCTTTTCCAGGTGGACCTGGGGCCCAGTTTTTATTTCGTCATAAAAAGGTGGATAATCAGCAATAATTTATTAAAAGATTTTAAATTATGAGCTAATTTAATTTTTTTATTCATATTTAATATAATTTGATTTTTTCTTCAACAATAAAATAAAATTTATAGCTTTTAGCAGTTTCATGTTTTAATCTATAATAAAAGTTTAATGTTAAACTTCCTAAAGATATGTAATTTTCATGATGTGACAGATCAAAAGAAATAATGGGATATAATTTACCATATGATAAATAATCTATTATACATTATGTTTCTTTGTTTCTATTCTGTGTAATTTCTAGAAAAACTTCATATGGTTTATTAGAAAAATCCATATTATATTTTTCAGATGGTTTAACTTTTCCATTTATTGTAACCCAGCACTCTTCCATATCTAAATGATCAAATATCATATTTTTTTATTATTATTTTCATTTCTTTCTAAATATTGTGGAATAACAAATAATGTTAAAACTTCATTCAATGTAGTGTTTATAGGATATGATCCACTTTCTGCATTTTCAATTGTATTTGATTTATGAATGACATATTGATTCCAATAAATATCTATAAATTTATCAGCTAATAGTAATTCTTTATATAATACGTCTGCTTTGTTTTTAAACTTAACATGAACAAAAATGAGAGATATATCTTAAATTTCTATTTTATAATCAGGATTTGCAACATTCGTATATATCTTATTTTTTTCTCTTTCAAATTCTATTTTTATTTGAAAACCTGCTATTACTTTCCTGAAATATTAAAAAAAAATCAAAAATTTGATCTAAAGGTAACCACATTGTAGCAGATTGACTATCTTTTGGCATTTTTGGTGTTTTATCAAATCCTTTGTTAAAGTTTCCATTTTCTTCAACTTTTAATTTATTAGTTATTTCAGCAATAGATGTTTGAGCTGTTTCAGATCCATCATCTTTTATGATATATTTTACTCGATTAGGATTAGCACTTGCATCCAAAAAAAAAAAAAAAAAATTACATACCAGTTGGTTATGTTGCATAATCAGGTGTATATTCTCCAAGTTTTATAACTTGTTGTATGATAGGAAAATAATCATTAGTATGTCCAATGACTTTAGCACCTATTGTCAGTTTTTTACCAATAAATAAAACCTAATCTACAATTTGCTGCAACATTACCTATAGAATTTCCATTATTCTTTAGAATTTTCCATTTTACTTGAATATAAGATTCTGAAAGTAAAATTCTTGCTTCTGTATTCTTGATAAGAAATCCATATTTACTAACTTTATTATAATCTACATTTTTTCTTTCTAATTCCATCAATTTTTTACTTGCTATATTATCATCATAATGATGAAAGTTATCAGTTAAATCATGATACTTTTCCATTTATTAAAGAAGAAACTTAAGTAATTTTTTAAATCCTGATCCTTTTGTTTTAGAGAATATTTTATTCAATTTATTACATATATCATCATTATTATGATCAGTTAATTTACCTGGATTTTTTATTACTTCTTCTATATTCATTAATTTATTTAGGGTAAAATGATCTTGTTTATTTAACCAACTGTTAAATTTCTCTGGATAGCCTACCCATTTTACTAAATATGTATTTATTTCCTTTCTTTTTTAATATTTTTTCAACCTTGTTACACATCATCTTTTTTATTATATTTTACCATTTCATTCTCACAAAACATTCCTTCAATTTCTTCACCATTTAAGTCTTTTATTTTATAACTTTATATATATGGAGATATTTTTGGATCTATAATATCTGATATAATAAAAATCTCTTCTGTAAAAGTTGGACTTTTGGAAAATATTGTTTTAAATTTTGATATTCTGGCATGATCTCCTATTTTATATTCAGGTTTTTAAAAAGATTTGGGACCAATATATTGTTGCGTACATACGGGTTCGTAATGGATTGAACGCACAAGGCGTTCAAAATTTAATAAAATTTATTCTTTTCATAAGAAATAAAACAAAATGCTGAAATATTTCATCAGCGATTTTCGTACAATATCACAATATCTCACAGCAGTTGTTATATTTTGAATTACTAAAACGTTAAACAGAACTCATTCCAGAACAGAGAAAGTTAATTCGATCTCACCGCGAATTTGCTACAATCAATAACAGCTCTAAGTAAACAATTACAGTTCACATAAAACAACTGATTTGACATGTTTGTTGAGATAAAACGTTAAACAAAACTCAATTCAAAACAGAGAAAGCTAATTCGATCTCACCGCGAATTTGCTACAATCATTAACAGCACTAAGTAAACAACTACAGTTCACTTAAAACAATTGATTTGAGATGTTTTCCTCCATCTTTTATAAGCTTTTTAATCACATACGAGAATGTTCTGTTATTTTCTCGATAGCAAAAGCAATTATGAGACATCTATTTATTAAGTCTTAAATGCACGTGCTCTTGTATTTTTACTTTTCCGGCGTAGCTTTCTCTTAAATTTCGTCACGCGTTGCATTGCACGGGAAAATAAAACAATTTTAATTACAATTCTACTAAAAATAGCAAATTAAATACAAAATTCGTAAAAATATAAATTGTAATAAACTTTTATTTCCTTTTCAGGCTTACTAGCTTCGACGGGAGTCATTTTTATAGATCTATGATATGAATTGTTTTAATTTTTAAATAATTTAGTTATTACATGAGTATATCTTTTAGTGTTATTTGCATACATATATTTCGTAAATTTTCTCTAAATTTTCGTAAATTTCTCAATCCAAATTTCATTTTAGCATTAATAAGAGGTTTAACGATTCCTCTGTCTATTCCTTCTCGAAATGTTGGATCGGTTATATTATTTAAATTATCTGTTAATTCTTGATCAGCATTGTCTTCCTTTTGTACCTTTTGTTTTACTATAAGAAATGTCATGTTTTTTAGATGCTTTATTAACTCTATTTATTCCAGGATCACCACGTTTTAATCTTTTTTTCTATTGTAAAAGGTCCACAATATTGATATCCTGATACTTTCTTCTTTTATTTAAAACATCTAAAAGTCAAATTATATAGGAAAATATCCCGATAAATATTATTACGCTTATGATACTATGACTTTAAAACAGAGAGAATAGTTTGATAAATGATATAATTCTGTAAAAGATGGTGTCTTTGATTTTTGAAAAGAAATTATAAAATACTGTAGGTCTGATGTAGATATCCTGAGAAAATGTTTAGAAAATATTCTTAAAAATAGCTGATACTGATCTGTTCAAATACATTACATTAGTCGGTGTATGCATGACTATTTTTAGAGATAAATTCTTAAAATATGGTACTATCACCATAGATGAAGATGTCTTAAATGATCAATATCGAAAAAAAAATTGCTTGATTAGATTATCTATTTCATAAACACAATATCAACATACAACATGCTCTCAAATGGAGGAGAGGAAAAAACTGATTCTAGATGATAAAACTTTTAAAGAAGATGGATTTTATGAAAATACTGTCTTTCAATTTCATGGTTGTTATTGGCATGGGTGTACTAAATGTTTTATCGAAAGCTATGTAAATATGCATAAACAAGTGTGTACGAAACATTTATATGAAAAAACAATAAAGATCGATAACGTGATAGAAGATTCAGGATATGAACTCGTTGTGATATGGGAATGTGATTTTGAAAATGATAAAGAAATTAAAAAATGTATGAAAAAAAATGGAAATGTGATTTTGTAGAAATTTTAAATCTCAGAAATGCTTTTTCAGGTGGTAGGTATGAACCTACCAAATTAAAATATACAATGAAAAATACTGAAAAAGGTACTTGGTAATTACTATGCAAAATTTACAATCCTGAAAATTTTGACAATAATTGGTATGGTTTAATTAAAAGGAAGGTACTAGCTTCTAGAAAATTATATCATCCGTTACTACCATTGAAAGGAGATAAATTGTTATTTTTATTATGTAAATCATGTTCAAAAACTATTGCAGAAAACAGAAAATGTATGTTATGAGCTCAGAAATAAAGAATGTCAGCATAGCAATGATGAAAGGAACTTCATAGGTACTTGGACAACAGAGGAAGTTAAATTAGCTATTGTAAAAGGATACAAAATTTTAGATATATATGAAGTCTGGCACTTTAAAAAGAAAACGAAGGATTTATTCAAATGTTTTTGAAAATTAAATTAGACACAGATGATAAATGGGCTACACAATTTAAAAATAAAGAACATAAAGAGTTATTATAGAAAAATTAGATATACATCTACATAAGATAGAAGAAAATCCAGGTATGAGGTATATAGCTAAAATTTGTTTAAATTCATTATGGGGTAAATTTGGCAAAGAAGAAATATGACATAAACTAGATATGTTATGAAATTGGGAAAATCATATTAAGTGATAGAATTAAAGATTTAAGTATGATATTTATGAATGATGAATGTATAAAAATGAATTATAAGATGAGAGATGAATATGCAAAAAATAGCTTTAGTACAAATATATATATATAGCTATTTTTACCACCAGTTCTGCTAGAATTAGACTCTATAAAATGCTAGACACATTACAAAATAAAGTACTCTATTATGATACAGATTCTGTAAATAATGATGATGGTACCAATAAAGTAAAAACAGGTTGTATGTTGGGCAAATGGACAGAAGAATTAGATGATGAATTATATATAAAACCATGGATATCTGGTGCTTTTAACGATTATAGCTATAATTTAAATAATAATAAAGAAAAGTAAGGTCAAGAATAAAGAAAAGTAAGGTCAAGGGCTTTAAAATGAGTCATGAAAGTGAAACTAAACTCAAATATGAAAAGAAGATAAAATGAATAAAACGATAAAATGATAAAATGGATGAAAGAAATAAAATAATAACAGAAAAAACTAATTACATAGATATAGAAATTAATCAATTTCAAATTCAAAAAGATTATAAAAGTAAATAAAATGAATAAAACATATACATTGTGTTTTCATAAAAGAATAATTTTAGATAATTATGATACAGTAGCTTTTGGACACTAATAATGAAAAAAAATCGCTGTTTTTTATACTTTTTTAAAATCAGACATATAATGAACACCCAAAATGTAGGGGGTGCAAAATATTTAAAACAATTATTCTAAAATAAATGGAACAATTCAATAGACTCAGATCTTATAAAAAACACTAAAATTAAAAGACTTGGATCCTAGAAATTATTATCTGATTTCATTGAGAAAAATTCAAACAAAATTTGGAGATTGTGCAACTGTTAAATTAAATGTGAATAATGAACAAAAAGCGTATTTTCTTGCTAAAAAACATGGAGAACTTTCTGATAAATCTATTAATGGAAACTATGTATTCTGCTATAAAGGAATAAAATATGGACAGTATGTATATAAATTAAAAGATTAATTTCTTGATATTTTAATTTATAAGAAATTTATATATATAATGTCTTGATATTTTAATTTTTGGATAATTTCTTAAACGTTTGGGGACCACAAATCCCTATAAACTATGGTATTTTTTTTGTCTCATTTGATTTTTTTCAAATTATGAGTGTGTAAAAAAAGATTCAAAAATACTTATTTTTATTACTATTTTTAATCATTTGTCTTTTTTTTTATTAAAATTAAAGAAAACTCTGTCTCAAATTTTAGGGTATCTCAAAATTTATAAAAAATGTGTGAAAAAGTAGCATTTGTCACTAACTATTGGAGAAACATAATGTTTCTATGAAAATATAGGTCATTTGGTGCATTTTTGATATAAAAAAATACTAAAAATGTCCACAAAGGATGTGTCCCAGAGTTTAAGACATATGCTGCTGACGTACTATCTCAAAACAAAAGCTCATTCGTTCACAAAACAACTTTACTCAGAATACTTACTTTCTTTCCTATCATAGATAAACCGAAAATTTTTGTTTTACAGTTCTAAGAGATGACCATTTTTGTATGATCAACTATAATCCAAAACGGCTAAATTTGACTACATAAATCGCGCATATCAACTTAACATTTAATAATAAGAATCACAATTATGTATAACTTACATTATTTGACTGAAACTTCTAACATCACTTACGAGCTGAATAACCGATGATTAGTGTATATGATTCACGCTGAATAAATTAACAGATGACTGTAATTTATTCAGTCATCTGTTAATTTATTCAACACGAATCGCGATAATAATGTATGATTATTATATAAATGTTCCTTTTTTCATATTTTTACAGGCTCTGCACTTACCTGAAGCTCGAACACATATCCAAGAAGCTGCAGGAACTGGAGATAAAGTAACCGTAGTATCTTTACCTGAAACTGACGGCATAGTATATGCAGTTCCTGAAGAGCAGTATGTCATCAGACGTGGAGAAGCAACATACATGGCACCACCGGGGAACGTCAACTTGACAGCGTTTTTCCCTACTTACAGGGTTCAGCAAGAATAGCACCTTTTAGTCACTGCTTGTGTTTTCATAAATGACTTTACAAGGTTCCACTTTTTTTTCCTCTCTTCCATCCTTGAGAAATCATAATATTTTTTATGTTGTTTGGTTTTGAACTTTGTAAATTTACTTACAGTGTGATTACAGACGAGTGATCAAATTAGGTGGTGCAACCTCAGTTTAAACAGAGAAAAATAATCTTTTTCTTATCCTGTTTTAAGATCTGCGAGTTTCTGAAATTAACTTTTTCACTTTACGTAAAAACGTTTATACACCATCTCCACAGAAGTCTCTGTTTTTTATGTTGGGAAATGTTTATCATAGATATATACATCTAGTTACAGAAATGTTTCAATGCACATACTCACATTTTTGCATTTTTAGATTTATAAAATAAATTTTGTAAAAATTACGAAACCCATTTTTTATATTACTCCCATACTTTTAAGTTAGTGAAAACTTACTTATGCTGAAAAATAAAACACAAAGCTTTTGTCCTCATATGCAAAAAATTGGCAGAGATATTTAAACTTTCAGATCCTATTCAAGAACCATATATTATCTGAAGAGCGAAATATGTGCATTTGTATGTAACTAAAAATTAACTATTTCAGTTTTGGAAAAGATGATTTCTGATGTTAATGGATTAACTGCTTTTAGCTATTAACTGACAATGAAACTATTAACTGCAATTCGCACTGCTAGGTAAATTGTCTTAAAAGCCTTGATGAACATATTTTTTTTTTTTTTAAATTCACAGAAATCTTATAGAACTAGTTTTCCAGAAAACAGTAATAGGCTTTAGTATTGTCACATAACTTAATTCATAATAAGTTTTGCATAAATTAGAAAACAAAAGTATTTAGTTTAATAATTTTTTGCATAATTATTCGAATTATTATTTGCCTAATTATTAGCAACAAAACTGCATGAGAATATAACTGAAAGCTTATAAATTACTTATACAAAAATTCTTTTGATGTACCATATTTAAATTTGTAAATTAAAAAATACTACATTCTACTAAATCACAAAAGAATATCATGGAATGACATTTAAGGAAAAAAATAAACCTTTGCTTATTCTAATTTATTTTTTAATCGATCCCTTCTGGTAAGTCGAAAATATCAGAAATTTTAAATTAAATATCTCGGTCGAATTTTGTCGTAAACGAGTCCAACTTTTTGCGTTTTACTTTCTATAACGAGTGCAGACTTTCACTTAATATAACTACAAGGATCAGGGTGCCATACAAAAAGTTAGATTTCTTAATTTTTGAACTTAAAAATACCAATACGTGAATATCTGCATCATTTGAAACATTTTTTGTAACCAAAAGGCCATAAATAATTTTAATTAGAATTTTTATTTAGACTTTTGCTAATAAGCTTTTTGAATCGATGAAGTACATCATAATGTATAAATCTATTATTTTATTATAAAACACATTATATCGTAACATTTAAAATCTTTGATTTTAAATTTATTCTGCATTAAGTTTTTGAAATCTCTATTTAATAACTTCAATTTGTTTAGTTACAAATAATTTTTTAAGATTAATCATATTACTATCCAATTCTGTCTATCATTAAAAATTTCATCACATGTCCCTAAATGTGTATATTTTTATTGGTCATGACTATAATATAGCTTTGAATAAAAGGCTGTATCTAATCAAGACTGAAAAATCATTAAGTTATTTTAGTTAAACGGTCTACATCAAGGTATTTTTATGCTTTTGATTGGACTATTTATCCCCTTTATACGCAAATAAAGATCGGTGAAATGATAATTTAATTTCCCTCCCCCCATAGCTTTGCTTCCGTTTTGGATTTTAAGCAATTTTAAACTCTTTTTGATTGCAACATTTTATCATGTACCAGTGGTGTAACTAGGGTGGGGCAAGGAGGGACATCTGTCCCTGGCCGCAGCTTTCCATGCAGCTCCAAACTGATTTATGAAATGTTTTCCATTCTTGGCACACAGAAAGGGCAACAAATTCTTCAGTTGTCTCTGGGCGCTGAAAACCCTAGCTACGCTTCTGTCATGTAGACATTTAAATTTAGAAACTATGTATTTTAACATGTTAATTCAATTAAAATGAATTATAAATTGCAATGAATAGTTTTTAAGATAGCATCATTAATATACTTTGACAAGATATCAGTTTGAGTAAGTATAACAATCAACTTTTCAAAAATTAACACTACATTTTTACACTAAGTTTTATAGACTGATATCTTCTTCAGTACTTGTATTAATGAAAAATGCATATTCCTGTAAATTACTGAACACTGTTTTTACTCTGTGCAATTAACTTTTAACTGTCTTCCATTTTTTAAAAAAAGTATTATTTTAAATTATACAAATTTTTCCAAATACATTTTCCGGCCTGTACCTTGAAAAATTACCGTGAACTATTTTGACTAAATTTACATATAATTACGTTGCTTTTACTATCAATAATTGCAAATAAATATAAACAATTGCATATCAGAAAGAAAGCTTTAGAAGTTTCCGCGATTTAGCAAAAATTCCTCATCCTCCACTGCTCTTTCATGCAACATACTTTGGGAAATTCTGTACTACAGTGCTCAAGCAAGGAAAAAAGTTTAAAGTTTTTTTACAGTAACTTGTTAAATTAAATCGTTAAAAATGCTGTGAATGGTTAAAATTCATAATTCGAAATACTATAAGTTAAAATTTCCCCATTTGATGTCTAATAATTGATGCAAACATTGTGAGTTATGTAGTATAATGTAATCGACCAGCCCAGATATAACTAATATGAAAGTGGCTACTTCACTTGCAGCTCCAAGAAATCTCACCTGGTGAGGTGTGGATTTAATGAGATGTTAGTAAGAGTTGATATCATGACTGCAATGGAAAACTCTACAGTTTTCATAAATACATAATTAGCATCAAGCTGCTAGTAATCATGTATCCAAATGAAATCAAAAGTGGTCGAAGTTTTCTTCAGCAAATTTCAAGGGCCATTTAAAGATATCACTCGCTGCTCTTAGAGCATTTTGTTAACTTTTATGTCAGTGCCAAAGAGTGTTGAAAAACACCATTTCGATCAGGGTAAATTGTATTTTGAGTCAGCCATGATGCAGCCTGGATTGGGATATTTAGAGGATGTAAACACTTAAAAGATTTGGCCACCTCCTGATATGTTTACGCTAGCTTTTTACATGATCATTTCCCTCATTGTCAGTTTTGGTTTAGCTGCACCATGCTTTCATGGTAAAACCAGCAATGGTAACTTTTTAGTGCTGTCTTTTTTCAATAATTCAGGACCTTTCTGTGTCACAATGTCATCAGCTGGGATTGCTCAAGATTGGTTTTAAGAGCATGCCCGAGAAGTCCCTCAAATGATCTGAATACCAAGTTTATAGATATGAACTTAGTGGTCTGTTTGTATTGATTTAACATCTACCACAAGCAGGTAACTATGAAAAATTAGCCAAAGAACATGGATCAATATCTCTCTAGGACACTCACTATCCTGTGAAGTCCATGCCATGTCAAGTTACTACAAGCTATGGGTGCCCCCAATAGTTCAAAGTAACTGCACCATGATTTCACAGCTTTTAGTATAAGATGGAAACTTCAAATGCCAAAATATCGGGTTTTAAAGTTTCCGTCACCGCAAATACCATCTGTGCAAACAGTTTGCGGTGGTGTGTTTAATTATATTTTCCCAAAAGATTCTTCACATTTGAAAGGAAGATACTTGTTTTAGAACACTGTTTTGTGAAATTTGTAAAAAAATATCGTTATCATTAAGTACAAGGTGCCTGAAATGGAACTATCATGCTACCAGATTAGAACCATCATTTACTTCCAGTTCTGTTGCAAAAAAATCAGCTGCAGAATGTCACCAAATCGTGCACAGCTTTAGGTACTAATGTTGTATCATATAGGCACTGTGAAGGCTTAGTACTGAAAGTTCAAAAACCAGGAATATGACATTCAGGAAGCACAGCGCTCCAGCCGGCCAGCAAGAACTTGAGAAAGATCAGTATGCAAGACTCAAGAGCTCGCTAAGGAGTTACAGTGCCATGTCCATTAGTCGCACTACGCATCACATACACTTGATGTACAGTTCAATTGCTGTGTGCCACACGACCTGACTCAAGCAGATGAGGACAGACATATTTGAGTCTGCACTTATCTGCTCACATTACAACGGAAGGACAAAATTCTCAACCGGATCGTCACTTGTAATGAAAAGTGGATTTACTTTAATAACACAGGCTGAAAAGGGGGTTGGTCTGTGCCCAGTGTGCCCATTTACTATTTCTCCATGTGTCTGCATTTACTGGCTGGACTCTGTACGGACTCAAATGTGATATTATGCTACACCAACCATACAGTCTCGACATTGTTCCTTTAGACTTCAACCTTTTTTTCACACCTGTAGGTATATCTTGCTACTGTTATCTTTGATTCTGCACAGGACTTCCAAAATGAGGTTGATCTGTTTTTGAACTGACGGTCACAAAGTTTCATGGACGAAGGTTTTGAAAAACTCCCAAAACATTGGCAGAAAATCATAGATTTGGGTGATGACTACTACCCATACCAAAGGTACTGCTTTCTTTCTTTTTTTTTAAAACTTTATTAAGAACATTTTTTAGTAGAAAACTTTCATTACAACCATATATTATCATTATAACTAGATCACACATGAAATAATGGCAAAATATTTACAAATAAATCACTTTATTTTGACATATCTAAACACATATACAATAAACATAAGCTTTCCAAAATGTATATAAAGTGAAAGAGATGAAATTTTTAAAATATGAGACATTTGCACATTTAAGACATCTGTATATAATATATGCATATTATGTGTATATATATGTACACTTTATGCATATACTGCACAACAGTGAATAACTTCCCAAAGTGTCAGACACAAACCTCAATTAAGAGATGCATATAAGTTAGTTTGTAGGATACTTGCCTGCTGCTTCATAATTTTCAGATATTTATGCATAATAAATTTTGAATAATAATAAATCTTTAGTATTCAGTTACTTGTAGTGAAGCTTTTTTTAACTGCAAATATGCAATATTACAACATATTTCCAACATTTAAATATTTCATTTCTTTCACAATTGATTTGTTTGAACTCCAAAATTATGTATTTGAATCAGAAATAAACTGAAATTTTACTCATTCGCACATACAGTACATGATAATCTTATACATGGTACTGAGGATACCTTTTAATTAAATAAATTGGATTTGTAAATGAAAAATTGGTATTGTATAAACACAGTTTACAAACTGAAAGTTCTGACTGATATGATGGTTATAGAATATTGCCAATATTAATCCTGGAACATACAATGATGTCTAGAATGCATCAATTATTGTTAATGTGAGAAAAGATTTTGGTACATCCCAGATGCCATGCCAGGAAATTATGGTCATATTTAAAAATGAGTTTAAATTATAAAGTAAGCATATATATACAGGGTGTTTCAGCAAATGTCAAATTTTCAGGAGAGATAGAGTACAGCTAGATGGAAAAACATATAGCAATGCATGGTCAGAAACACTTTCCTGGTTGAGATAGTGATGACACAAAACAGAAGAAAGGAAGAACACAATGCAGTGGAAAACAAGAAATAAGAACAAAAACAGACAATTATCATCAGAGAGGCATTCGAAATTATGACCCGGACTGTGATGCAGGAACCGTGCATCATGCATCTTCCATGAGCTAGGTATGTGTGAGGCCTGTGTCACGGTGCGGGGTTGTAATTTTGAACACTTACGCTATACTAAACGCAATAAAACATGTTTTGCTGCAATGTTCATGGCCTTCTGTGACGTCACAACTGCACCAACAATGTTTTTCACCATGCATTGTTATATGATTTTCCATAGTCTAAATGTACTCTCTCCTGATTTGCTGACGCATCCTGTATATATATTACTCCAAATTTTTATTCCTACAATTTTAACCACATCCGCTTGATTTGTATGGCAAGGGATTAAATATAGAACAAAAACCTGTTTACTATAACAAGCTTCAAAACAGCAAGAATTCAATAAACTGGCATTTTTGATGAGGTAAGCAAATTTCTGACATATTTCTTTGTTATTTTTAAACTTCTACGATTTGTCTTTATAGTACATCACTCATTAAAAAAATAACCACTATACTCATATAACAAAAGAGTGCTCAAAAGCATAGCAGCTGAACCATATCCTATAATGCGTCATTTATTATTAATTATGTTACACTAATGTGGAGATCAGATTTGTAGCAATGCAATCTAAGTTCTAATTTTGCAACCATAAAACATACTTTTATGGTTTATTGGCTGAATTAATATTAACATTTCATAATATATTCTAAATGAAAATAATAACATATATAAAATCATTTAATCAAAATTCTCTGCGATACAGTTACAAAGTCACACAAATAGTATGCCTAATAATGAAAGATCAGAAAAAAAAAGCAATACAATCACAAACACATTCTGCTAAATATATAACATGTTATTTATAAATCTTAATACAATAAGAACTACACAAAATATTAACTAATAACAATCTGAAGGCATAAATTTTATTTCAAAGAAAACAGGCTTTATATAAAGTATTAAAGAGGGTTAGAAACAAAATTTGTAATTATGAAAATAAATTCAGAAAATAACAGTTTAGTAAAATTAAGAAAGCATATCTATGGCATATAAGACACAAATTAGAAATAATGAAAATTATTTTGATATACATTTATTAAAAAATGAAAGCATGATTAATGCTATGATTACATAATTTCACTCAGCATTACCATGATTTAAAATTCTTTGCATAACAGACAATATACACAAATGCCAAAAGTCATAAGATAGTGCATATTATTCAATTATCAACAGTAATGACATTATCAAACAGCTTCTAACATGATCATGGCAAACTGATGTAATCGTGAGATTTTAAACATGGAATGACGGAGCCAACTAATACCGCATTCAGTTACTCAAGTTAGGCAATGTATAAATTCATCAATCATGGCATCATAAGTATACTGAGAATACTCACAGTATAAATTACTACCAATCATACACAGTGCAATTCACTAACTACTCATTTAATAATTGTGACCCCTGACTTCTTATAAACAAGAACTTAAAATGTCCGGGCAATAATGAGTGGTTATTATGACAGTATGGCTGAACATTTCCATAAGGTGACTTCAACTGTCAATGTAGAGTCCATTGCATTTCCATCACATTTTGCTAAATGAGAAAGGGCCTCGTATAGTACTAAATAAGTACTGCATGACTACTGGCACTTGAATGTATTTAATATTCATTGAAAGCCTCCAATTAAATATTGCTTCACTGTTGCCAACATAAATGCTTAAGTAAATTTCTGGTGATAGTCTATATTTTGAAAAGATTTTCTTTCCCATATTCAATGATATAACTTAAAACATAGCAATTAATGCTTTGGGATGGTTTTTAATTTTATGGCAGGTTTCAAAATAAATGATTTATATGAGATGCATCTTCCCAAAATGAAATTCAGACACGCACACACATAACATACGTATACACACAATCACTATTCCATACAGATTTGGATAACAGGTAGGGTTTCAGTATGTTCATTATTAAAATGTAAAAAACATACTAAAATATCAAGCATTTTACACATTACTTACTTTAAACAAATACACAAAACTTAAATACAAACTATAAAAGCAGTGCTTATCTGTTAACAAAGTCACTTTAATTCAATGGGTTGTATCAAGCAAAGAACATGCACAGTTATTAAAATACAGAAATTCTGAGGAGAGATTAGTCAGATACTGTAAGAACACCTATGTTCAAACCTTTATGAATGTATTAATCAGAATTTTAATACAAACAGTGACCTTATTAAAATTACTCCATGATGTTGCATAAAACTTTTAAAAGCGAAATACATTCCATAAGATAAGCTGATATCAATAAAACAGTTGTATGGAATCAGTCTACACACACATTTATCATAATAAAAAGGATGTCACTACTCAAAACTACCTGCTAAATAATAGTGCATGACAATTTAAAGAAAACCCGTAGTAACTGCCTATTGTTCATAACAGCCTGCTTAATGCAATAAAATTGAACATTTTACATTAAAATATGATGCTTGCTCTGGCACTAGAATACTTTAAGATAATTGCTGCAACAAAAGCCTTACATAACTTTGTTTTATGCCAAAAATTACTATATAATGGATACAGTTGCAAGTTGAATTGCAAACTAAGTGAAAAATACACCAACACCTATGGCTATCAACAGGTTTAAAATACTAAATACATTCAGTACCTTTTCCTAAATTTTAAGCCATGATGAGCAAATTTACAGAAAAAAACTGGGAACTGATAGTTTTGAAAACAGAAACAAATGGAATGATGGATACAAGTTATGAATTATAATACACATGACATGAAAATAAATAATATCTATTAAACTGTTAAAAAATTAATTTTTTTACAGCTGCTAAACATCACAGATTAGCAGACTGAAAAAATTCACAGAAGAAACAAAGACCACAATGTAATTACCACAATCAAGCTATCATTTTAAAAGTAATGGCAAATGTACTTAAAATATTAAATGGAAAAAATAAAGCCACCCATAACAACGGTAAGAGTCGTTTTGGCACTTTTAATTGAGAGGAGAAATAATTCTTTACCAACAATGTGGATAACAAATACATAAAAAAAAAACCAATTTGAAATTACGAAAAAGGCCCCCCTTATTAGATGGAAAACTCGCACAAACCCTAATATGTGAATGTCCTCAGTAAGCTTAAAAAATTATTGAATCAAAAATTCAACAGCTATATATAATAAATTCTAAAAATTAGTAAAAGGACTAGATTAGCAATATCAAGCCCTGCAGAACTCAGACACAAAAATAAAACTACGAAATCTGATATTTTATCATAAATTTTTACTTATGGAAAAGATACCACTGACTGGTTTGACTATCACTTGGATAAAAGATAGAAAAACGCCTATTTATTATGTTTGGAAAGAACGCCATTGTACCGTTATATTACAACAAACTCAAATTTTCATGCTAATTAATGATGAATTTTTTTTGCAAATAACACTCAAATTCTAAAGTGGCGAAATCAATTTTAATTTATACATGGTTGTTATACAGAGATGTGAAAACAGTTACTGAAATTTATTAATTTTATATAGTTACTGTAATTATATTTATCAAGATTAAAATAGTACTTCTTTAACTCTTATCATGATTGGATGTTAAAAAGTCTAAACGTGTAATTGTACACAGACGAATGAGATATAACAAAAGACTATTTTAATATTCCAACAGATTAGGAGATGAAATTAAAATGTTATAAATACTCCATGGCATAAGAATTATATTAAAAAATGAGTTAATTGGTTTCACCATGAATAAGATGAAAGCAGGAAATCTATTATATTTAACATCAAATAATTATCAGATGTTTACATCATTATTAACATTCCGAGAATAAAACAAAATTACTAATGGAAGAAAAGGGGATTTTTAACAATTAGTTAGTTTTAAATTTGGGAAATATATAATGCAAACATGGATATAGAAAATAATTTAAATAATGTATTTTCCCATTTAAATTCACATACCATAACAGCCTACCATATTCTCTATTTTTTACTTGACAATAACATTACATACTGATCAATCAGAATATCATGATTGCATGTTTCATTTAAATACATTTCAGTGATTTCTCCAAACTACTGCAATTTTATATAGATAAGACAGCAATTAAACATTAATAACTTGTTTGCAAATGCAATTTGATACTTCATGGAAACTAAATGTCTGACTAATAGTTAAATTGGTACTTCAAATAATCATAGGGCATGATAACCCCCCCCCAAATACTGTATATTCTTTGTGTTCCAAAGGTTTACATTTAAAATGTGATAAAACATGTACAATCCTAAAATAAAGAATTATAAACCAAAATATACAATCAACTAATGTAAATATTTATAGCCTTTATAAAACAAAACATTATTCTAATTTAGGGTCAAATAACCAAAAATCAACACTGTAGTAGAAACCGTTTACTATGCTTTTCTTACTTTGATTTACATTGGACTTCAAAACTGCATAATAGTGAAACATCTTTTCTTAAGAATAACGATAGTTAAGATGGCTATTTGATAAGAATGAATAGCCCACAGATTGAAATCAAATTACACAATACCAATTAAAAGAATTTTTAAGAGAAATCGAGCACTTAAACATTAAATAATTTAGAAAATAAAGACCATTTCCTAGCAAAATCTCAGAAATGCTGTAATCTGTATTCATCACAACTGGTATTGTTACTATTCACGATTTTCTTGTATTTCCTTTAAAAGCACATGAGAATGAGTCTAAATTATTTCACTTAAAACCTTTTACTCATATTTTCAACTACACATGATAATTAATTGCTACTTTTTTTCTATATTAATAGCTAAAACTCTCCTATCAAATATTCTGGAATACACAGTTCTACAACAAAGCACTTGGAAAAGCTCACCTGTAAAAATAATTTAGAAGTTTTATGTGTTAACTTATCAAAACCATTCATGCCCATGTGTTGATAAAAGCACATGTTGACTTCATCAAACACATGCAAAATACTATTAAATTGAAGAAATATTAATTGCCATGGATGCCAATTATATTACATTTTGATTACTTGTGATCAATATACTCACTACAATGAAATTTTCTCGGTCAGTTTTTACATATGCAGCAATGTTATTTTTCCTACAATCAATAAATTTCCATTATGAAACTGGATTGGATTTTGTCACAGTATAGTAAAGGCAACTATTAGCTATCTGCCTAGGGAAAGGATGCCTTAATGAAGAACTTTTGAAGAAAACTGGCTCATATTAGCCTGGCACATGAGGAAAAACAATGAAAACGCCCATGCAGCCAACCTATTTGAAAGAATTTTAATGATGGTTAAAATAGCAGCATTCACATGCACTTGACTATTACAGGATTTCTTGTTCTATGAATATGAAACTTTGGCATAACACCCCCAAGACAGTATATATTATATTGAAATTTGGTATACTTTTCCCAAGACTTCCTATCCCAGAAACAGAAGTCATTCTTTGTTCAGAATTCCTGCATCATGAAAACGTAAAATGCTTCCTAAAAAGATAATTTCCAGAGCATAACAGGTTTGAATTTCTTTAATAAAATGTCAGCTTCTTAAATCATAATCATTTCGTAAGGGCATATATCACAGATATTTACACTGCCTGTTGGAGAGAATGAACAACTACTTTACATCCAACTTCAAAATGTAATCGTTTTCCACAAATGCTTCACATTAGTAATTCGTTGAGAACTTTTTATATACAAAATACTTTATTTGACAAAGCATGTAATTAAAGAGACGGTTGTAATATAACACAAAACATGTAAAATATACTTCTCTATAACATATTTTTGCTGAAATAAAGAAAACATAAAATATTCCACTTAATCTTATACCTCCTGAAAAAAGGAGACCTGTATGCTGTCTTGAAAGATCAAAGTTGCTCAGCTTAACAGACACACTATGCTTTGAATGAAGGTAACAAAGCGAGGGAAATGTATTCTTCCTTGGGGATTCATACAGAAATGAGTCATTTAAATTGCCTTAATAAAAAAAATCTGCATATCTATACTGTAGATGTCGCAGAATTCTTGAATGAGTTTTACCCTATTCCTCATCCAATGATTCTTTACAGAGGCTTGACATTGAACTTCCTTGTGATATTAAAAACTTACAAATTTATATGTTCTAAAAATCAGTTAACACATCAGGTCAACTCACTGTACTCAGTCCATCCATGATTGGGTGCTCCTAATCGAAGAATTCCAACTGATCTGTCTTTGGAAGCTGTGATTAAAACTTGTTATATGTTAAGGTATCATTTTGGAATAAAATAACTAATCATAAAATAATCTGGAAATTAATGAACATGAAAGCATGCTTAAATTCAAAACAGCAGACTTCTTTTAATTTGGTAATTAGACCAAGACACTTTGACAGCAGAAAACAAATCAAATAAAATTGACTAATTTCTGCAAACTGAAAAAATTTCACATGGGCAGGAAGGGGGACATCTCAAAGTCGCTTCAAAAGTAAAATAAATGCTTTTTCCACATCATGTGATAATGAATAAACGCTTCTTTGGCACCATTACATATTAATAAATAAGTAAATAACCAGGTCAATTTCTGTTTACTTCATCAAGATATAATGCAATGTAAACTTTAACTGTTGGAAATTTATAATTAAGCAGTATTTATAACATGGAAATACATCTGATAAAGGGAAAAAAAGACAAAAATATAAGGATACATTCATCGTATGGCGATAAATCCATATCTTGAATATCACCTTTATGTGAATATACTTCCCCAAGGTACATATGATGGTCAGGGTACCTCCGATATCTAATACATCAAATAAAGTTAAATTTAAAAAACTTGGTATAACTAACATTAACTAAATGCAAAAATTGATCCCACATAATATTTACTCATACGTTCACATAATACCAATTAATAAATCATCACATGCAAAATGTAACTGACATTAAAGACTACAAAATATACATAAAATTTTTGCATATTAAAAAAATTTTAATATGATGACATTTTCTAGCGATCTAATTTTGAAAGAGGTCTTTCTTTCACTTCTTTGACAATAAAGTTGATTGAGATAGCAGTACTCAGACACAAGTCTTAATTTGTTACACCATTTTCAAACACCACATACAGGATGCATTGGCAAAACTTAAGATCAAGCATATCAAAGTATGAAACTAAGTAGCATTACATTTCTTCCCTCCTGTTCCTTTTTTACTTGTGATTCCTGATTTTGCCCCCTAACTGTATCACAGCCTCTTTAATTGTGATTACTGAACACAAGCTTCTTTCTTAAGTTATGCCTTTCCAACTTGGTCTCGAGATTTCTGCAGCAGAGGTCAGCAACCGTTTCTTATGAACAAGGCATAATTCAGAAATATGGGACATTGGCAAGCATAGCAGGTGCTATAGGGCAGCTACAATTATAATAAGAATGAATATTAAATAAATATATATCAAAACAGAGTTCACTTATGCGGATTGTGAGAATTGCAATGCTCAGTCTTGTTATTGCAAAACTGTTCATAAATGTTGCTAGCCAAGCAAGAGAAGAAGCATTTAGTTGTGCAACTGAAATAAGTTGAAGCACAACAAGGGGAAAAAAGTATATTATTTTCTTAATACCAAACTCTACAAAAGCAATGATAATTGTATCTTTTTGTAATCTTATAATTTGAAGAGAAGAATGTGCATGTTGCTTACAGCTTGAAATAAATATTCATAAAATGCAAGTTTAAATACGAACAAAGGTTATAGTTGTAAAGCGTAGTGAGTGATGGTTGGAAACAGAACAATTCATGTATGAATTTTTACTAATATTATTTACAATTTTACTAAAATTGTTTTGCCGGTACTACATTGCCAACCCTTGTTCTAAACCAACAACGTTAAGGCAACAACAAAAGCAGAAAATTTGCAGAGCAAGATAGAATTCACAACAGACCATGATCAAACCTTTCACATATTTGAAGATATACATGGAACATCAATTAAATATATATACCAAATATCCATTCTATTCCAATTTTAACTTGAAATAAGATCTCACACATAATGACAATGAAGCTGCATTTGGAATAATGGATTTTAATAATTAAATATTCAAAAATTAAAAACTCAGAATGTTTTAACTTGTTAAAAGAACACTGTAGACAGCAACAACTTACATATACAATACAAAACATTTTGACATTCAAACATTATCCAATTTAAACTGAATAAATTTGCTTACGAAACATTTGATCATTAACTTTACATTAAAAAAATGTAGAGAGAAATTTGATCAAATGTAGAGTTAAGGCTTACTTTCGGACGATTCCTCCATCACAAGCAGTATAAAGAAGTCCACCATTAGAGGTGTACCTAAAAGTTAAAAAAAAAAAAAAAAAAAAAGGATTTTCTAATTCAAGTTTCAACCAAAAACTATTTTTTGACGTAATCACGGATTTTTAATCTATACTTTTAATAACTTTTCAAAATAGTACGAATAAGCACTGCGTGCAATATAGAAAACGTATTTTATTTTGCTTTTTTTACAGCATCAATTATTTGCTTCAGATATGAGAATACAATGTAAATTTGATGCAACTTTCATTCAATAAAAAAAATTCAGCATGAATTTTGCAAATGCTATTACCTATAGTTTTGCATACACCTATAAACGGTTTTAATGATGATGTACCTATATTGGAAAACATTATTATACATAAGTTATACCAACATTAAAAACATGCTCTGTTCACAAATGGTGTTATAGTAGATGAAAATATATAAAAAGGTATAAATTTACAAAAGATATTTAAAATAAAGAAAAAGGATGAATGCTTCTAGCGAAATTTTTAGTGCCAAATTTGGTTGTCAAAAATGTAATCGAAATTTACAAATCTTGTTTACTTGATATATTTTTGAGCATGTGGTCTGGCCTGTAAATAAAAACATTAGTGAACGTGACTCAAATTCATTCAATGAGAATAATATTGTTCATCGTAAGATTTACCCCATATTTTTTTATTATCTTATTAAAACATTTTCTGTACTATTTACAAGATATATGAATTGCTAAGTTTTAATGTGGTGTTCTAACTGGTTTTAGTGTGGTTACATATAATTTACATAATATGTGAAATGTTAACATTTTCATAGAGGACACCACTGGATTTCATCCACTTCAAATAAAAGGCAACTTTTAATTATATGTATATGCATCATATCTAGCAAAGTTAATCAATTTCTGAACTCTCATCAGCAACATCTGCACAAATAACCTAACAGACTGGCTTCAACTCATACACTCCACAAGTGAATTTTATTTAGACTCAATATTATGCATTAAATGCAAACACCATCCCAATTTGGCATTCATTTATAACTAAACATAATAATGGATGAAGTTTGGTACATTTTGTTTTCAACATTTATTTACCCTCCTTATATGTCTGCGTTTTGTCTGATAGCACATACATGGCAGTGGGCGTTTATATGAAAGTCAACTAAATAATTTTATTCACTTAATCAAAAATAACACATTGGGACATAAGTACATATATTTAAGTACAAGTTTAAAAACTTGTACTTAAAAATAAATTCCACATGACAATACAAAGACAACACACTACAAGATACAATGAAAACAGATGTTCCATGAAATCTTGACAATATTTTAAGAGTAAACTATATTACCTTAATTTCCAGATTGGTACATTTCCGTGCTCTCTCAAACGCTCGTGCACTCCAACATCTGGTATATAACCTGATATTATATCTCCGCCAACCATCATCCAACCTTGATTTGGGGAAAAGGAGGAAAAAAAAAGCAACAAAATCTTAAAATATAGAAGGCTGAGGCTCATTACATGTACTAACATAAGTGCAAAAGCACACATAATATACAAAATTTAGAAAAAAAAATTCGCTGAGAACTGTGTAAAAGAAAATCAATAAAATATATAGCTTAAAATAAAAATATGAATTCTCTGCATTTTAAATTCTTTCTTTTAGATAGTTCCAAAACCTCTTTTAAAAGTATATAGTTTATATATAATTACTTATTGTTATAAACATACAACATAATTTTGCCCCAAAATATTAGTTTTACCAATTTTGAATTTATAGATTTCCAAATTATCTTAAACCAATTTTCTATTAAGGATATTCTTTTTCACGTGCTACAACACATTGCCTATTTATTATCCTACATTTCAGACTCATCATTTAGTCGCAGCACTTTCTCTTTATGAAGTGTGATTTACATGCAAGTTCCTTCTATAGCTCTCCAATCTACATCTAAATGAAGTAATTCTATGAAATTAAAATGTAAACTTTTGCATCTTTTTTTAATAACTAAAGATTTAGCCAGTAGTACTAATACAATTGTGTCTCCTTCTTAGAGTAATTTAAAGGTGATCATAAATGCAACAAAATTCTTTTATGTCTGATTTTTAGAAGTAACAATATACTGCTTCAGCTTTTCAAATTATTCATAATGTGTGTCTTTTCTGTAAAATAACTTTAGTGAACATATTTAATATTGCATACATTATTCTGCTAATTATCTTGAATAGCTGATTGAAAGGAATAAGTCACCATGCTTTCTAATGTAATAATTATTGCATTTTCCTTTAATAAGCAAGAAGTTTTACAGAAGACTTAAGTATTAGATTAACTGCATTTCTTCCTAATGACAGATAAATGAACTTACATTTCAACCTATTTTTACGCTACAATTCTCCAATACTAAAAAATATATCAAAGTTCAATGACAAGAATTGCTGGATACACTAGTAGACAATTACTAGACACAAACGGATATACAGCATGTAAAAAAGTAAGTGTGGTTGGATGCCATGAGGCAGCAGATCATCATTAATGTATTACTAGGCAAGTCATAGTCCCAGCTGGAAGCACAGAATGATGTACAGCCCTTGATCATGATCCCAGCTCATACAATGGCATTACATGTAGGACATCGGTCCCTTTCCTATTTTCTGGACTATATGCAGTACCATTCGTTCTCATGCCCAATAAACTGGCATCCACAATCCAACAAACTGAACCTACTCTCATCTCAGAATAGGCCAGGAGACTTCCCTTCCATTGTGATGCTGACAACACTATTGCAAACAGGCAGAAAAGTGACGTCTATACAATGCAATATGTACAACAGGATGGCAAGTGCCCAGTAGCAGCAATCAAGTGATTTGCTGCCTCAAGAGCTGTGCTGCTCCGGTTCCTTGTTGTCAACAGCACTACATACCTGTCTTCTGCAGGCATTGCAATGTGAACATTACATCCCCTGTGACATTTGTTACATATTCCATTTGTTTGAAATGATTTCCAAAGACTTGAGACAACACTGTGGTTGACAAAACCTCCTTAGCAGCATATCTGTTACTTTCGTCCTTCTTCAATCCTGCCAATAATATCAGCGCATGTTAAATCCTCTAAGTGCTGTTGGGAAGTAAGAACGAAAATCGCAAGTTCACCCATAAATCTTTTCCCATTAAATTTTGCTTTTGAACAATGATCAATATGTGTCAAATCCTTTATATCTCTTATCAGCGCTAACATAGGGCAAACAACTTTCACAATGCAAAATTTGCATACACACACTACATCTTGCTGTATCCCACACTTATGAAAATTTTCACATTTTCCTGCCTTCCATTTTGTGGTTGCTATCACCGCTATTGTCATCCATCCTAGCAATTGCCACAATGTAATGCCCAGTGTTATGTATAAAAATTTTAAAACAGCTAGTTTGAAAACTAAGCAAAGTTGGTATGTTGGACTGGTGCCAAACCATAATTTGGTAATAAATGTGCCTTGCTTTAGTACAAACATACCTTCGCTCTTACTGTGTTCTTTCAAGCAGCCAAGAACGAAGGATTGTTTATGTCAGAGTACCTATGGTTAGATACCATCTACCTCCACATCAGAAAATTAAAAAGTTAGCAGAAAGGGAAAAATACATAACAGTTGAAAGCGGAAAAACCAGAAGGAGCCACATGGCTTGAGAAAGCTTAGGTAGAATAAAAAATTAATATATTTTTTGTATTCTTATAAATTTTAAAACTTTTTTTGGATTTTACATTTTATAGTTTTTGGTATTTTTTATACACAACGCAACAGTTCAGCAAAAATCAGATAGAAAAACAATTAATGCCTAATAGGCTTCTTGGTACATGGCACTTAAATCAGATGTTTGAAGCAAGTTTCAAGCACAGTGCTATCCATTTAGATCCCATGTTTTCCCCTTCAACCACATTTGCAAACTGCAATTTTCTTTGTGGCATTTGCCCCCCTCCCGAAAATAAACATAAGTTATTAATTTTCTTTTTCCAGAATTATGGAATACTGCCAAACATGTAATAATTATCATATGATGAAATTATACACCTATGTTATGAAAGTACAATACTAAACAGTACAAACACTTTGGATTTAATTTAAGATTTGGATTTATTGGATACTGAAGCATACTGAAGTATCTGCTTTCATGTTAAGATAGGAAACTGGTTTTAAGGTACTTGTACTGCTATTGCAATGCATTAATATTTACGAAATTTTTCCAAAACAATTGTGTATGGCAGGCAGTTTAAAACGACTATTTTACAGAAGTTCACAATATCAAAATAGGGGGAAAAGAAAGGAAGAAAAACTGTGTAGAGGGGTGTAAGAATGAAATAAGAAATTCATTTAAAGGAAACTGGATTCGATTTACAACGGACACTAACTACTGGTGAAAGGAATACCATTGACATTTTATCAAGAAATGTTACACAGGGTGTCAAAACTAACCCATATTTTGAAAGGTTTTGAATTATCGAAGTAGAAGAATGGGGAGGGATAGGTGGATCAATGCACATTATTAAAAGAATAATAAATTTAAGTATATAAACATAATTCATACTTATTTTAACTACATCTCACTATTATTCAAAACCCTTTCCTATAATTAACACTAGAACTACATTCATATGCAAAATTAACAGAATTTGTAAATTACATTTATTTTTGTGAAAAGTACTGAACCAAAGGTATTAATTACAATGCTAAAGAATTATGCAAATATTCAGAGTCGAAAACGTCCCTACACATGCAGGTCTGTGAAGGGTATATAAGCCCATAATGGGTTTTTAATGATTTGTGGCTCGTACTCCTTCACCGCATTCGTCACGTTTTCCCAAAGAGTTGCTTAAATTTTGGAAGTATTGGGAAAAACTGAATAGCTATGAACATATGGATGATGGAAACGCAAGGAGAATTGTTGTCAGATTGGAGGCCTGCCAACCACAAGCACCAGTGGATACAGATAGTAATGTAATGCCCAGTGTCATCAGCAATTTGTGGAAACAATTTCAAGACACCGAATCCATGTTTAAAAGTTCTGGAGGAGGTCGACCAAGATCCGCAACAAATGAGGATTGTTATGTAGCATGTTTTTTAAATAAGGGCTGTTTTGTTATATACACTAACAGGTGGTGCGCATGCTGCAACGAGTGCTTGTGTTGTGTTCGAGCATTCCTTGGAAACAACTGTGCTCAGTTGCAGCTGCATAGCTAACTTGTATGGTCTATTCTGCGTCTTTAAAATGTTCAAGAAAATCAAATCGCCAGACCCCTTGTGAGGTATAGTCAGTGATTTGTTTTTTTTCGACTGCCTGCTGGAGACATTCACTGTCAGATTTGTGAAATTTACAGAGCTACTGCCATGAGTGAAGGCAAAGTGCATAAGTGAATCAGAGACTTCAAAGGTGGTCGCTACAAGGTCCATGATGAGTCCCACTCTGGTCGCCCATCTGTGATCACAGATGATATTGTGGGCTTCAGTTGAAGCAAAAATTCTTGAGAACAGATGCTTCATCATAAGCACTTTTCCAAATGAATTTCCTGAAGAGTCTAGGTCAGTGCTGTACAAGGTTGTTTCTAAAAACTTCAAGTTTGAGAAACCGTGTTCCCGTTCGGTTCCTAAACTCCTAACAGAGGACCATGAAAACAAAAGATTTGAGTGTTCTCTGCATTTTTTGACTCGTTAATAACGAAAGTGACGCCATGTTGAGTCGGATCATAACGGAAGACGAAACATGGGTTTCATATGTCACGGCTGTATGGAAGCAACAGAGCATGCAGTGGAGACACACACACACAGGCTCAAGGCCAAACAGATTCTGTCCCAACGTGTCCCAGTCATGGTGTGTATGTTTTGGGATAGGCATGGTGTTTTGCTAGGTCATCTTCATGCAATGCGAAACCATAAATGTGGTAATCTACGGCCAAACCCAGCAAAGATATGCAGAGTGATTCAAAACAAAAGATGCAACATGCTGACAGACGGAATTTTGTTACTCTATGATAATGCAAGGCCTCAGACCCGAGTTTTATTGGGCTTGTTTTGCTGGAACGTTTTGGACCAAGTCCTAAGCTGAGAGATTTTCATCTTTTCTGCTATCTCAAACATCATCGACTACAATGATGACGAAGATGTGAAAACGGCCTTAACCTCTTAGTTATCAGAACAGGGAGCAAGTTTCTACTAAGAGAGCATTCAAAATCTACTTCTAAAGTTTCATAAGTGTTTAAACAAATTTAGCAACTACATTGAAAAATAGAGTAACGTATGTAGAATCCGAAAATAAATTTAGTTTTTGAACATTCTCTTACATTTGGTTTTTATTTTTAAACGGCCCTTGCTTAAAAAACAGCTAATTTATTTGAAACTCTCAGTGCAGCGAGACAGGACTGTTACAACTTCACAGCTCTCATGTGAGCTGTATGCTGTCACTGGAAGCCAGGTTTCATGTTCTACTGTTGCTTGAAGAATTCACGAGAACTGTATGCTAGAAGACCTGCTGTTTGCATCCCACTCACAGCAGCACACAACAGAACGCATTTAGAATGGCATACACAGTATGTGCCTTGGATTAGACTTCAGTTGAGCATTATGCTTTTTAGAGTTGAGTCAAAATTCAGCCTGGACACTGAATCTCAGTGTACCTGTACCAGGACAGAGCCTTGAACTTGATACCATCCCTTCCTTATCAGGGAAAAAGATCATTATGATGGTGGAGGTGAAATAGTTTGGACAGGGATTATATTGGATGGCCATACACTCCTACAGGTATTTGACAGACTGCTATGAAGTGAAGACAGATGTTAGAATCTTGTGTTCGACTTTTCAGGAGTACAGTCAGATCCCTGTTAATGGACGACAACAATTGTCCACGTAGGGCTCAGCTGGTAGACGATTACCTGGACAGTAAAGATATCCGTCACATGGATTGGCCAGTCAGATCTATTGACTGTAACCATAAAGAACATGTCTGGGGTGCTCTTGGCATGCAATTTCATGTTGCCATTCAACTCCAAGAACTATCCTGGAATTGAAAATGAGTTGGAGGTGTGGGTTTGACTACTACAGGGACTTCTCAACTGCTTCCTGTCCAGTTTGAGCTTTACTGATAATCATGCATACACAAAATGATTTTTGAATGGTAGATGTCTTTCTTTTATAAATGTATATCCATATCAAATTTTACGATCTTCACTGCTGTTGATGATGATAACACATAAAATAATTCTGAAATACAATTTTAACACTTAACAAAACATTTTAATTGCATCAGTAAAGCTTATGTATATATTTCTAACAAATGGAATTAATGGATTTTTACAACTATATCATTCAGTTCGCACTACTCAGTTGCCAACCCTCTGAATTATTATAAATATTAATCAAGCTGCAAATACTTTTGAAGACTGGGAAATAAAAATTAATAAATACATTTTAAATTTACGAGATTTACAATTTTATGATTTATATTCATAAGAGAATGTTACTCTTTTACAAATATCAATTATGAAAATAAAAAACAAACTCTATACTAATTTAAATAATATGGTGTCAAAAGATTACTGGAATTCTGACAGATAACCTACTCAGTTTACAAATAAATGAACAAAGTTTAATTTTTATAAACATTAATCAGACCTGTGTGTGAGAAAAATCAAAAACTATAAGCAATAAAATACTTACTACCATAAGTAATAAAATACTTACTAGAGAAACCATCTGCTGCTCCAGTTCCATATGTTTCAGGAGTAGGAGCTATGGAATTGGCACTGTGACCAACTTCAAAACAATGCAGATACCGCCCATCTAAGGTAGTTACCTGTACAAAAGCACATATACAGAAAAATACAGTCATAGTTACTAGACACAGATTTCACATAAAAAACATTCATTTATAGATGAAAAAAATCAGTATCTTGATATGTCATATTATCTATCTAAACAACTCAATTGCTCCTATAAACTGTAATTGAATTGAATAAAGAAAACAAATTTTAACTCAACAGCAATGAAAAAATCCTCACAATTCTCAAACAGCTTTCATTTAAAAAAATAAGTAAATAGGTTGGTCAAAACTACAAATTACATCAGCAACAAAGCATTAAGTATTTTTTTCACCATCAGTATAAAATTAAGATGTTCTGTTCATATGAAAACTGATGAGCAAAGTCATAACGTTGAAATCAGAATGAAGGTTTACAGTTGAAATCATCACGTCTCTGCAAAAACAAAAATGCAGCACTTATCATGTGACTGATATGTTAGTGGAAAATAAGCAAATTCCCATTATAGAATGCTTAACATAGCAAGAGTGACAACATACAGATGAATTGTGAGGTCGATGTCAACCCAAAAAAATGCTTCCTATCAAAAAGAGACATACTCCTGACAAGTACATGACCCCTAACACAGAAGATGGAATTTTTTTTTGCTAACCTATCACAAAGAACGAAATAGGGAAAAAAAACCTCACCATAAGTAAAATACCATAATAATGACACGCATGGGTTAATTACTAATAGGATTTATTTTATATGAACATACTTAAATAAAACTAGCAGGTGGAAATCTAAAAAATATTCACATTATTGTTTTGAATATACAATTAACTTATTTCAAATGAAACCAAAACAACTGTTTTCAAGTTTCCTATATCATATGCCAATATATGCATTTTGACATTTCAGTTTACAATACCATTAACACAAATTATTAGTACTAATAATAGTTTTTCCATTAGTTATTCTTTGCATATGATTCTCTGGTACAAATCACATATTATTTGGGTTTTACCTCTCCATATATGATAGAAAAAACACGTTACTTAATTTGGCATGTAATCTTTCCAAATTCAGCTTTATTCAGAAACATGCCCAAAGACTATCACAATAAAATGTTTTGAAGCATTACATGGAATCAGGATTGACTTGCATATTTTTGGCATCCGACATATATTAATACTTTCGACCAGAACAGAGATTTATCCAGTTAATTAAAAAGAGAACACTTTTAGTGTTTGAAGCCTATTATAAATGAATGCTATGGGCCTTTCTTATTATGAAGGTGACATGACATCAAACTGTATTCTTGGGCATTATTTTCTAGATATAGAAATGCAATAAAATACTTTTTTCTATTTAAGGATGAACTTAAATATGTTTCTATTAGTCTGAGATCAGAAAGACTCCTTTCCCTGCAGCTACTAACAATAAGATTGAGGGTGTGGAAAAATGTAAAGCCACCTTACATCAAGTAAAGAGGACATATGAATATTGGAAGAAAGTTCTTTTGGTACTTTTATGTACTTCAGACATGAGATCCTGTAAAGTGTACAATTTCATGACCATCTATTACTGTGCGACTGATGGCTTTTACTGCACTGGAGGGTTAGGTCATTACTCTAGGAGTGACTGTCAGGTTACCCTGCGTTATGTGGCTGCAGTTAGCGTATCTGACTCCTTATAATGATTGGGTAAATTTGTGAGGTTATGTAATCCTTGGTGCATTTTTAAACTAAAAACATATTTAATACAACTATGAGAAGCTCATAATATCATAGATAGCATAGATAAGTATTTAAATGAATTATACACTGGTGTGCAAAAATTAAGGACGAGACGGTTTTTTCAATATAACTTTGTACAAAAGCTTTTCAAATCAACACATTTAATACCGTAAGATCCCCAATACATAAGAACATGAGTAATGTAAGCAACACTTACTAAAAGAGAAATCAGAGGGATAAAAAGAAGCTTTACTGAAAAAGTAGCATGGAGCGCAATGCGACTGAAGGCCGAAACATCCCTGTGATGGGTGTCCAGCAAGAAACATCCGGTCTTTAATAGGGGATATGATCTCCCCTGACTGCTAGGCAGGTTTCACATCATTTGTGCATGCTGGATATGTGGTTGTTAATGAGCTGTTGAGACACTGCTGCTCGTTCCTCTTGTAGCACCAATCGCAGTTTCGGAATCGTTACTGGCGATAAGTTACGTGCTGCCACGGGTCTCCCTAGTAAGTTCCGTAAATGCTTGACGGGATTTAGATCCAGAGATCTTGCCGACCAATCCATGTGTTCAATATCTTCACTCTCCAACAGCTCTTCGACAGTAACTGTGCGATGAGGTGGAGCGTTGTCGTCCATGAAGAGGAACTGAGGACCCATAGCCCTTGTGAAAAGACGCATGTAAGGAAGAAGAACCTCGTTACAATAGCAGTCCCAGGTGACGAACCTCCTTGGGAGATATGAAGGTCGGTCCGGCTACCAAGCATTATGTCTGCTCGAACGAGAACTCCGCGACCTCCAAAACAGTCCCTTTTGATGATGTTGAAGGGGTTATTGCGTGTTCCCCGCTCTGTCCAGATGTGTATGTGTCTAGAATCGCAACTCAGACTAAATCTGCTCTCATCTGTAAAGAGTACTCGTCCCCATTCATTGTCTCTCCAATTCCGGTGTTCCCGGCACCACAGAGAACGCCTTCTCCGATGGGCAGGCGTTAGAGGTACACACCGTACAGGGCGTCGTGCAAACAGACCACCACCGTGCAGTCTTCTGGCCACGGTAAAACGCGATATCGGTCGTCCAGTCGCCTGTGTCGTGTGTCTAGCGATTTCTCCCGCTGTCTGCCGCCTGTTTCTTCTGGCCTGTAAGGCAATATACCGGTCATCTGCGGGTGTGGTTCCTCGTGGACGACCACTACTAAACCCCCGGATAGCTGTTCCTGTAGTTTGAAATTGTCTCCAAAGTCGTGAAACGATGCTGTGAGCAATTCCGAACTCTGCAGCCACACTTGTCACACTGCGGCCTTCCTCCAACTTCCCAATGATTCGACCTCGGGTAAAAGCATCCAGATGTCGTCTAACAGATTGATTATTCGCCATTTCTCGCTGAGGCAGCAACTCGGTGTGATTTTAACTGCTATACGGCGTGCAATCTCTTTGCCAGAAATACTGATCTTACACCGACAACATGCTTTATACTACTCAGACACTCCCCCATTATGTCTACCTGCATATCTGCGCATGTGCTACCGTACATCACCTTACTTAATCTCCTGATTGGTCTTTCTGTCCGCTCTGCCTCTTCGTTCAGCTGATATGCTAATTTTTCGACTTCGTCCTTAATTTTTGCACACCAGTGTAGGCCTTTGTAATGTGAGGAGTCTGCTAACGACAGGCTCTCTATTCGAGAGCACAAGAGCATTGTAGGTCTCTCTAATCGAGAGTTCAGGAGCGTTCTACTGATGTTCCTCCAATGTTGAAAATCTTCAGAGTGAATTAGCCATGCCGCCTTAATTTTAAAGTAGCATTTTACATTCTCTGATTCATTATATCTGGAATGGTATCAGGAAAAATCAGGTCATTGGTTCGTCACCCCTCCTGACATCGGGAGGCTCTGACAACAGACACGGTGCGGAACTTCGAAATCTTCCGATACTAGCATGAAATTATGTCTATGCAATGTTGAAAACGTTGTGTGACACATTGTAAAGGCTGGGAGCAATGAATTGCAAGGACCGCACACATGATTTACTTATCTCTGTGTGGTCCACTGCAGTATTCTCAGTTACTCTTACCAGCATTTAAGTAAATTACATACTTTTGGAATTTTTTTGCTAATGTGCCTCTAATGTTCCCAGGTCATAATGAAATGGTCAGTATACAATCCAAACTATTTGAACTGCTCAAATTGTAACTTCACTGAAAGCATTTGACCTATAACAGAGTTTAATATAGTTTTTAAAAGTGCTTTCGTGAATCCATGGGAGCTTTTCTGGCATTTTCCTAATTGAACATTCTTTGGTCTAATTCTAAGGTTTGGAAAACAGGTTCAATATGTATCATTTCTGTCTATTCCTGAACCTCAAACAAATTCACGGGAAGAATCAACTTTTGAACCCACTATTATTTCCAATAATTAGTGAAGAACTTTTCCAAAATTTTTAAAAATGGGACTGACTCTCACACATCTGGGTGCTTGGACAGATTTATTTACATCTAGGAAAAATATTATACCAAATAACCAGTGAAGTATGAAGCACACAGTCTGATATTTTATATGCAGATGCCTCACATTTTTCGAAATCAGTTTTAGATTTGCATTCTGAAAAGTACTCATTTCTAAAATCAGAAGTGTCAGAAGATGGCAACTGGAAAAATAGAAAGGCCATACCCAAAATAATGACTCCTATATTTTTCGATACACAACCATTTATTTTTTATAATATTTAAATCAATTTAAAGCTTGAAGACTGCCTAATTTTTCTACATAATTGTAATTGCAGTCAATGAACTTCTTGTAGATGCTGTGGCAGTTTTACAATGTTCATGTCGTACCAGCTTGCCACCATGCCCTTCAGGAAGCACTGAACTTCACTTTCACTTCAGTGTCGGAGCAGAACCACCATCCAGACAAACATTCTTTCAACCTAGGGAACAGATGGTAGTCACTGGGTGCCATGTCCAGACTATACGGTAGATGAATGATAATGTTCCAACCAAAGTTTACAAGATAGTGACAGTTTGATGGGCAACATGTGGGCAAGTGATGTTGTGGAGAATGCTTCTGCCTTTGCTCAACATTCCTCTTTACTAGTTCTGAATTGCCTTTCTGCGTTTTTTCAGTGTTTCACAGTACCTGTCAGCATTGGTGCGCACTAGTCAACCAACAATACCCCTCTAGTTCCCCAAATGCAGTCGATATGACTTTACCAGCAGACTGTTTGTTTGAACTTTAGTGGCTTGGGCAAAGAGGGCTGGCACTATTTTGCACTTTGTTGTCAGCTGTGAAGTCAAATGCCGAGGTTTTGTAACCCAGGATCAAGAAGTCCAAGAAGCCCTTTTTGTCTGCATAGCAGTGAAGAAATCCATGGGAAGAATCAACTCATTGCCAATGGTGGTCTTCTGTCAGCACACACAGTACCAATCTTGCTATCTCATTAAAATGCTTGAAAGTTCTAATTGAAAAGTTACAGTATCTTCCGATACTACAACTTTTCCATTAGAATCCTGTGGATGGTACTTTGGAAAACCTCTGGAACCAACATGCCAAGAGCATCCAGACTCATCCTCCGATCTTAAAGGACATTTTCCTCAACCTTCATGATTTTCTCATCAAAAATCGATGATCTACCACTTCTTTCTTGATCGTGAATTTTGGTACGAGTAGCTGTAAACTCCCTACACCACTTGCAAACATTTCTTATGTCCATGCATGACCATGTATACATTTCCACCAACGGCCGATGAATTTCAACCAGATGAACCCCTTCACATTCTTTGCACTCGGCGGTAGTGTTCAACAGGGGCTTCATTTCGAATGGCTGCCAAGTCATGACTAAGGATCCCAACGAAGAGCATGGATCCTTATCTGGGAGTGTACAAAGTGTCACTCACAACAGTATGGGCAACAAATATGTTTACTGTGTCATTATGGCCCCAAACAATAAGAGACCCTATTTTTTGGTATTGCCCACATAATAGCAAATAAAACAATGAGTAAACCAATAAAAAATAATAAAGAAAGATAAATGAAATAAAAGAAATGAAAGCAATTAAATTAATGATAGCAAAGCAAGACACACTAAAGATATGCATAAAGTTTTGAACATTATGGTAAAATGAAACTGTTTCCTTATTTTGGCAAGACATCATGGCTAAGATGGAATAAGTTCACAAACATTCCTCTTACTGTTGAGATAAAGAACTGGAGAACATACAAAAACTGAAAATTTGTTCCTTATGTGCTCAAGTTCATTTATGTATTTTGTTTTACAGGAAAGAGCACGCATTAAGTAGCTTGAATCAATGTTCCTTTTATTATCTAATAGAATGATATTTTAGTAACAGAATTTTCTACGTATTTGGGGATAAATTTGCATAACACACAATCAAAGCTCATCTTGAATCAGCTCAAGTGTGCTGCTCCTGAGATCATGATTTGAGCTTTAATACTGATGAAGTACTGGAACCAGACTCTGGTAGGCAATGACAGAATTTAAGACCTGATTCTGAAAGATCAGTGACAATCTAGTGAACACCGAGTGATAAAGTACTTTCATGGATTCAAATCTAGCTTCCCAGCTTGTGATAGAAGGCAGTTAAGTAGCAAGACTTTCAGCTCAGCAGCAAAAAAACTTCCTTACTGATTCTGAGAAAAGACTACAGATACACTTGATGATCATAAATAGAAATACTGTGTTGACGTATCAGCATAACTCTGAATTAAATTTAAGGAGTGACACGCTTACAGAACATGCAATGTTCCGTTATTCAAATCTTCCACTGAAGACCTACTATATAATTCTGAATATAAGCCAATCCATGTGCAAGCTGAGAGTGCATTTTTGCTTCAGAAATTTATCCCACATTGAAAATTCATATATAAGCTGAAATGAAAATTCTTTTATACGACCTGTGGTATCTCTGTTTATCTTATTTTCTATGCCACTTTAATTTTGTCTGAAAGATGAGCAGGAACAGAAATTCTACCATGGCAAATTTCAAATTACGCATGATCACATTTGCTGAAAATTTTAACGAAGTATAGCTGCTTGACACTTTTCTGTAAATGGAAAACAACTTCCCGAGCTGGCAAAGCCAGGTGTAAATTTTGCCAATACAGTAGAAGTCCATTAGTCCGGCATCCAACAGTCTGGAATGCTCGATAGTCCGGCATCGCTCCGGAAAATTGTAAAAATTTTGGTTTTCTCCAAAAGTGTGTCTTTAAAGCAAATAAAACCGCTCGAGAGCTATTCAGAAGTTTTCGGGGTAGTTCGAGATCATCCGGAAGCGCTCAGTATTGTTCGGAAACAATTAGCGGCCGGCTAGTCTCAGCTGTCACAACAAATTCAGGTGCAGTGCAGCTCCATTAATCAATCACAAAGCATCTTCGCCATTTTTTTGTGCGTTGTTGTTTTGTGTCCTTTCACATCGCAGTAATCGTAACTTTTGAAACTGTTTATAAAAAAAGTGATTTTCGTTCTAACTGTACAGTGACCATGTTTTCAAAACCTAAGCCTTCGAGTTCAAAAGGAGAGAAACGAAAACACGTAACACTGACTCTCAATCAGAAACTAGAAATCATCAAACGGCTAGAAAAAGGCGAGAATAGAAATGTTTTAATGAATGAGTTTAATATTGGCTCATCAACTATTTATGACATTAAAAAACAAAAAGATGAACTAATGAAGTTTGCTTCTCAATCGGTAACAACTGAAAAATTGGCTTCTAGAAAAACATAAAAAAAAACCAAAACTGGAACAGCTAGATAGTGTATTGTTCAAATGGTTTAGTACAGTACGTTCTGAAGGAAAGCCGGTAACAAGGCCAATGATTGTTGAAAAGGCAAAGAAATTCGGCCAAGATTTAGGAGTTGCTGAAAGTGAATGTAATTATTCTGATGGTTGGCTCAGAAACTTTAAGTTTCGACATGGAATTCGAAGACTTGATGTAACTGGAGAAACCCTTTCACCAAACCAAAACTCTGCAGAAAAATACAAAGACGATTTTGAGAAAATCGTGGCTGATAATGATTTAACACCTGAACAGATTTACAATGCTGATGAAACAGGGCTATTGTGGCGATGTTTACCAACATCTACACTAGCTGGGGGAGGAGAAAAAGCAGCCAAGGGTTTTAAAAAAAAGTAAGACAGATTAACCGTTTTGCTATGTGCTAATGCGTCTGGAAACCACCGAGTGACCCCGTTTGTGATAGGTAAATCTGCAAAACCCAGGGCTTTTAAGAATGTTACACACTTGCCTGTCCAATACGATGCTCAATCAAATGCGTGGATAACTGCCGCCCTCTTTAAAGACTGGTTTTTTCACCACTTTGTGCCTGAGGTCAAGGAATCATTCAAAAGCCTTGGTCTACCAGAAGATACTAAAGCCATCCTTCTTTTGGACAATTGCAAAGCCCATCCGCCAGTAGATGAGTTAGTTTCTGGAAATATTGTTGCTACTCTGCTCCCACCTAACGTAACATCTTTGATTCAACCCATGGACCAAGGGGTTATTCAAAATTTTAAATGCTTTTATAGAAGGTCTTTTATTCAAGGCCTGTTAAATGCCGACTGTGACGTGACTGATTTTCAAAAAAAGTTTACAGTAAAAGATGCCGTCTATGCTATTGCACAGTCTTGGAACCAGGTAAAAAATACAACACTCCAAAAATGCTGGAGAAAACTTTGGCCAGCTGCAAACCCTGCATCTGACCTAACTCTACAGACTGATGAGGAAGAAAACCATCAAGACGCTCTGACCAAAGTTTTGGATGTCGTTAGAAGTACTGACAATCCCTTGAAAAACCTGCCTGAAGATGAGGTAGAGGAGTGGCTTTTAATCGACGAGAATGAGCCTGTTGACCAAGAACTAACCGATGAGGACATTATCAACATTGTAGTAAACCCTCAGCCTACTCAAAATCTTGAAGAAAATGACTCAGATGCCGAAACGGAAGGAAAGGAAAAAATCTGCCGGGCAGAAGCTGCAGAATCACTAAATAAGTTTTATCTCTTTTGCTGAGGTTAATACTAGCTACAGTGCTTCAGAAATTATTGATTTCCATATCATTAGAAATAAATTTTATACTAAACGCCAAAAGTCAAGAAAACAAAAAGACATTCGTGACTTTTTTAAATCTAAGTGAAATATGTTTTACAGTACGTGTACATACATTATATGAAATGTAAAATAAACTTTGTTGTATGTATTTGCATACTGTGTTTTTAGTTTAATTATTAACCTAATTGTTCTTATAATTACCGCCCGATAGACCGGAATTTTCGGTAGTCCGGCACCGAGCCGGTCCCGAACGTGCCGGATTATCGGACTTCTACTGTAGTTCCTTTTGGTGATGATGCAACAAATCAGCTTATTAGAAATTTTGAAAACAACTCATTTTCGTAAAAGAAATAATTAATTTCATTTAAAATTAATTTTTTCATAAACTTTAGAAATATAACTAAAGAAGTACAAAAAAAAGTGTGATATTCAGTGATTTAACACTTGCGCCTGTTTTACAGAAAAAGACCCATGCTTTTTGCGAAAATAGAAGACCCATATATAATCTGACCCTTGTTATTTAGTTTTAGAAAAAGTTCCAAAAATTCTCGGTTTATACACGGAAATATATAGTACATGTTTATCTTTCACACTGGCACCAATATTATAACTCTGGCCTGTACAATTTTTATGAAGATTATTTGGGTTTTAAATTTCCAACAATAGTGATGTTAACCTTAGCTACTAAAATCCGGGCTTTTCAGAGACCCAATGAAAAACTCTACAGGTGTAAGAGCTTTTCCTCTTGTTGCATCATATCTTGCCTTTACGGACATTTATTCTTCATGACCTTACATCTGATGGCAGCCAAGAATGATCAAATGACAGCTTGTCACAACTACGCAGCATTTTATCTCTTCTCTAACTTATGCTCCTAATAAAATAAGAATTTTATTTTGAATTTCTTTCCTAAATAGTGAGCTTGTTTCATTTGCTTTTTATGACTCTCCAGATGTGCTCCTGGATTATAGGCTTAAATTGTCCCCTAACCGAATGGTCAAGTTGAAGAAAATTTCCATTTCCTTCTTCAAATAATTTGTTGGCGATTCCATTCAGAGCCAAGCTAGTGTTTGCATGATACTGAAGTATTTCCATTAGTTATTATTATAACTTATTTAGACAATTTTGATATGTAACATCTATTTCTAACTGCCACATAAATGGATTGCATAAATCTTTTTAAGGTCTTCAGGCTCTGTGCTGGAAGCATTATGCTCAGGTTTGTGACTTATTTTGGCTGCCTGCATATGACAGACCTTGAACAGTTTCATCAGTGGATACTCAATCTTCATTGTACCTAAGATGTTTTCTTCAGTTATTCTCACTGTGACATGCTTTCATCATCAGCATTTATACTTCCCACCATGAGATAAGTTTTTCCAACTCTAAACATTCCAAATTTTGTCCACAAAATGTTCCACATTTTAAAAATTTAATGTCAGGTAATATTTTAATTTCTTCTTCTACCCTAGACTTTTTTCTATAGTCATATCTAGATGGCTTTACTTTCTTCATTTTATGATTACTTTAGCAATATTGAGCAAAATGGAAGGCATTAATGATAATACAGAAAATGAACGGGATCTTAACTTGGATTTGTATGCATTTTCTGTTTTAAAATATGTTGTGAAGAGATTTAATGACAGTGTATTTAATATTTTACCATACAGCAAAATAACTGTAACAGCAAACTGATGCAAAATAAAACCACAAACATAATTTTAGGCAAGAAAATAAAATGAATTAAAAAAATCAAGAGTGATCACATAACTTGTAAAAAGCTAGCTTTAGCTTGGTAAAATTATACTAATAGAAGATAAATAACAATCCTCTCTTTAAAGAAAAACAGTTAAAGATTCACAAGACAACATATGTGAATGTTTTACCATGCTCTGCACTATGCATTAAGATGTCACCTTCTGCAGGCACAGGTGCCCTTCTAATATATGTCATACGCGCTCCCCCCTTCAGTGTGATTGGGATGTACAGGAAGTCACTCCGTATCACACTTAACATCAACAATTACTATATTTTAGTCACTGGGGCATTGATCATAATGAGAACAGCAAAGTTAGCAACCCCTAAAAATTGCTACCTCAGGCAGTTATCCATACTGCTTGGACACTACCTTAATTCTTTAGCTGATCAACGATGTCTTGGAGAAAAAATGTATTTCTCACTTTTCTCTGTTCACTAACCAAGTTTTGAAACTGTTCCTTCCATCATTGAATTTTGTTATTTAAACATGGCAATGAGATTGCCAGAGGGAAGGAATGCCTTCCAGGATGGCTTCCTATGGGAAACTGCCAATACTAACAGCACCCCCCCCCAAAAAAAGCATGAAAATCCACCACACAGCTAGCCTGCTTTCAAACCCAGGGTGAATTACCAGTATTGAGACATTTCAACCACTCAGGCACTGGTAAGGCATGTTTTTTTAAAGAAACACAATCTTTCATACTTTTAGCAGCGCAGTATATCAAAAATATATATCACTGCTATCCTTAATATAAAGCAAAAAATTACTACACTGTTTTCAATTATGCTGTGGCATGAAACACGCAATCTGAGTACAGTTTACTGTTAAATGTATTTCCTCGTTAAAGATTTTCATGCCCACAGACAATCTGAATGCACTTTACAATGTTCGTTAATACTGAAATAATTTTATTCAACTTTAAAAATAGCCTTCAGCTATTGTTATAAAACCAAGATTACATTTTAAAAAGATAACAGGAAATGCAAGACATTTTTACAAGAAATCAGAAGTTTAAAAAAAATCAGAAAACGAAGTCAGTTTCTGTGATTGTATAGAGAGAGATACACAATATGTGTGTGTTACTTGATTTCAAGGCAGAAACAAAATTAATTTACAGCACCTAGATAAACTCAGGTTCAGTTTTACAAACAGGTCACAGAAAACTTACCAAGGTGTTAGTCAGGAAGCTCTAATTATAGTTATATTATGTCACTGAGCAATGATATGAGAAGGACTGGGGAATTAGCCCTGCAAATTAGCTATGGTGCTTAAGACACAATTCCTCGATACATCAAGACAGAAAATATTAACTTGCAAACTTTTAAATAAAAAGCAAGGGCAAAATAACCAAATCTATGTTTGAAGAGAATAAACATTTAAATATTGAAAAAAGTTTTTCTTAGGATCACTTGAAAAATGCAAGTTTTATAGCAGACAGCAAGGTAGTAAACTAATTATAACTGCAGGAGAATTTGGCTTCAACTTAAGAGCTTTTCCTTAGTTCTTGAAAGCAAACAAAAGTTAGTTAACAAATTCACTACCAAAAGTTTTTAATGAAGACACAGTGTCATGCACACTGTTCAAAGCCAGTTTCTTTCAGTTACTAAATGCTTAAGTATGTCAGAAACATTGGTGAAGAGCAACTGGTTTTGTGTATTTCACAATATTTTCCGATTGTGGTAATAACTAACTTTTTCTCAGTACAACAACAATCTAAAGCCTTGTTATTATCAGCTGCTACATCTTTGGAACCAAAAAATGTATTTCTGTAAAAAATTCATGATGAAGGCAACAGACAAGGGATTAAAGACAGTTGCCTTTGTTCAACAGAAGAAAAGGAAAGAAAACAATTGATGAGTACAAATAAAAGCCAGGCCTGTATGTAGAATGTTTTGACAAATACTATTCTTTACTTAAAGCTGCAATGATCCTTTACTTCTCTTTGCTTTCGCCTAGAAGTAATATATATTATTGCAAATTTACTTATGATAAATAAAGGTTTCATTATTTAATATGCTGAGTCAATAAAAAAAACTTTTACAATTTAAATTATCTTAGGAAACAATGATGTAACAGACTGCAATAGGCAGATCCTTGCCAGAGAATAATTACCAAATGTTATCAAAGACACCAATCCTATTACAGCCACATTGAGAAAAGCATTTTACTACACAGTCCAGTCACATTAATGTGACCACCATGTAATTTCCATGTCAGAGTTAAATAACCAATCACAGAAGGCAGATGGCAGCACAGTGCAGTTGAGCGTATATAAAGGGTGTGTGAGGGCTTCGGAAAACATTTCAATCGTTGGCGTAATGCAGAAACGAAGCGATTTATCCGACTTCCAAAAGGGCATGATCATTGGCTTTCGGGCCAAGGGTGGAAGCATTTCCGAAACGGCTGAGTTTGTGAACTGTTCGCGTGCCGCCGTGGTAAAAGTGTACCGTGCATGGCAAAATGGGACTGTCCAAAATCAGCGACGTGGCAAATGTGGTGCACCACGGGCCATAGATGACAGAGGCGAACGACGGTTGCGGAGATGCGTTCGGGCAGATAGACGGGCTACCGTTGAGCAACTGACCACCAAAATGAACCAAGGGGCTACCAAAAGTGTCTCCCAAAGTACTATTCAGCGAACATTGCTGCGTCTGGGCCTCCGAAGCAGACGCCTGGTTCGTGCACCTATGCTGACTGCTGTTCATCGACGGCGAAGGCTAGAATTTGCACGCCAGTACAGCAGCTGGACGTCCACTGAGTGGCGACAGGTTGCGTTTTCGGATGAATCGCGTTTTATGCTCCATCGGACAGATGGACGTTGGCGTATAAGGCGTGAAACCTCTGAAAGGAACCACCCTGCAACCATTGCCGGAACGGTCCAAGCTGGAGGCGGGAGCATTATGGTCTGGGGAATGTTTTCCTGGCATTCTCTAGGTTCACTGATCATTGTGGAAGGCACAATGGATCAATACAAGTACGCATCTGTCCTTGCGGACCATGTTCACCCCTACATGCGCATTGTTTTTCCTCAGGATGATGGCATCTTCCAGCAGGACAATGCGAGGTGCCATACAGCTGCCAGTGTACGTGCGTGGTTCGAAGAGCACCAGGATGAGTTTACCGTCCTCCCCTGGCCAGCAAACTCACCTGACTTAAACCCAATCGAACATCTGTGGGACTATCTCGATCGAGTTGTTCTCGCCATGGATCCTCAACCGCGTAATCTAGCGCAGCTGGCCACGGCATTAGAGTCGGCATGGCTCAACATCCCAGAGAACACCTTCAGGGACCTATGTGACTCTCTTCCTGTACGTCTCGCAGCAGTCCGCTCTGCGAAAGGTGGTTATTCTGGCTTTTGACAGATGGTCACATTAATGTGACTGGACTGTGTATTAGACCCATACATTGCACTAAAATTAATGAAAAAGTATTATTGGTAAAGATATTTGTACATTATGCAAACAAAAACTGATTGGCCACCGGGATTGATGATTTATATCGGAAGTCCCATTTAATATAAGAAAACACTCTACAAGTATTTTCTCATTCTGTGGAACTCTTGATGGGTGAAGATAGTGATTTTAGTATAATAATACCTCCACACAACTACCGTTTCAATGAAAAGGTAGCTTACTAAATAACATATGCTCGTCACATCTAGACTGTCTAAGCTCACCCAGCAACAATAATTTTTAAATCATAACACACATAACATGCAGCAGTATGATATAAGCACTTACATATTAAGGCATAACCCACCTTGCTTGAAATCATAAAATTTTCAGAATTTGGAAACATAAAATGCATCAAGCTTTGGCAACCATGAGTATAATAGTTCAATTCAACAAGCAACATCATTTTAATGGGTGAGCTTTTAGTTGTTTTCTAAATTAAAAAGCTTTTTACATACAAATTATGATACCTTTCGTCTTAACACGTTGACTGCCACGGCAATTTTCAGAAATCTGGCCTAAAGTGACAATTTGATTTAATCACATTATAATATTAAAAACTCTAATTCTAGTGCATAGTTATCATCAAAAAGCATAAAAAATGTGTTTAAGGTATTACGAATTATCTCGTAGTTGGCTTCTATTAAACACCTTCAACGAGTTAATTTGCACGCAGAGCACCTGTCGCAATGGAAAAATTTCTATGAAAGCGAATACAATTCGAGATTACAATAATGGAATATCTGACATTGACCGACCAGATCAAAGCTTTCGTACTACTTATCTCTAAGAAAGACTATTAGATGGCCCAAAAAGATTTCACTACATATTATAAAGATACATATATATACACAATGCTCACAAAAGTTTTCAAAAAGTAACTTCTTCTACAATAAAACTATAAACGTTCAGAGAAGAATTCGTCGTCGCGTTGATTGGAGAAGAGATTCAACCAGTTTCGAAAAAAATTAGATTGCAAGATCTCCATTACTTAGAGAGTCTACCACCTACCAAAAAAAAAAAAAAAAAAAAGCCACACACTTTGAACATAAAGAAACGCTTTATTTCTATCCAGCCTGTGAAAAGAAGCCAGCCCTTTGTGTGGAAGATTGTTATAAGAAATTCCACGAAAAATAAAATATTTTATTTCTTGAATTTGAATTAATTTTTATAATTATGTTTTTTGTTCGTTTTTTATTAAATTTTCTGTTCATGCAAGCCAGCATTGATTTTTTTGTTCTTCTCCCAGAAGCCATCTATCGATATTAGCACTGATATATTCCGAGTTTAATCGTAGCTGCACAAAAATGGCAAGTAAACACAGTACGAGATAACTCGCAGTTGGCGTCCTAGAAAAGAACGCAATCTACGAGTTATCTCGTAGTTGGCAGTCAAAGTGTTAATCCCGATTTTAAAATAAACACTAGTGGAACTTGGTTGCAGTGGTAGAAATTATAGTGAAATTTCTCCAAGAATACATTACTTTGCTGCAAAATGGTTAAAAAGAAATGAATGTTTTGAATCTATTCTTTAGGTGATAACCATAAAATTCAATCAGAACAAAAGGAATGAAAACCCACTTGCACATAACTTCATTAATTGATTATCAGGAAAATTCCTTAGTTAAAATGCAAAACATGCATGCATGTAATTTTTTTTCTTTCAATTATAAATCAATATTTTTTGGGTGTAAAAAAATTGCCAAACTACAGCAAAGAGATTGTCTTTTACATACGTACTATAGCATCATTCTATTGACAATAAAGTTAGCACATGAAAAAGTACAACACTATTTACCAACAAAAACACTGAAAATTATATCTGTGTAAAAACACTGGCCTAAAGTGTTATTAAAAAAAGCAACAAATAATATGTTTTAAGAGCATATACTTTCTTTTACTGCTTTTAAAACTATGATTTTCCTAATCTGATCAACAAAATATCACAAGTGTTATTGTGTTTTGTAGTTTGATATTTTTACACAGTTTATATAACACCCTTTGTACAATTTAGTAAACCTTAAGAGCTATTTTGTCTATCTTTTGCTCATTCTTAATCAACTGCTTTTTTCTAGCTGTGCTTGAAAATAGTGCACAGTTTGGTTTCATATATGTTTAACGTCACCCAAACAATACTTTTTTTCTTTCAGATTTCTGGTAGGATTAAGCTGTACTTCAAAGAAATACATAAAGAAGATTCATGATTCTTTTCAAATTAAAAAAGAATTAAAAACTTCTAGGAATGGGACAATTGAATCCCTAATTTGCAGAAATCTTAAAACTTCTTAAAAGATCAGTTTAATCCAGTAGCATTCATTTAAAAGAAATGCAACTTTTGTATTTTCAGTAGATCTGCAATACGGATATCACCACCTTATGGTGATCCTGAAAGCTGCACTTTTAATTTTCTGGAGAGAATTGAGCACTTCTTATTTAGTGTTCCTCTACTGTTATCTCTTGAAATACCTTTCCCCTTTACACTTGCTTTCACTTCAAAAATATTCTGAGAAAATGTAAAAAATATGAAGCATTGTTCAAATAATTACCTTATTATTCAAATGTTTCCTGTAAATTCAACTGAGAAAATTATCTTCAAGGGTTGTAATTACATATTTCTTTTACTAAATATCATTCATATTGGTTTGAAAAAATGCATATATATTTATAACAGCCATATTTTTAAACTGGTTTTTCACTAAATTCAGATTCTGCTTTGATCAGTAAATTTAAATAAGTTTTCCCTCTTTTTTCTTCTTCTTCTTACAAGGGAGATTTGAGACTTTATGATTCGGATTCAGATTTGACAAAGTTTAGGATTCATACCATCTTTTAAAAATAACACAATTTAAACACAAATTTCTGCAAATTAAAATTTTGGATCCAGATTACCTTGCATACGCCATCACAAGAAAGGGAAAGAATGGCACTCTGCTGGCTTCTAACAAAGGGCCAACTACTATGGACGAATGTGATATCTCTTATAACATTAGTGTGTAACTGAAAGAAAGCAAGCATGTAATTATTATTCCATTTAGCAGACATTAGAATGCATAAAACCTTTTAAAATACACAGCAAAGCATAAATTTTATCTTCATGCAAAATATAAACATTATCTGTTACTTGAAAGATTACAGCAGTTTTAATAATGCTTAGTAATTTAATACAGTATATTGGAATGAAACGGTATGTACAACAGAAAATGCACTCCTGAAGAAAATAAACTTTTCACATGATTTACATTACTCTTTAAATTTTGATTTATCTTGACCCAAGAAAATATGTCATAAAAAAGTTAAATAGAAATCACTAAAGTATGGCAAAGCAACAAATAAGCAAGGAATGTTTCAAATACATTATCCAATAATTTCTTGCATATCAATTCATCAGTGATACACTCTATTATTTTTTACACTGATTAAATATGTGTCTTTTTTATCTAAATAATTAGCCTATTCTTCATTAGTTACATTACGCATTGCATATAAAAAGTAATTTTCTAAAGAATCCCTGTCTAAAAAATCTTAAGCAATTCAACTGATTTAAGCAAAAATAAGTAACTTTATCCCCCCCAAAAGCACCATATACTGGTAATACAAACTGAACTCAAAATTATGAAACTCACAGCTGTGAAACACATCTTTTGAAAAATCGTTCTGTCTTACTGCTCTCCCATTTCTCATAAGCTGAAACATTGTTTGACATCATAATGATTATGGCATCTCTTTTTGAAACAATCACAATTAATGCTTTCTTTAATTTTTTTTTCCAACAAACATAGTTACAAAAAAATCGTAACTTAACACTTTTGTGTCTAACCTCAATTTTACAACAAAGAAATCACTGATAACTACTCCTGTTCCTTTATTACAACCTTACCCATGAATTCTCAAGATGAAGCACCTACTTTCAGGTAACAAACTGGTTTTTCACTCTAACAGATATTTTCGTTTATTCAGAATCTTTTGAAGAAAACATACCCTTTTATATTCCTTAATTCTTATACAGAAATATAAAGTCTGGTGTTATAATTAAAAAAAAAAAACCTTATCTTTCGTCACTAATAAATGCTTTCTAAAACTTTTTTTGTCGACGGTGTTCGTAGAGCAGTTGATGAGCAACTTGTATTTCTGTATCATTTATCTTTATGATTACTACAAGGAAAATTACTTTGTAAAGTAAGAACTTCAACATAAAAATTGGACAAATTAGCATGAAATTTAACGCTGATTGCAGTTTCCCTCCAATGCTGGAATACCTTAAAAAGCATTGTTGTTATACCTAACACTTGCAGAAGTTGTAGTGCTTGGTCCAAAGATGAGTTAAGGGACTCAGTACAGGTTTCTATGTTTCCTTTAGAAATGCAGTACAATCTTAGCAATAAATTTCATGCTTATTTGCACTAATATGCTGAATATTTCTGTTTATCATAACTTTCATGCTTCAGAATTTATTAAAATGTTTTCCTTTGAAATCTTGTAACTTATCTTTTGCAGAAAAAAAAATTCATTTGCTTACTTCTCACAACTGAATAAATGCACCTACTGAATACTTATCCCATTTCTACTCTCTACAACATCACAAAATTTTGTGGTTTTATTATGCGCACATTGATTACATCAAAATTGCCATGGAAATTTTTAAGGCTCTGACTGAAATCCTTATAGGTGTATCTGGATACATTAAATTCTAGACTTAATTTTCAATTATAATTAAGTCTATCTTTTAATCTGATTATTCCCCTTTTCTTTCCCAAAAACAATAACATATTTATAATAATTCTTTTTCAAATGAGTAATTTCAAAACTAATCCCTATCATGATTCTTATATAATGCTAATGGCACATATATTTACATGACAGCAGAAGTGAATCAGAGCTCTTTCACCCAATAATAATAGAAATTTGCAAAACAAGTATATAAATTTCTTATTTTTAATAATAATACCAATGTCACAACTTCTTAATCTTCTCACGATTTCCTATACTGCTAAATCTGCCACCTCTCAATCTGCTAATCACTTAATGTCAATGTGAAAAATTATGTACCTTGCATGCTTTAGTATGCTCATCTACAACTTATGCATCAATAAAGATAATTTTTAAAAGATTAATAATGCATCTGCTTCTTTAGTATCTTCTACCCTCCACAAACTCAAAAATGTCATTACATAAAAACAAATTATAATACCTCAGCAGGTTTAAATCCATATTTAAGTTATTAGCTACATTATTTTACTGGAACTCGCTCATAAAATACTTCCTTTATCCTTTTACATGCAAGTTTATTACATTTATACATTTCCTTTCTTTTCCGCAAGTGCAAAGAATGTCTAAGCAGTTAAGTTCCATACCCAAAATTTTACTGCTGAATTTTTAAACTCTTAGGTTTTCCACAGGAAGGGGAGAGAAAAAAAAAGACTGTAGGGGTAACATTTTTATAATAAAGTGATTCTTCTACAATTCCTTTATTCCTCTGGACTATTAAAAATATCCAGTAAAGAACATGTATAAATTATTTAGAAAAAGCAACTTAACAACTAATTATCGAAATTTTCTATGATCTGCATTGAATGCGATGGAAAAAAAAATCCTCTAACAGTCTTTTAGATTAGAACTGTACAAGAAAGATTTGTTTACCATTACAAACTAAGGTGAATAAATGTATAAAATGGTTGATGAAGAAGCAACTTCTATCACTTATAGAACTTTTTTCAATACCATTATTCAACCAAAATGATTTCATCTTCATAGCAAACAACAGTTTAACAAATTTACATTGTTAATTTTTTCCTTGCTTTTTATACTGATAAACTTTGCATCACTATTACATGATCACCATTTCTCAGACGTCACCAAAAAAAAGGGGGGGGGCGAGTAAGTACACAAGCAGGATTTTTCATAATAAAAAATTATCTTTTTCTTCAGCAGTTGCCACATTCATTTACAAGTTCACTCATTTCAGCTTTCAGCAGAATTTAAGAACCATACCTCAGCAGAAGGGGTATGCAGCTGTAATATCACTCCAGAGTCTACAAGTCCCAAAGTTAGTGGTCACTGCAAAAACCTTTCTGCTACACTTCAAGAACTCTGTTCTTATATACATGAATTAATCTGCATCCTGGTGAGAGCCGACGAAAACAGAAATGATAGTATAGGGGGAAAATAGGATAATGGGCTTATAAATATAAAACCTTACAAACTCTTGACAGCAATATGGCAAATTTTTATGTCCCATATTTTATTTCATTTCCCAACCATAAACATGTCACCTCAAAAACATAATAACAATAACATCACAGTGAGATTAATAAAAAAAAGGGGGTGGCTACAAACACAAGAGAAACTGATAAAAAATGAAACTTTAAATTTTGAACTAGGTGCAGAATGCAAACAATGGACAGAGTCATAAACCATACCTAGATTTTCAAAAACTATCAAGACCAGTAAATACCAATGAGAGTCTTGCACAAAAGGTATATCTGGAGCACAGAGGACATAAAAGAAAAGAAGATTTGAAGGAACAAGTGAATGTTAATGGGAAAAAAAAAGACAAGAAAGAAAGAAGGGAAACAACAGTCTACAGAAAATGGCCATGGTAATACTGGCACTGACTGGCATAGTAATACTTGTTGGACAGTGTTGCAACACTGACTCTGCATCACAGTCTATGCCTTAATCTTTAATCTTTATACGCATAGTCAGCTGCTGGAAAGTGGTGAAAATTATATTGCCCCATTCCAGAACATGAGAAACAATGATCATATGCAATGAATGCTATCTAGCTTGCAGACAATTAAAAAGATGCATGTCTTCTGATAATGGCACAGAAAGATTCCTTAAAGGCATCAACTGAAATGGAATGTCAAGTGGTACATTATGTAATGAGTCACTGATGTTATACTATTCCTTCCTATATTGGGCCTTGCTCTGAGTGGTAGTTCATAGCCCATTTGTAGCCAGAAAATTTTGGGGGTAAAAAAAACTGCTCTCTCACTGGAATTCTAAAACAACATGTTGGAAATTAGAGTCACAAAAAAGGGCACATCCAACTCTTGGGCTGATTCTCAAAAAGAGAATTTGCTGATTCTCATTACTGAATGTTCTGAATTCGTGAAAATATATTTTTATAGGTCAGAAAAATTGTAAAAGCTTCCAGTGTTAAATGAGCAGTGATAGTTGATTTAACACTGGAGGCATTTCAAGTTCAGCAGACAATATTCATGTTAAATTATGTATTTCAAAATGAATCCCAGGTTAAAATTGTAAAGATTTCTGAAATTTACTGAGTGCAATAATAAGAGCACATCTAACACAGAACAGATACCTTGCAAAAACATGCTATTTCACTCTCTGATTAGCTGGGCACAGAATTATGACAATGCCACCAACATAGCACGACATAGCACTGTTCCATTTACATCATCAGAATTATGTAAGTGGACATGGATTGATCTGGAAATGACGCAGTGCAGAGAGAGGTTACTATTTTTAGAATTGAGAAGGGAAATTTACGTTGTTAATTTAATCTTAGACATATTCTTTATTTTTCTCACATATATATATATATATATATAAAATCTCCAAAATATTACTATTATAAATATAATAGGAGTTGTTTTCTCCACTGAAGATTCAGATTAGAATCTGCCTAATCTGGATTATAAAAAGCTTTTTGCAGACATTTTGTTGCTAAACGAAAGAAAGAAATCTACTTAATGATATTTTAAAATAAATTCGGGTATTTTACATTTATTTAGCAGCATGCATAAGCAAAAAATATGTGCATTAAATTTTATAATGGTATGTCATCATATTGCTATGATTAGTTTCAAGGGCCATTCCCACTGGGGTTTATGTGAGTTAACAGAGACAACTGGCGTAGGCGATTCACATTCAAAACCAGTTTTTTTCCACAGGGCAGCAAGTTGAGAAATTTGAACTGCAGGCATAGTGGAGCTGGTCGACATACGGAACTGACTCCGTTAGCCCAGTGCGAATGGCCCTTCAGGAGTATGCCACAGAAAATTACCTGAAATTTGAAAGTATTATTAACTAATAATGAATAAATTTAGAAGAAGCCACATTAAATGATACGAATAAGATTAAAATAATTAGTTAATTACAAAAGTAAATCTGAACTTAAAGATTAAAAACTGAATTACAATAATCCATGATATTTTGGCGAATATGGTTATATTAAATGATTAGCCTAGATGACTGATTACTACTTTTTTATTTTACTGCAAAATAACAAATACACCATTTATTAAAAAGAAAAAAAAAAGTTAAAAGATTTTGTGGTAAAATCCTAGCACACAGTGCGACTCTGGCACAATTTTGAAAATTATTGCCAATACCAAAATGAGCCGTTTACTGCTTATTATAATGTCGCCAAATCCCGTATGCACCGTATACTAGGATTAAACTGATTTTGTTTTATACGAGAATGGGAAAGTATTTTCTTATGTTCAACATGCACTGCACATGCATATGCGAGTCTCTCGATTCTTGTTTTCGCCTTTCTAAAAGATTATCTGATTGGAGCTGTGAAAATTAGCTCTACGCTAGCTGCTCAAATGACGCTTACGCAATACATAATTCGCCAAGAAAGTGATTGCTTCTGACACTGTCGCAAAAATCGTGATTAGCTGGGGGGGGGGACATTGTATGAAATTCTCACACTTGCTTTCGCCTTTCTAAAAGATAATCTGATTGGATCTGCAAAAATTGGCCATATGCCAACTGCACAAACGACACTGCATAATTCGCCAAGAAAGTGTTCACTTCCAACACTGGCACAAAAATCACGATTTTGGGGGGAGTCGTATGAAATTCCCCCACTTTTCTAGATTTCGACTAAAATTCCTGATTTTTTCGTGAATTTTTGAACACCCCAGTTTTCCAGGTAGCGTGGCAACTCTTATATATATAATATATATAAATATAGTGAAAAAAACAGTGGCACAGTACGTAGATCCATACTGAAGAGGAAGAATTCTGATTGCATAGAATGCTAAAATGCTGAATTAGTAATAACTAAGGAACTTGGCAGTCAAAGCGTATTAAATTTCATTTTTATTAAAACTTCACATACATAACTATTATTATTTTTTTATTAAAGCTGTATTTGTGGCCACAATTCACTTGGCACTCTAATTGTGCCTATTTCCAGAACAATTACAATTCTGACACTGATTGTTGCAATGGGAAGTGAGCACAGCAAAAAACCGTCATTACCGCAAGACAGGCAGAAGCTATAATGCTCAATTATCCAATATGGAAGCTCACCAAGAGAAGGTTTAGGTTACAAAGGCTTCAGTTCTCAAAATTTTGAGTTCAAGTTCTGAATTAGCTATGGCAAAAGTGTTCCGCAAACCACTGACATAGATTAATCTACAAATGGTAGAGACCAGAAAAGTTATTACTGCTTAGAGTACGGAGAGGAAATATCCAAATTAAAAATGAGAAATTAAGAGGCTATTACTAAATTAAATTATACAGTCGATTTACATACGTTTTATCTTACACCTCCCCCTTAAAATACTGTAGAGATGGCCGAAATGAATTCTACACTTCATTCTCGCTACACATTAGAGCTTTTGGACTTACAGATAAGCAGGCACATCAAATGTAATAAATACAGAAAAAGTAATAAAACATATCCATACTAAATTTGCTTTCATTACACACACAATACAGTAATATGATTGAATAGTAAGCAAGATGACACTGGAAGAACAAACATAACAATACATTCCATACAATTTAACTATTTAAAACATAGCAAATTTATTCCTTGATATACACCCCCAATTTTGTACAGACTACATCTTCTTAAAGGACGAAATTAGAAAAGTAAACTCTTTGTGGCTAGCGGCAAGGCAACACAAGCGTCTAGAAGTTGAAGTGAAGAGCAAAGGGGGAGTTGTGACGCAATTACCTTTTTATACCGAATTCCATTCCAGATCACATGACAGAGATTAATGTCCAAATGTAGGGTTCAGATTTCATCGCTAAGTGCGCATCAGAACCACATGAAGTTAGTTGGAAAAATTATTACTATTATTTTTAGAATGAAAACAGGAGTCAAAGGGCTATTATTGACTTTTTATTTAGTGAAAAATTTTGAAAGATATTTTAAATTTTGCATATTCCACCTCTTTCAAGAAGAAAATGGCTGTGTGAGAAAAAAGCTTTTTTAGAGAGTAAGTGCTCAATGCATTCACAAATGAAGAAAATAATTTTAAAAGAACAAATCCTAAAATTTTGACCAAAATAATTATTTACATAATTGCAAAATATAAACTTGGATAATATTTTAGAGTCCTATTAAGTTTTCAGAGCAAAATCTGTGTGTTTTAGGAGCCCACATAATTAGATTTTGTCAGGAAAGGCTTAGCAAAACTTTGTACACAAATCGCAGTTGTAAAAATTTTGCACACACATTACTTATTATGAATGATCACAACTTCCAAAATGTTCAAAACATAATTAATTTTCAATATTTTAACATCATAAGTTTTATAATAGTGTTACTAAAATATGGTATTTTATAATAGTATTACTAAAATTATGGTTGTTATTGTTACACTTCTAACTTCATTTATTTTACACAAAACTGCTTTGAGTACAAACACTTCCACCTATTATGCAAAACCACTTAAAACCAACTCACGTATATCAGGAGTGTTCAAGGTTGCTTTCGCAGTTGCTTATAAAGACCTCCGTTCCTTGTCTAAAGGCAACTGGCCTTTTTGAACTGCACTATACATTCCATTAACATAAAAAAATTAACCACAATCCATTTATATATAAAAAATAATTGTATGAAAAAATTATAAGTTTATAGTCTAAGTTTATATTTTCTTATACGAGGTGGGTAAATGAAACAAATAACAGAGGTAAAGACATGGCCTCCGTTTTGAACCAGTATTCCGTCATCATACTCTACCTTTAAATGCAGTTTTAAAAAAATTTTAGTATTTTTACATTCTTTATAACTATACTCAATATTCTAAACATTACATATTTTCTACATTATATTCAAAACGGAATTCTATATCCATTTTTCTGCACCAGATTTTCAAAATTAACTCATTCATAAAATAATTCAAAATTCTTCAAATTTAAATTTTTAAACTATAACCTCATTTCTAATTATTAATACAGTAATTTTAGTAACCTTCCGTTAAATAAAATAATTACAAAGCTTTAAATTCGTTATTTAATTATGTAAAACATAATTAGGAAAAACTAAAATTTTCTTAGTATCATAGTATTCTAACCATTTTCATAAAAATAGTACTAAACTTATTGAAATCTAATACAAACATCATTAGATACCTAAATTTCATAGCAGTACTTAATTAAAAATCACTTACTTCATGGTAATGAAAAACGTTTGACATACATTATTTTCAAAATAACATTACATAAACTCTCAAAATTTGTAAATTAAAAATCCTATAGGAAATACCGAGTCATTTTTTAAAGAATACTTTTTGTTTTTGGAAATCTATACAATTTTAGGAATGTTTCAATAACATACGAAAAATTTAAGGCTTCTCTATCGCTCCACCTTTTTCTTTTTGAAGGGTGGGGAATGTGTAAGAAAAAGTTATGAAAGCAAACTTCTAATTTTAATTGCCTATACTCTCCTTTAATTTTTATTTAATTTGGGGACTTCCTCCCTCAATCTTAAAAATAGCTCTATAAGTCTAAACTGCATCATTCACAAATTACTCATGAGATCTTACATAACACTTAATGCAAATACCTCTTGCCCAATCAAATAATTGCAAACCAAAACAATTTAAAGTCGAACTGAAAGTTTTGCCCTCCCTCCCTTCTTCCTCTGAGTTGCTGATAGTTTCACTTATGTTTTCCTCCTGGCAAGACCTGCCTGCAAACATCTATGCGCTGCTAAACTTTCCTGTTCAAAAGGTATATTGCCAATAAAGAAATGATTTTGATGTGCCTAAAAATAAAGATGGTGATTTGCCAAACTTAATTTTGTCAACATCTTATTCCTGCCTTTTCCACTCAGCCATCACGACTATGCCTTAAAATATTACATCTAAAAGAAGTCAATCAGGATGATGTGTATGTGTATTTCAACACTTCAATAGAAAAATTTATTTGGCAGTTGTAATTATAAAGAAATCTACACGGCTTTGTCATTCTAGGTTCACAGTTAATCATGGGATTCACGGAAAGTTTTAATGCATGTTTGTGCCACATTCATAATCAAATCATTCATATTGTGTCATCAAACCACAGTCTTATTATACACATATATTATCTTATTTTCTTCTAGGAATTCCACCTTTTCCCCAGAGCATATGGGTCACACTAAATCAACTACGTGCTTACAGTAGAGATGTACAATCTGCTCCAGAACCAACGCAAAGAACTGATTCACTGACTGAACAAATGATCAACGCTCTGTCAAAAACGGAAAGGCAGTTCTGTAACAGTTCACAGAGCGCTGACGTTGGGAAGCATACCAAAAATTTCATTTCACTTAATGTAAACAATTATTATTTACCGGAAATGCCTCAGACCTATTTTTTATGCATATGTTATGCATTTTATGCATATATATATCTGTGCTGTCGGCTTGCTTGCATTCTGTCTAGTATTTAAAAAACAAAACATAAATAAACTGAAGCATCTCAGCAAAACTGATAACTCATTAGCAGATGGATGGAGTCCCCCCATCTGGCAGTGCGACAATCTGTTTCGAGTACGTAGATTATAGGAACTAGTTCTTCGCATTCCCAGCTGTCAGCACTCCAATATTAGTCACAGGTCTGCGTCCTTCAGAGTCATGATTGGATCTGATTCCGAAGGAGTCTTCATTATTCCCTCTTTCAGATCTGGCTACTGCGGATTCTTCATTATTTGCTCTTTTCGCTTCCTCAGAGATGTTTCTTTAAGTTCCATTTCGATTCCTTGAATACTGTGTCATACCATAGCTATGTATATTAGATATTACCTTTTTTATACAATATTACTGTAATATTTTTATAAAATAATAAATTACACTTTTGTTTATTTACTTATTTACTTGCACCAATAACGAATTTCTCTGTAATTTTCTTTAAAATTAGTATATATTCATAAACACAAATTTTTACACCTAATGTATTTTTTGAAAGTTTCAGAACAAAATGTGGATCCAGATCTGCTCCAGAACCAACACAAAGAACTGATTCACTGAACAAATGATCAACGCTCTGTCGAAAACGGAAAGGCAGTTCTTTAACAGTTCACAGAGCGCTCACATTGGGAAGCATACCAAAAATTTCATTTCACTTAATGTAAACACTAGCAGCCTTTCCTTTATTATTTACAGGAAACGCCTCAGACCTATTTTTTATGCATGTGTTATGCATTTTATGCGTGTATATATCTGTGTTTTCAGCTTGCTTTCATTCTGTCTAGTATTTAAAAAACAAAACATAAATAAACTGAAGCATCTCAGCAAAACTGATAATAACAAAATGTGGATCCTACCAAATAGAAGATATTAAGCGATATTTGGTATCGTTTTGACAAAATAGATTTAAAAAAGGAAAAATACCAGTACTGTCAGCAGACCATTTCCTGTTTTTTGGGATTTGACTCTGATCTAAAAATTTATTTTTACACTCTACTTTGAAGTAGCAACAAAGTATCAATCATAGTAATAAAATAGTGTAATCTTTAAGAAAAGTGAGTTTAGTTTTCATTATTTTTTAAATTTTAGCATATTTTATTGTTTTCTATGAAAAAATGATTTTTAAGGGAATCTCAAGAGTACAGTTGAAAAAAATCAGTCCAGGGAGTTTGGTCGAGTTGATTCCAGTGAACCCATTCCTTGTTCAATTCTTTTTGCTTTACCCCCAACTTTGTCACCACTCTTAATCCATACCTGCTCCAAGCATATCCATCAAGTTCACTGTTAATGAGTGGTGAATCATTAAAAAGAACTGATTCACTTCAGTGAGAGAATGGTTCTGATCTGATCCTTTAAAGGAGTGGTTTTGTCCATCTCTCGTTTGCAGGTTAGAGTTAAAAAATTTTGTCACAAACTATCTTAGAAGATAAACATAACTGACATTTGTTAGTTATTTAATGTCCACTGACATACTGCAAACAATCTATTGGCACCTTCAGCAAATGAAATCTGATATTTTTATTTGTGCTGAGTATTGTTTAGAAATCATGCTCAAAATAACATCAAACAGACGGTCATACTTGCTGTCATATGAAGTCTGTTAAGTAGGAAGATAACTGATGATGATGGAAATATACTATGGCTTATTTTACAATTTTGCTTATCTTCATGCATGTCCCATTGTCTACACACAAATGTTACTCTTGAGACCAATGCAAACATTGGTCTCAAGAAGGAAATGAAATGAAAAAAGAAACCATTCCCATTCTCTTTCAGCCTGTCCAAAAAAGGTGAACATGTGTACCCATAATCTTTAGAAGAGAAGGCATTCTGTGATAGAAAGCATAGTATTCTTTTCAATTTTGGTTGGAAAGGTAGACAGAAACTACAATTAGAATATCTGACATCTACTACTATATGTAAAAGAGACGTTTTAAAGAGCTTTTAGAGAAAAGGCCAGGCACATAAATATGAGCATAACAGCTACCTTGAACATTTTGACATTAAAGATATTTCACCATACACAGAAAAATTATAAATAGAATTATAACATGAGAGTTATGCTACTCATCTACCAGGTTTAGTGATTTTAAAAGTAATTCGAGCTCAATAAACCATTCAATTTTTTATAACTGTATATGAAAACATATTAAAAGTTTACATTATAATTTTATGTACATTTATTAAAGTACTATAGGACAATTTCAACAAATAATATTTATCTTAATAATGCTAGATTTATTTGATTATTCTTAAATAAATACATACATCATAAACAAAATCCAAAGGAAGTGGCATCCTAAGATCAAATAATGTAAGCCCCTAGAAATGAAAAAAGAAGTAAAAATTAATGCATATGCAGAAAAATAATTAAAGCAATTGGACTTCTGCACAAGATACGTACTTTTCCATTAACACAACTACAGACAGCCATATTAGGACAGACTGGATCTGCAGCTAATCCAGCACGATCTCTTCCATTAAAGGCACCTTTGCAAAAGTTTCAAAAAGTGGGAAGTTTTAGTATTTAGGTAGAGAAATAACAAGTTAATGAGGATCATTCAAAGAACTTACAGTTATCATAAGACATAACTTGCTCTCCTCTCTCCACATCTATGACAGCTAGTCTTCGAGCAGTTGTAGATGCAAGGATCTGAGAGAATTTACATTATATTATAGATGATATAATGAAAAAATGAATACACATGTTTAACTGAGAATGAAAAACTAAGCAAAAATTTCAGTTTATTCAGAATTATGACTGATGAGTTTAAACATTCCATATAAAAAGTAATAAAAAGCAAAAGTATAAGCCCGTCATAGCAACAAATTTCACAGATGACATCAATATTATGCAGCTACTTGAAATATCATTTGCATCAATATACCACTCTTATATGAACACAAATCAAGATGATTTAAATAGGCTAATGCACCAAAATTTAGTGTGCACACTGTAATGATAAGCCAACATTCATTATAATCAACACATTTCAAATAAAAGATTCTGAGTTCATCATTATACATATTTGAATTAATTCTAAGTATTAAAGTATACGAAGTCCATACTTAAGGTTATAAACACAGGCATGTGATAGCTAAAAAAAGGAAGGTTTGTTGTCATGAAATTTTATACACATCCCAAACACTAAGCAACAACTAAGAGTAACACAAAAAATTAAACAAGGGGTAAATGTTTTTTGATATACTAATAAACCAAAAACGTCAAAAAATGATGCCTCATATTTCCAGAATAGTCAAACTAATAAGATAAGTGGCTACCTCTACACAGCTTTGCACGCCTAACAGCAGCTCCTCATGCTGTAAATGAAGTTAATCCTTGCTCGCGGAAACAAATTTCATTTCTCAAAAAGTGAGTCAGAAGGATTCTAGGAGGCTCTACCTAGACCAGTCGTTTTGAACCTACCTTGTTCCATGCATCCCTTTCACCATCTCTAAAGATCATTCTTTCCCTCTCCCTCTTTTCCAAAATTTGAAAAATACATACATACACTTATTTAGATTATTTTTAATGTATTTTATAAATTGAATAACATAAGGTATAGGAAATGTTGATAAACACAAAAACTTGAAAAAAGAATATTTTTATATTCATAAACTAAAACTTAACAACTAAACAAAAGATTGAATGCATTCCCCCTGAAACTATTAAATCCCCCCAGGAGTGCATTCATCCCTGGCTCTTGGCTGATAGCCAGTCCTACAGCATCCTAAACATAATCTACAAGATTCATATCCAGCTGCTTTGCTGACTATATCACAAAGTGGACTCTTCCTCCAGAAAATAATCCACCAACTCAGCTGTTTGGCCTCCAGTTCATTGTTCATAAGAATAATCCTCTCCAAGAGTCCTCCAGAAAATCTTCACAGAAGGTAAAAGAACCTCATCTTTAGAGCGATGTGCCCATGTGTTCACAGTGCCCACCATTCACCAATTCAAAAGATAGTCATATTTGTCAGTAAATCGCCAAAAATATTCCTCCCAAATGCTGATTCATACTCAAAATGGCAATCTTAAAAACAGGCAGAAATTTCAGATGATTAAAATTAAGGACCTTCTGACGATTTTGGCAGAAATTAAGGGCTTTAAAAAATAAAAAAAAACCTAAGGACTTTTACGGACCGTGCAACCCGTTATATGTAATGTTATTAGAACCAAGAATCCTAAGAAACCTACACAGGTAGTCTTTCTGTGCTTTGCAATATTCAAATAACCTGACCTCACTCTACACAACCATAAAAATTTCTCGCCTGAGAGCAGATGTTGCCAAATAAAACGTCGGAGCGTATGCCATATTTTTTGTGTTCTTTGACTTCACTTTGGCTTATTGGAATTAAACATGACATTCTCTTCCTTACTGATGTCCTTAAATAAATCAAAAAAGTATTTAAAAGTCATCTTTCTCAAAATAATGCATCTGACAAGGTCGGCACATACCTTGCATATCATTGCAGAAAAAGCGTGTGAACTGTGTCACGTATCAAGAAACGCATTTCAAACGGGAGGGGGGAATCAAATACCTTTTTCAATCACCTGCTAGAATGAGAACCTTTAAGAGATTGCAGTGGATATATCACTGTCTTGAAGTCCAGCTCTGATGAGATGGGGAACACCAAGTTAAGCTGCCTTATGCCAAACATTTTCACCAAATAAAGGTCACTGGCTTTTTTATTGAAGAGGGTGCTTCTTCCACTAACAATTCATAAGATTTATTCCTGACTGACAGGTGTAAAGAACAATCTTACATTCATATTCTTATATTTCTCTCATATGCCAGTTTCATGAGAACACAATCTGGAGCTGATGGCTTCTATGTGTGTGCTTGATGTTGTGACAAAAGGCCTGTCCAGTATTTTTAGTAAGAATGGTATAATTTCGGAAAAAAAAAAAATGTGTGTTGTTAATGAAAACCATGGCCATCAGAAAATAAGAACATGTCTAGTTTTATTAAATGAGTGCATAGTTGAAAAGGCTTTGAATCGCATGGCTCTAACATGTTTTACGTAGATTAGTAATGCTGAACTATCACTTTCCTGACTCAAATGCAATTTAAGAGACAGCCGAGATAACCTTCAAGCTCAGGATCCAAAGAAAACGCCTGTGACACTATGCATATAGAACTGTCAAACTAGGGAATACCTAATTTAACTTCCCCATTTCAAAATGCAATTTTTGGTCATAGCACTAATTAGCATCTTTTTTCTGGAGTTTATGAAAACTACCAATCTTCCTATGATATGCATTTTTGGTCTTTGATTTTAAGTGTTCTTCTGATTATCTTAAAATTCACCTACCAATTAGTTTTACTTTGACTGCATATTATGGATTATTGCAGTTAACATTAGTTTTTGGTGAATTTAATAAAGTAAGTGATATGTTCATTTTCTCCATATATAAATGCCCTTTTAATGGCACATTTCTGATCCACTTTTTCTGCATTTTATTTTGCCATAACTTCCTGTCTTTACTTATTAAAAAAATTAACCTGGCAGAATTCAACATCACAATTCTTAGAATATCCTACAGTCATAATTTATGCATTTTTATCCTTTTTGAAATCAAACAAGATCATTAAACTAATTTATAAATCAAAGATCATAACTACATAATGTAATTGTAGAGTTTTGCTTACAGAAAAGTAGTTAGAAAAAATATGTAAGACTGTATTACATTTAATGGAGGGAGTGGGTGCAGAAATTAAAAGAATGTCAGATGATGTTGCTGACATAAAATAAATCATCCATATAAAATAATGGGCCAACAGAAAATGTGAAGGAACAATCACTTTGACAGCGAATATTTTTTAATCATAAAAGATGCTATAAATTTGAAATACAGCAATTTATCAAGAATATTAAAACTGAGTGTATGCTACAGGCTGTCAAATGAAAAATTAAAGAACAGTGATGAGATTGTACCTTAAAGATTAAACAAAGTATAAAGATTAAACAAAGTACAGAAAGTGAACATAATCTGGTATTTACACAATGTTGCTTTAACTTGGTTTTCTTCTAATACTTCTGTGCATGTGTCTTATTCAGAATATCTGCATTTTTTTTTCTTTGCAATTTATTTATTTTCTTCAGAAAATAATAAACTGCTTATAAAGAGAAACAGATAGTTTAGTAAGAAATTTTTATAGCTTTATAGATTCAGTAATTCTACACTACCTTTTTAACAAAGACCTGCATGTCAACAAGTAATAAAATGTGAATGGTAAATTGAAAAATCACATTTTTAAACCTCTTGCAATGATTTTCTTGTAATTCAGATATTACATCTCCATTTTCAATTTCTAATATCAGAACATTTCATTTGATATATGTAAATACTGACCAATTTTAAACTGAAATAGGTAAATAATTATTAAGTAAGCTCAAAGATGTAATTTTCAAAGTGGCATGTTAAGATTTCAGAATGATGGAATCTGAATTAAAAATTCACACAAAAAATGCAAGTTTAGACACCCACAGTTCCACGAAAAAATATCACAGTACTGATGAAGTTAACAAAACTTTTCACAAAAGAATTACAGAATGTAATAAATAAGTAACAGATAATTTAAAAAAATAAAAGCAGCTTAAAGCACACGTGCATGTGTGCACATGGGAATGTTAGAAATAAACTTTATTTTATTTTTATGATGTCGTATCTGCCAAAGCAATGCTATAATTATAGATTTTATGTTCCTCAATATTCATGAGTAGCTCTTTTTTGTTTTTTGATGAATGGCAACAGTTAGTTGGTCAAGTTAATAAATATGTAACATGCATTAGTGATTTGCTTGTTTTCTATTACAAAATATATCTGCCATTTAAGTAATTTCTATCACGTTATCAGCACGAATATGCTCTAAAGAAGTTTATTTGGCTAAAAATAAAGAAATTTTGATTTTTCTAAAAGATAAAGAAGCAACATCTATAGCGCCGGCAAAGCTAAGCCTAACGCGTTGAAAGTGACCTGAAGGAAGAAATTAAGATCCAGAAACTCGATGGAGATAATTACAATGCTTGGAAAATCTGAGCACGAGCTGTTTTAGTTAAAAAAAATTGTTGGGAAGCGATTTATCCAGGTCACGGTGCTGAATTAAAGAATGATGAAAAGAAAATTAATGAGAAAGCCTTAACCTTCCTATTCTTAGTGGTTGAAGACCAGTTCCTAGATTACATAGCTGACTGTGAAAGAGCAACAGAAGCGTGGGATACTTTAAAAGACATCCATATGAAATTCGGCCTCTTGCATTCTCTACAACTATTAAAGGAATTTTCAATGTAACTTTAAAGCCAGGAGAAAGTGTCAGTTCTTATCGAAGTCAATTGATGGACCTTCACCGAAAAGTATAAGTCTTGAGGACAGAGAAGTTGCCCTCGTTATGTTAATGGGTTCGCTCAAGGAATATGAAGGTCTTATCCTCAATTTAGAATGTGAAGAAGATATATCAAATCATAAAATCATGTCTCATCGTTGAAGAGAAAAAGTTACTGCGCTACACAGAAGTGAAATCAGAAGTTGCTACTACTGAGGTCATGGGAGATAAAGCCCTTAAAACTTGAGATAAGTACAGAACTAAAACTATGCAGCCATTACATAAACAGCATACTGACAAAAGAACCTGTTGCTTTTCTTGTGTGGAGTGGGGTCATATTGCCAAAAACTGCTATGCTGCAAAAACCTCACATGCAAAAATGGTTTCTAATGAAGTACATCAAGCACTGTTTGTTGATTCTTGCGGTGAGAAACCTGTCTGTGATTGGTATCTCGATAGCGGAGCCAGTGAACATATGTGTTCTCAAGAGCAGAAATTTATGAATTCAGGTTCAGTGAAATCACAGTTGAGATAGCCAATTCTGAAAAACTTGAAGTTTCTGGCATGGGAGACATTGTTTTGAATTTTGACAGAGAATGTATGAAAGATGCTGTTCTCCTAGCAAATGTTCTGCATGTCCCTAAGCTTGATGGTAACCTTCTTTCAGTAGGAAGAATAGAAGAGATGGGAATGACTGTTTCCTTTGAGAGGGGCAAAGCAATCATAAAAGATCCAAGACAACAACCTAAGGTCATCCTCACTGCACATAGGTATGGAAGATTATACAAAACTGAAGAATCAAACGCACAAAATATACCTTTCTAGACATGAAGAAATTATGCATCGAAGATCAGGATATTTCCACCATGATGCAGTTAAGAAACTTATGAAAAGAGATGATTTGAATATGACATTTAAAGAAATCCGAGAAAAGGAGACTGTTTTGTTCAACATGTGTTTTGAGAAAAATGAAGAAGACTCCACTTCCCAAGAAAAAAGCTGAACGTTCAACTACATTACTTCAGCTGATACATACTGACGTAACTGGACCTATTACACCAACATCAAAAGTTGGAACAAAGTACGTCGTTACCTTTGTTGATGACGACTCAAGGTATGTTGTAATTAAAACTATGAAATCTAAAAATCAAGTCCTTGAAAAATTCATGGAATATAAAACAAATGTTGAAAATTTCCATGGACTCAAAATCACTACTCTACGAAGCGACAATGGAGGGGAATATGCCAACAAAGAATTTGATGATTTCCAGGCTAAAAATGGAATAACAAAACAACTCACAGTTCCCTGGACACCACAACAAAACGGAGTTGCAGAAAAAATGAACCATACTCAATTTGATATGACTAGATGTCTTCTAGACTCCAACATTCCACAAGAATTAAAAGCTACTGATGAAAATATACCTAAAGATCTCTGGACCAAGAAGCCTGTGCAAATTAGTCACCTTAGAATATTTGGATGTCGAGTTTTTGCTCAAATTGATAAAACGCTGCAGAAAGGAAAGCTAGGGAAGCGTGAATGTGTCTGTATAGGATATCCCGAATGTGTGAAAGGATACAAACTATGGAATACAGAGGAAGATAAGTTTTTAGTGAGTAGAAATGTTAAATTTGATGAGACTGTTTTTCCATTGAGGAGGAGCTAGACAGCTATTCAGGCAAAGACGAAAATGAAGTGACCTTTAACTTAAATCATGGGTACACTTCTGAGAGCGAAGTAAACGTTGTTCCATTAGGAATACCCATCAGTTGGACCACCACAAGAGTCAAAAATGTTGAAGCCCCATTAAATGATACAGTAGAAGAAATTAAAGACACAGAATCAGCATTACTGGGAGATTAGTGGTAAGGAAGACCCTATTGGAATCAGAAAAAGCACTAGATAAAGGAGACCTAAGACTTACTATGGGGATCCAGTGTTATATAAAGCTGTTTGTGAAGAACAACCTGCCATCAAAATCTGTAAGAACCCAACAAGCATAAAAGAAGCAACAAATTCACCAAATGCAGAGCTGTGGAAAGAAGCCATGAAGGAAGAATTGTCTAATTCATATGAAAACCAGACATGGGAATTGGTTCCAAAGCCAGCTGGCATCAAACCCATAGAATGTAAGTGGGTATTCAAAGAAAAACAAAATGTAGAAGGAGAAATAATCAAATTTAAAGCTCGATTAGTAGCTAAAGGCTACTCACAAGTGCCTGGCAGAAATTTTTCAGAAATCTTCTCCCCTGTTGTAAAGATAAAATCTATGAGAATCCTTCTAGCCCTTGCTGTCGAGTTACAAATGGAAATTCATCAAATGAACATCACTGCTGCCTATCTAAATGGCTTATTCAAGGAAGACATACACATGGCACAACCTGAAGGATTTTAAGAGCAAGGTAAAGAGCATCTAGTGCACCATTTAAAACAAGTTTGTATGGCTTAAAGCAATCAGGAAGAGAATGGAATGAATGCTTTGATACTTTCTTGAAGAATTGTGGACTGTCACACTCAAAATGTGATCCATGCATTTATTACCATCCAAACAAAGCATTATATCTTGGTACGTATGTAGATGGCATGTTCATTGTTGGGACCCTAGAGGAAATAACCACATTCAAGCATAAGGTTGTGCAAAGATTCAAAGACCTTGGTGAAGCAAATGAAATACTATCTATGAGGATCCAGAAGCATACTGATGGCACCTTAACATTAGATCAAACAGCTTACATAGAAGAAATTCTGGAAGAGTTCAAATTAGAATCAATCAGAGGAGCATCAACACCCATGGATCCCACTGTAAAACACCAATAAGTAGATGATGAAGAGCGGAGAGATATAAAAGCAGAAAGCGACCAAATTCATACAGGCAAGCCATAGGTAGCCTATTATACCTTGCTTGCAGAACATGTCCTGATACTGCATTTAGTGCAACCTATATGAGCCAGTTTAATAAGAGGCCATCTGAATTTCACTGGAGGAGTGTTGAACATCTCTTCCGCTATCTTAAATTCACAAATAGCCCTCCCACCTGTAATATGAAAGGTACCTGTGTATGCTCATAAGACTTGCAAATTCCTTTTACCAATTTTTACTGTTCAGTTATGAAGTGTATCTGTAAGTTCCTTTTTTAAATCCCTCATTTTTTAAGGTTGTATTTAATCAATTTAAGCAAAAGTTTTTTTGGCATACTTTGGCAAGGAGGAGTGTTAGAGATAAACTTTATTTTATTTTTATGATGTTGTATCTGACAAAGCAATGCAGTTCCTTAATATTCATGTGTAGCTCTTTTTTGTTTTTTGTTGAATGGCAACAGTTAGTTGGTAAAGTTAATAAACATGTAATGTGCATTAGTGATTTGCTTATTTTCTTTCTACTATATTATAAAATATATCTGCCATTTAAGTAATTTCTATCAGGGAACACACACACACAGGCTATCTAATAAACAAAACTGAACAGAAGTTTCTTATCAGAGCAAGGCACTTCTCAAGATTCTGAAGGAAATCAGTAAATTACAATAAAAAGATGATGATACAGTGTGACAAATAATATCCCAATCATCAAAAAATTCTTAAAGAAATTCAGAAAGCTGTAAAGTTATAACAAATGCACGAAGCTACATTGTTAAAACTAACTAATTACTTACCCTAGATCCATCACTGGTAAATCGAACAGCATTGACATTTCGAGCTAATCCTAACGTTGATATCTACAATAAAAAGAATGCATTACATAATATAACAGTTAAAAAATATTTTTAGTTCTTTTCTGTTAACAAAGTGCTACTTAGAATCAAACACAAACTTTGGCATAAAATCTAACTAGATGGCAACCCTAACAATATGTACAGCTTCATGAAAAGAATGACTATTTTAATAAATCCAGAATAAAAAAAATACAAAACAGATTTACCAACTTTCAAATTACGAAAGACGCATAATGCTGTTACTGGAAAAAATTTTATGCTTCATTTTATACTGCTCAAAACACCTGAATCTCCTCATGAAAGTGTCACCACATGAATTTCATTCAGTAGAAAACTAGTTAGTGCTGCACAATTTTGTCATTCTGCACTCCTCACAACTTTCCAACAGTTTATTTCTTCAAAATCAGAATATGAAAAAAAAAAAAAAAAACCCTAGAATGGGAAAATTACGGAATTGATGTTCATTCCTACTATTCATTTAAAGACACTACTGCACAGCTACTTGTGATGTGATATAAATACACCACCACATTTGGCGCTTTTAATACACAACTACAACTGCTGCTTCATTAACAGAAAAGAACCTAATTCTTCAATAAAAAATGCAAATTCACAAACACCTAGATCATATCAAGCATTTTTATAACTGGCAGTATACATCTATCTACAATCAACAGTTGTAAAAATACAGGCTGTATAAGGACTTTTATAGACAATGTTTATAGGAACAATCAGAAGCAGGTGATTGGGACCACTGGTCATACAGGTATAGTCCAACCAAACTAACTGTGCAGTTCTCCCTCCAATTTAGAGGGAAAAAACATCGGAAGTGGGCCAATTCCTACCATCAACATCACAAGAGGGCTTTCAGCTTCCCATGTATTTTGAGTGCCCCCATGCTGCACAGACACTAAGCACTTGTAAACATCCATGCTTTCCCAGGGTTTTGAACTTCACCCATTGGTACAGCAGTCAGCGTCACCAGCCAGTTGGGTGGCCAACATTGTTAATAGCACTACCTCTGTTACATAGGCAAACCAGTTTTTAAAAGACCAATGCAGCAGCATTATATTTTGGACAGATGTCACCTAAACTAAGCGCAGTCGAATCATCCAAATTAGTTTGGCTTATTAGTGGTAAAATAAATAAAAACTTCGAACACCAGTGTTTTTATTCATATTTTTATTTCAAGGTAGAAGTCTAAGATAAAATTTTTAAACTAAGCAAACCCTAGCTTCATGTGGTTTTGTTTAGCACAGCTTTAGAGCTAATATGATTTATTCACTGCAACTTGCTTTGACTTAACATTAGATAAATTTCAATTACCATAGTCAACATAACTCTAAATAGAAATTTACCTTCACTGAAGGAAGAAAGGGGACAACAGTCACCTGCAATTGTTCATTCAAGCTATATCAGATAAAGCATCCACAGCAAAATGCTAGAATCTAACATTTTTATTAGTCAGTCGAAATTAGAAGATTTCACTTACTGACATTTAATTGCCATAATAAATATTTCGAGACAGTTAACATAAAACGGAAAATCCCAATGAACCATTTTCCTTCAACATACAAACAAGCAGAGCACATCATTCTATTGCCTCACATTCATTTAAGAAATAACTTTGAAAGAATATTTACAATTTATATAGAAATGTAGTTATTTTAAAAATGCAACTAGTCAGGAAAAAGTGATAATTTTTTTTACTATTATTATTTCTTCTAAAATTATATAATTTAAGGGACATAAATATACTCACTTGATAACACATCAATAATTCCATCCTCTGAGCAGAATATAAATTGACCTTCCCATCATATGCACCAGAGCAAAACAAATAACGATCCTAGGTCATTAAAAAACAAATATTCAAAACATTTCAGCTCATAAATAATATTCATGCATAAATCATCACAACAATAAAATAGGAGAGAAAATGCACTGACCTTAATACAGAGTTCCACTGATTTAATTTAGCTGTGTAAATAATTAGCTTTATTTCAACATATGCATTTTTCTTCCCTAAGGTTTAGGTTAGGTTGCCCATATATTTCTAAGCATATGAGGCCCATATGCTGAAGGGAAGAGATGCCTTAATGGAGGGCTTTCTATACAAAACTAGCTCATATTCACGTTATATATAAATAAACCCTAATAATCAGCCCTGTTTCAAACTAGTAGTATTCAGCCGTATTACCTACTTAATTACACTGGGAGCAAGGCTTTTCTTTCCCAAGGGATGAAATTTCATTTAACCCATTAACAACTGACATTGCACTTTCACAACATTAGTCAAAACATTTTTTTCATCTTCTATAAAATGTTTTTTCCCTTATTGCTATTGTATATTGTAGATAAAGCTTCAATGTTTTGTGGGGAAAAAATTATTCCTCTCTCGTAAAAACCTTTTATGGAAATAAAAGATCATTTTGGTACTTTTTTGCAAAATTTTTTCTTTCAACTCCCGAGTACATCTCATAGAGGGCGTAACGAATCAAATGATTTATGAACACATAACAGTCTTCTAGGAACATCAGATAATAAAATGGCATCAAAGGTATGGTTATTATTGTCTCCGAGTACATCTCATAGAGGGCGTAACAAATCAAATGATTTATGAACACATAACAGTCTTCTAGGAACATCAGATAATAAAATGGCATCAAAAGGTATGGTTATTATTGTGTCTTCGTTGGAATAAATATGCATTTTTTAAAATGTTGCAAAAACCCAATGTCAGTTCAAAGCGGTGCCTTTATGATTGTATACAAATTTCACAGATAGTGATACTTTCTTTAACACATTCCGCAAAACAACAGTTCCAAAGTAATGGATTTTGAAGACAACGGTTTTTGACTTGAAGCATTAGAATTTATGAAGGTGTTAGATGAAGATATTTCAGAATTTACATTATCTATTTATATCATACTGACATATATTCAGGAAACTCTGCAAAGAAATCGACTGATCTTAGACTAGGTGGAGACATTGCAACATATCTCTTAAGTGTGCTTGAAGTTCCATCAAACCATTACATATATTTTGACAACTTTTTTATGTCACATATGTTGTCACAATTGAATGAGCAGGGATTTCATGCCATTGGAACAATTTGTGAGAACAGATTAGGAAACTGTTCTATTGTATCTGTAAACAAAATGAAAAAAGAACGGGGAACGTATGACACTGCATTTGATAAGGAGAATGGCATTGTAGTAGTTCCATGGAATGACAATTCCATTGTAACTATGGCAAATAATCTTGATATGATTGATCCGCCTTCAGTAACCAAGAGATACTCTAGGGAAGAAAACAAATCTGTATGTGTAAAACAACCCAACTCATTGGAAATTATATGAAATATATGGGTGGCGTCGAACTTCTGGAAAATTTTGTTGCAATGTATAGAGTGTAAGTAGAAAGTAAGAAATGGTGGAGGCCTATTTTTATGAATTTTATTGATGTAGCTGAAACAAATGCACTGGAACTTTATGAGATTGCTGTAGACCCCCCAAACTTCCCTGTTAGATTTTCGAAGAAGTGTTGCACTGGCATTGCTGAAAACAAGGGAGGAATATTTCCACAATTCACAGCCTTCAACTTCATGCACTCACAGTGCCGGCCAACCATCATTTTTTCAGATTTTAGCTTTAAGCAAAACAAAGGATCCCACAAATCACATTATCGAGAAAAATTCAACAAACAAAAGAAAAAGATGCAAATACTGTGGTATTAAAACAATCACGTTTGGTTTAAATGTAATGTGCCTTTGCATAGCAAATGTTTCAAAGATTTCCACGTACCCTTAAAGTTATTGGTTTTGACTGAAGTTGCATTTTTGCAACATTTCACATCTTATTTATAAAAAATTATTTTTTCCTGTAATATCTTTTCTAAACTCCAATACACCTAAAAAATAATTTTTGTTTATTTCCTTCAACTGAAAGTTAGTGCAGTCATTAATGTGTTAATATATGAATAATGCCACTTATTACAAACTAGTGTGTAAAATTAAAGGTTAACAGAAATTCAATACTGCTTATCAAATATAAAAAGGTACACTGCTTTCTACACAAAATGTAACAGACACACAGGATATTATATGATGAAGAGCTATGAAAAATCCATAATGTACATGTATTCATACTCACTAAAGGGACAAATAATTACATGTTCATTACCCACAACAGAAAGAAAAAAATCTGATGTGTACACCACATAACTTCCTTGTACAGAATATTAAATTATACGCATTTTGCATTCAAAATTTTGAAAATAATAAATATTTATTACATTTTAACATTTGCACAAATTCAAAACATTTAAATATGCTATTAAGTTCAGCTACTTCATTTATATTTTATCCAGTGCATTTTGTAAGAATATAAATTATAAAAAAGTACAAGCCATAGCGTGTTTCAAAAAGTCAGTTCTTGCTTTTAACATTAAAAGTAGAAAAGTTAGGGCATACCTCACTACATCCATTTTGGGCAGTTTGGTCTATTTCAGAAAGTAAAACATAATAAAAATTTTTAATTATGAATTACCTACTAATCTTGAATTTTACTAAAATGCTGCAAGATTAAAAAGAACAGAATGGCAAAAAAAAAAAACATTGCACAGAGTAATAAATTTACTTTGGGCATAACAAATAAATCGCTGTTAAATTTCATTCACAACTAATCTAATTACAGACATCATCACTCCAGAATATAACATTACAGGAAAAACTTGTACCATCATTGGTATTCTTATATTTCAAATTCTTTAGGCAGATAATTAAAGCCTACTTTTACTACATAACAAATGTTATACAGTCAAGAATCCTAATTAAGTTTTTAACATTTACAAAAATTAATCACACTGCTCATAATTATCGATACTGAAATTTTTAATCACTTACTTCAGGTGATGCTTTAATACATAATTCACAGTTAATGATATGTTTCATTAAATTAAATATTTCACATTCTGAAATTTAACTAGTTTTCACCATGTGCATAATTATAATTAAGAGAAAACTTTGAAGTCTCAGCCAAAAATTAAACTATGCAACCTGTTTGTATTAAAGTCAGATAATTTCTCAAATATTTTGCATTAAGGAACTATATACCTTAAAGCTGGGATAAAACAATGACTTTAGAAAAGAAAATTCATGCTAATGCTCACCCTAGGACTAAAAGCAACACCTCGAACACTGCCCTGATGAAACTTCAAATACTTAGGGGTTCCTTCTTGCTGCATATTGCTCCAACTTATGCAGGGAATATGTTCGAGTACTTCTAGAAAACAAACATATGTAGTAAATTTTGTGAATTCAAACCATAAACATGATACTATATCCTAATTCATAACGATTAAAATGTAATGTGCTCAAAAGATTAAAATAAATTTTAACTTTAATATTTACAATATATAGTTAGTATTTCTAATTAAAATGTGGTTGGATATTAAAATTAAATAATAACTGCAGCCAATACTTGCAAACAAAATATCATTACTTAACTTCAAAGTTAACATTAGAATAACATTTTTTGGTAATTTCTCATTATCTGCATCCCCCCCTTAAAACTCGCAAGAATATTGGCAACTCTGGAGGAGCATTCATGAATTTCTTAGCAACTAATTTTTTTGCCAAATTATTGCATGAAAGGCAACAGCCCTCTTCAAAATGATGGCACATTAAGAATTTCATACAAAAGCACTCAATCATTAAAAAAGTGTGGAACATTGTAAATGAACCACTTAATCTTTTTCAAGAAATCCTCTTTTGTACTGTTGTTCTTCCCTTGTACACACCAATCTGTTTTAGTTTAAAAAAGCAAGAGATTTGCAAAAACTCGGCATTTTCCAATATCAGCTTTGCACATGAGCCAAAACAGACACAAGTTAAATATACACCTTCACTGCCACATAAATACTTTTTGGTGACATACTGCTCTGTCTCATGAATCTTTTTATGCAACTTTTCAGTCGGGGTGGGGATAATCAAAAAGAACCCACTGTTTTTAAAGAAAAATGTTCTATATCTAAAAAAATATGTAGGCATGGACTACACATAGGTATTATTAATTTTAAAAGCTTTAAAAATGCAAAATTAACCCAAAGAAGGAAAATTAAAAGCTATATAAAAATTTCCAGAGAATGAAAAATGCTTACAATGAACAAATATGAAATTTACGAATGAAAAGCATCTCTAATATATACGAAAATGTAACAAAATAATAATACTAAATATACATATTGGAACAATACAAGGAATTCCAAAAACAACAAACTATTTGCAGTCAGACACAGAAATAAAAAAATTGCTATTACTTAATTTCTAATGATGGAAGAACATTGAAAATAAAAACTCAGAAATGATGATAGATAGAAGTACGAAAACAGTGGTATGTGTTAATTAAAAAGTTGCAAGTATATGATACAGAAACCTAAAAATCTTAGTTAAAAATTGTGCCAATATATGGCACTGTAATGCAAGCCCATGTTGCATTCACATCAAAAATTATTCAAATTCCTTTTACTCAACACATTTTACAAATGAAGAATAAAATTGTCAGTAACTCTCTGAAATGTGTCACCAGAAATCAACACATAAGCTTGACAAATAGCCTCCTCCACTCATCAAGTGTAAAAGAACTGTTGTGGTATACAATATTGCTCAATGTGCCCCACAAAAGTAGTCACAAGGCGGTGAGAGTGAATACAGAAAGAAGCCAGTCTATGCCTTCTCCCTCAACTGTCGAATATTTCAAAGCAATAATTCCGTCACTGAAGTATTAGTCCAGAAAGTGAAAAATGTCTTGTGTATGGTGTGGAAGAGCCCCATCTTGCAAGAAGCCTGCCGTGGTTGGTCAATTGTCCAACGCTTGTTGACTAGCGACAATTTTTTTCAAAAGCCCAACATACTGGTCAGTCACCATCATTTCTGACAAGAACCCAGTGATGGCTTTGTAGGAGACTGTAGCTCAAAAAGTAAGTTTTGGGCAATGGAGTGGTCATGTATGTGACAAATATTGGGGTTTTGGTACCCTAAAATTGCCAGCTGTGTCTGTTAACACCAACTCCACATGAAAGTGCACCTCATCTGTAAAGCACATTTGGCCAACATCGAAACCAGAACTATTAATCAAGTCGAGCATCTTATTAGATCTTATCTAATCAGATTTCAGTGGTTAAAATTAGTAAGATGCCATGTAAAATACGAAAAATCACAAAAAATGTACTGTTTTATGTAGTGAATTCTAATTTAAATTATTTATTATTGTCTTCAGCTTGTGTTTCACTGTTTAAATTACAACTGGATTTTAATACTTATGAAGTCTACCAGTTTAAACACCAGGTGAATAAAAATGTTAAATTAGATAAGTTTTTTCCAAAATAATTTTGTATGTAAAAGTGACATTAGTAGCAAAAATTCTGGTAAGTATTTTGAAAATGATGAAAATTTTGTACATCAAAGTGATATTAGTAGTTTAAAAATATGGTAATTATTTTGAAAATACTTACAATTCTGATGCTAAATTACAAAAATTGTTGAATAGTTATAACCATATATTTGCTAAAAGTAAATATGATGTTGGTTGTATTAATATGGAACCCTTTAGAGTTATTTTAACTTCTGAATTATCAATAGCCTATAGACCATATCAAGCATCTCCTAAAGATAATAATGAAATTAAACAAATAGATGAGTTGTTAAATGCTGGTATAATTAAAAGTTCTTATAATCCTTATGCTGCCCCTATAACTTTAACCTATAAGACAGATAAACAATCAAAGCCTAGATTATGTATTGATTTTAGAAAACTTAATCAAATTACCAAAACAGTTTCTGAACCAATTCCTAGAACAGATACAGTTTTAGATCAGTTAACGAATGCCAAAATTTTCTCTACACTGGATTTAGCATCTAGCTGTTGGTATGAAAAAGATACTGAGAAATTAGCATTGGACTTAATGAATTTACTAGATTACCTTTCGGTTGGAAAATTTCTCCAGCTGTCCTTTCAGACAAATTTTAAACAAATACCAGATTCAATTTGCTTTAAATTATTTTGATGATACTATAGTATTTTCTCCAAATTTTGATGAGCATTTAAACCATCTTAAAATAATATTTGATATATGTGAGAAAGAAAATATATAATTAAAACATTCTAAATGTAATTTTGCTCAGGAAAAAATCAATTTTCTAGGATATGAAATTCAAGCAGGCAAATAGCGGCCCAGTAATGCAAATATAAAAGCCCCATAAATATGTAAAAGAATTACAAAGATTTTTAGGAAGTATAAACATATACCCTAAATTTATTCAAAATTATGCAAAAATTAGAACCTCTTCAACGAATTTACTTAAAAAAAGATACCCCCTTTAAATGAACTGATGAATGTCAACTAGCTTTTCAAAAATTGAAAGATGCATTAATTTCAAGACTTATTTTAAGTTTGTTTAATCTAAAATACCCATGTCATGTATTTGTTGATGCATATAAAGAAGCTCTTGGTGTTGTTTTAAAACAAGAATAACCAGATGGTAATTTACATCCAATTGCTTTTCATTCTAGGAAATTAAGATCTTATGAACAAAATTATGCAATTACTGAGCTGGAATGTTTAGCTATTATTGATGCAATTGATAAATGTTATTATTTACATGGTAATCATTTTACTGTACATACTGATCATGCTGCTTTAGTTTGGCTTAAAAATATTAAACACCCTACTGGTTGCTTATTTAGATGGTCTCTAAAATTATTTATGTATGATTTTGATATTAAGTACAAGAAAGGTTCCAATAATGTTGAGGCTAACATGCTCTCTAGAAATCCTATTTGTCAACATTTAAGTTTACAAGTTAATTTATTATCATTAGAAGAAATTAAAGAATATCAAAGTTTAGATAATGTCTGCAATCCTAAGAATAAGAAATAGAATGATGTGTTCACCATCAAAAAACAAGGACTGTATAGAATTGCAATTCCAATGTCTCTTTGTACTTCATAGAATTGCAATTCCAATGTCTCTCTGTACTAAGTTACTTGAAAAAGCACATCTTCAGTTTGGTCATATTGGCATGCCCTCAAAGCTAAATTTATTATCTCCTCAATATTATTGGCCAGGAATTGTTCAGGATGTTAGAAATTATTGCAAGCATTGTGAAGTATGTCAATTTAATAAGAAATCTAAACAAAAGAAATTTGGGTTAATGCAAAATTTACCATCCGTCAGTGAACCTTTTGAAATATTGTTATATAAATATAATTCTACTAAAAAGTACATTCACATTATTATTGATCATGCAACTAGGTATATTTGGACTTTTGCTTCTAAGCGTGTAACTACTGATACTTACATAAATTGTTTAAAGCAAATTTTTCAAATTCAGGTACCAAAGAATATTTTAAGTGATAGAAATTCTGCTTTGACATCTTCAAAATTTGTGCACTTTTTAAGGAATCATAATGTAAATTATTAACTGCAAATAGGACCCCAAACCAACAGTAAAATTGAACACGTTAATCAAACAATTATAACTAGATTAAAATGCAAACTAAATTCTTATTAAGGTAATGTTGGATGGACAAAATTATTACCCCAGGTAACTGAAGAATATAATAATACCCCTCATTCTGTAACCAAATTTCCACCATCATATTTAACGTATGGAAAATGACCTTGATTCCTTACTTCAAAATCAAGAATTATATCCACCAATGCAAGAAGCTAGAAAATTCCTCAAAAAAGATCTGGTGATTATCATAATATAAATAAAAGAAAGATATGATGTTCATTGTAATCCCAGTAATTTTAAAATAGGTGATTTAGTAATGTATGAAGAACTCCAATATCCTAATACACATAAACTCTCTCTACTCCTTTTTCAGGACCGTACAAAATTTTAAAACAATATTCTGAAGTTACTTAGGAAATAGATAAACCTAATCCTCTAACTAAAATGAAATCAGAAATTATTCATTCAACCAGATGTTTAAGACCTTTTAATCCAGCAAGTGAATTTAAATTAACTGTTAGAAATAACAGAATTCCAGTTTCTGTCTAAAATTAATTTATTTTTTAATTTTTCAAAATCCTCCATTAACTTTTTTTTCCCGATTATGACATTTAATACCTGATTTAGACTACAAGCCCTAATTATGACCAACTATTTTTACCGATCCTGACCTTTCCCAGTTTGGCTCCTTTCCAATCCTGCCTTTCCTTCTTCCCAGTTTTTCCATTCAAAATTTGTTTATGTACGTCCCCCACAGCCCAGAAGATGAGAAGAGGAAAAACTCTACCCACACATTTTTGCAAATCTGACTTTTACACCACATTTTCATTTGATGACAAATGTTCGTAGGACTACTGGCAAACTTACTTTGGCAGCAATAATCTACTTAATATAAAATCTCCTTTTAATCACTACCCAGTTGCAATTTCACGGGGGGGGGGGGTATTTACCATAATTTCCGGAAGAAAGGCCGCATCAGCGTAAATGGCACACTCGAGAAAAATGGCGGGGAAAAAATTAAAATTACACAGAAACGCCGCAATAGATTAAATTGCGCGTGACATCGTCGTGGGCCGTATAGATGCAAAATCTCAACCTATGTCCTGATATATGACATATCAGTTAAGAAAAATGCATGAAATGAAACCATAACTCAAAAATAAATTAAAGGTAAGAAATGTTGAAAATATATTTACATTCACGAATATACTTATATTTACTCACTAAAGAAGTCCATATTTGTAATACTCAGACTATATTATAAAAAATGTTGCAACAACGAAATATTAAATTTGGACGACAAAAGGAAATTTTAAATTTTACTTACAAAAGGTATTACAGCAACCTATACATCATATGAAGCCATCAAAATCTGATTCCTCACTATCCGAATTAAAAAGATTTAGTAAATATTGATCTAAGTCCAAGTCTGTCAGATCGTCACATTCATCCTCTTGGTTTACAGTCTCTTTATCTAAGGATATAATTTCAGCTTCTTTGAACCCTGCTATTATTGACAATGATTTTACCGATTTCCACGCACTTACTACCCACTTTGCAACTTCTTCATAAGATGCTCTACGCATTTTACCGCTTTTGGTATACGTTTGCAATCCTTCACTCATCCAACACTCCCACCGCTTTCGGACCTCAGCTTTGAAGGATTTATTACCTGACAAATCTAATGGTTGTAAGATTTTTGTCAAACCACCAGGAATTATTGCTACGGTCGTAGACAATTTTTGGCATCTGGTTTTCACTGACTCAAGTAAATGAGCACATATGGAATCCATTATCAATAACCCTTTTGGTTGGAAAAAAGATCCTTTACGACACTGCCAAACATTTTGTAGCCACTCATGCATAATTGTTTCGCACATCCAGCCGTTCTCGTTTGCACAAATTATTACGTCATTAGGAAAATCTCCCTTCGGAATAGTTTTTCGTTTAAAAATGATCATCGAATTTAGCTTGTCACCGTTGCGGCACAAGCTAACACACATGTAAATGACGTTCTTTCATGCCCCATCGTAAGCACAGATACAGTTTTTGCACCAGTTTCATCAACAGTTCTGTTTGCAGGAGAGTCGAAAGCTAACGGTGTTTCATCCATATTTATTATCTGTGACCGAAGAAGTTTTTTTTATCAATAATATCTGTCACATATTTTAGAAAAGATGCTTTTTTATCCTGCCAGTCCATTGGTAATTGTTGCCCGACTGTTGTTCTAATACGCACAGAAATATTTTTTCTTTTCATAAATCTGCTACACCAGCAAGGCCCTCCTTTGAAATCATTTATGTTCATTTGTTTTGCTATAAATTTTGCTTGAAAGCAAATTTCTACAGTCGAAACTGCCATTCCCTTTCCTCGTTGCTCCTTTATCCAGTCTGCAAGATCGTTCTCTAGATTCGGCCACCTTACGGTACCACTTCTTTTGGTTCGTTTCTGTTGTGGCATATTTTTAAGTTCTTCTTTTTCAGTTCTCCAACGTCGAATACATCTCTCGTCCACTTCAAACTCTCAAGCTGCTGCTCTATTTCCAATTTGTTCAGCACGTGAAATTACATTAAGATAGCTTCTGTGCCGTTTAGGTGCCATTTTCAAAAATTTTCCGCTCCCTTCTTACTTAAAAACTATCCAACAAGTACCTGTACCCAAACTGATGGGATCTGTATCTGGAAGAATGCCAAGAAAAATCGATTCATGCTGAAGGGGAAATACGTCAGAGTTCGTTATTGCGAGGCAGGCGGAGTCATGTCCCCCTTTGAAAAAAATTGCAGAAAAGGCAGGGGTGGGGAAAGGATGGGTCCTGGAAGATTCATCGAATGGCAGAGGAGAGAGTCTATTCAAACTGATGAGAATGCTGATTTGAAAGGGGGAAGAATGTTATTGTTCTGAGATCTTGTTGTTTAGGGTGACTAAGGCATGTAGGTCCGTTCAAGGGAAAGAATGTAAACAAAATAACATTCGCAAAAAGCAACTGAGCGGTCTTTTGTGTGGGAACAGGACCAGTCTATACACAATGAAGGCCATTCAAACTATGTACAATGACAAGGTTATTCAAACTATGTACAATGACCATCATAGGAAATATTTTTAGTGCACCTAAATGGCGCATGGGTAGAAACGCCGCACCCGCTGAAAATTTAAGTTTTAAACACATAAACGCCGCGGCGTTTCTTCCGTAAATTACGGTAATAAAAAAGGAATTAATGACATAATTTTAACACATACAGTAACTGCTTATAATAAATCTCTCTAAACTTAAAAATTAATCCATGCCACAGAATTCTTGCCTAATGCTAATAACAAAACCACTTACATAAGGCTTTAATCAACAATGATTTCAAATTTGCAAACCAAAACATTATTACCCAACAGGGATCAGTAAACTGAAACCAATTCATTCTGAAGAAAACTTTCATCTCAGACATATCAACTTGCTATCCTTCCAATATGTTATCGCTTGCCTCCCTTTTATTGATTGTATTGTCATAACGATGTAAAAATCAATAGAGTTATTCAAAGTCTACTGCAAACTGCATGCTTTTCTTTTTTTTCCTCTTCATTTTAAATGGTAGCTTAAAATCAAAATAAAGCAGTTTGGTGAACTTGATCAAAAATGCAGTTGCACCCATCACACTTTGTGATTCAAGTTTAAGAACGTGCTTCTCAAGAAATAAAACATGTTCAACTGGCCTCAATGTCTGCTGTTATTTCCATAAATCACTACCACTTGATGCTCTTGCCATCAATTTGTAAATTATTGCATTTTTTAATACATCACTACTGATGACAAATAATGTTAAAATTATACTTCTAGTAATTTAAGCAGGACAATTCCAAATACATTTTCTGTTTACATCAATAATATACCAAGTTCCATACATTTCTTTGAAAATAATGTTCTTTTAATACGAAGTTTTTAGATTAATCAATGGAGTTTTCAAAGGAATGAAGTCTTTTTGAGTCACAGATACAGTCAAAATGAAGAAAATGTGTGAAAAGAATTCAATAAATCCTCATCACACAGTACATGTGTTATTCATAAATCACTATTAGTTCCTCGATTAGTCGTTCTTCAATAACATAAGATGCTTGTAAGCTCGTAAGTGGAGGCAAAGTACTTCAGTTTTATTGCAGCCACTGAAAATCAAATCACTAAGCACAAACTGCACAGAATGAAAAAAAGCTAACAAGCAGAAAACGCATGGAAATCCCTCAAACATTAAAGAAAAAATTAAAATGTAAGAAAATTTGCATTTACTTTTTGCATACAATTTCTTACTTACATAGGTTTCATATACACAACTGATTTCAGAGCATTTCTTGTCCATAGATTCTGATGGTCTTTTTACATACAGTTTTTGCAAGTGCTGTTAATAGATCTTAATAGTTTTTGTTTCCTATGCACTGAGGCTGCATGAATTTTGCTAGATATACACACTGGCCAATGAATTAGAAACCCAATATCAATATTTTATCGGATCACCTTTTGCATGGATAACTGCTCTGATTTGTTTGGGCATCGAGTCTACATGCTTCTGGACTGCATTTACGCCCATTGGCTATGCAGCTTTTTAGATCTTGAAAATTAGATGGAAGAGGAGAGTGCTGTTGGTTGTGTCTTTCCACCATAGCCCACACATTTTCTACAGGGTTAAGATTTGGGCTATGCAGTGGCCAGGGAAGGTACTGGAAGGCAAACTGATATTCAGTGAACCAATTTTGAACACTTCTGGCAAGATGTATAGTTGCATTATCGTCCATGAAGTATCTACCACCATCAGAGTAAAAATGAAAAATTGCAGGGTGCACTTGATCTGCTATTATATCTAGGTATCTCATGGCTGTTTGTTTACCCTCGAGGAACACCATGGCACCACTTCCATGCCAGTAGAAACATGCTCCATATCATGACCAGACCCTTGCACAATGAGAGTAAGGTAAGACGGACTCATGGCTTCCTGGGGTTCTCGGCAAATTCGATGTCTTCCATCAGTGCAAAATAAGGTGTAGCATAATTCATCCAACCACACTACCCATTTCCAATCCTCAGACATCCAGTTTCTTCTTTCCCGACACAACTGCAAATGAATTCTTGCATGTTGGGCAGAAATGAGTGGTTTTCTCACAGGCATCTGACTACGCATTCCTATCCTTCGCAATTCTCTGTGCGTGGTACAAGCTGAAATCTGTTGGGAAGAGCCTTGGTTAACGATCTGTGTCAGCTGAAGCACAATAAGAATCCCTCTTTTGCCATACAATTCGTTGGAGACGTCGCCGATTACTCTCCTGGAAAACTGTGCTCGAATCACAGTTACGTCTTCTAGAGAAGAACTGTGGGATCTGATGCCGACTTTTAAAAACCTTTGATATGGCTGCTTTTGAGAATCCAGTGAGATTTGCTATCTTCAAAATCGAGAACCCTGCTAAATGGGCACCAAAAATAAGCCCTTTTCAAATGGTAAAAGATCTTTTTTTTACCTCTTTTCTTCATTCATCATGAAAAGAACTCTTAACACCTTACTTAAACTAACATTCTGACCATGTAAAAAAAATCTGCATATTTCGTCCCTAGCACACATTCAAATGAAAATCTCAAAGGTTTCTAATTCAACGGCCAGTGTGTGTACAACTAAAGGTGGTGCAAAGAAGTGTTCTTTAAAGAAAAAGGTTTTCATCTCATAACAAAATATACAAAAATGATAAATCCATATAACAATGATAAAAGCATTTGAAAATGCAACATTAAATGCTACAAGAAGAAAAAGGCATTTGTGTTAGAAATGGATTCAATGGGGCCCAGCTACCATTTTTAAAAACATTATCTGTTAAATGGTTAAGAAGCAGTTAAAAATGTACATGGCAGTTATTGACTGGAATGATGATATTGACTGTATAAAGCATATAGTAGAGTCAGGTTTTTAACCAACAATTATCTTCGATGATTAATCACAGTGCCAGCAATTTTTTTTTAATAACATAGAAGTGTCATAATATTCCCCATGATTACATACATTTGATTTGCAGTCAAAAGTACTTTAAAAACAGACTGGTAATTTTAAAAGAACAAGTAAAATGAACTGAAGTTTTATGCTAAAGGGAATAAAACAGCAGTAAATATCCAAATGCAGTAAACTGGCTTTTAAAATAATGCTCAGTGCAAAGAAATATACAAAAAGAAAGAGAAATCACTCATCCAAGTTTTTTTAATGCTTTGAAATTACCCTCGTCCTAATTTTACTTTTGTAGTCAAGCTCATCAAAAAGGCAAAAGGAAATGCATGTGACTTTTCTAAAAGAACAAACAGGCTGAAAATTACAGTTTTTTTTTTTTTTTTTTTTTATGATTAAAGCTATAAGGATACTTTCTAACTATCCATACAAACACAGACATTCACAAAAAAGTATTCATGAGGCAAAGCAATAGTTGCCAAAATAGTTACACAGCAACAATGTGGGCAAAAGATATTAGGGCAACCCAAGGTCTGTTTGGCTGATGTGCAAATCCAATGATATATGATGGCGAGTTTGTGCATTTCTCCAATTTTTATTTAAGTATTCTATGTATGCGGAAAAACATCAGTACAAAAATGAAGGATTACTCAAAAAAGATAAATATTTTACTACGAATGCATCACGCATTTTCAACTTTATTGATTGACTGCTCATGAATGGAATTCTTAGCAAGCTCCCATTTTAAAAATGGCAGTTGCCATTCAAACATTAGCTTGGAGAAAAATTAGTTGTGACCTTTTTGGAGGGAAATGCAGATAATCAAAAAGTAACTCTATAAGGTTTAGACACAAAATTTTATAAGCTTAGGAACTATTAAAGGTAATATCTGATTATAATTTATTGATGATCATATGGCTGTTTTGCTCGATTCAGAAACCGAATTAATTATAGTAATATTCATATAACTTCAAACTAGAATTAAAAATAATTTTCTTTGGCTTCCAGATAAATCAAATACTTTAAAAAGAAAAACCATAGAATAACTAGTTCTGACATGCTGGATAGCAAAACGACTAAGTGGACAATGTGATAAAATTAATGAAACACACAGTGATCAGAAATACCTTTAGCATAAAAAATGGCCTTAAAAAGAAAACATTCGTAAAAAAAAAAACATTCGTAATTAAAAAAAAAAAAAAAAGAGAGAGAGAGAGATAATGGAAATGTCCATTTTAGCAAACCTCATGCTCATTTGCATTAAATCTCTGTGCACTTTCTTCTTTTTTTGTTTGTTTCACCATATTTCCTCAGCACCACTTGTCACCAGTTTGCTTACATTTCTTTCCTAATGAAATCTATCTTTATAATTACTGCTCATGTGTCCATAATTATCACCTAATCAATCATTTCATATTTTTTATTATTATAATTATTACTATTACATTTATTATTACTATTACGTTTATTATTATTATTATTACTGAAACAGGTTTCACAACAGATTTTAGATTTATATAAGCATTGTCCTAACATAGATATTTTGACAGAAAATTGGACTTTTCTGAAATAACATACCAACTTTTTCCATACTTTGATTCTACGATTCAAATTATGCCTAGATAATAAATTTTATAATTTTTGGTTAGAAATTTATGAAGAAATTTAAAAGTTTATCTTGGCGGATTTTTTTCACTTTGCTCTAAAAATAATTCACTTGGCAAAATTCTTAATTTATAGCAACCTATTTGTCTTAACTTTTTTTCATTGTCCGTGAGTGGAAAAAAACTATACTTCATACTTTTAAATAACTTTAACAGAGTGCATAAACCACATTTTCTTTATTATCGCTTATAATAAATACGCCAAATTTCAAAATGCAAAATCACATATATCTCAGGTAATTTTTAACCAATAATTTTTTGCAAGCGTGCCTAGAAATACATCTACTTTAAGACGATGTTAAAAATTATATCTGTTATAATACAAAAAATTTTTCAAAAAATTTATAAAAATGATTTAAAAATACAAATTTAAAAAATAAATCATAGAAAATGTGTGAACAATATTTAGATTAAGCAAGAATTTCGAATTATGGAAAAAGGAATCAAGTAAGTTTAATAAAATAAGAGATATTAATAAATATATATCAAATTCAATTAAAATTAACATTGAGGAACTAAAATTTTGAGAGCTAATTTTTTAAATAATATTCACACGATTTTTACAGAACTTGGCAGTTTGGCTTACTCTGAATCGTAGAATCGAAATATGGGAAAAAATCGGCATGTCATTTCAGAAAAAATCCGATTTTTCTGTCAAAATACCTACATCAGAATAATCCTACATATAAATCTAATACATATCGTAAGTCATACTTTCGAGACATGAAAAATGCAAGTTGAATTTCATCAATTGGCCCAGTAGAACGGGAGATCTAGAACTATGGCCCTCCCCCCCTTTTTTTTTTGTGCAGTGTACATGCTAGTTCCTTATTACTTCATCCTAATGGTAAACTCACACCAAAATTGTGGAAACTGAGCAGAACTTGTTCTCAAGAAGAAAAATATGATGCAGACCATGTTCCTCTTCCAACATTGGTTTTTTGAAAGATTTTGTTGCAAAATTAGAAAATGCTTCTTGTTTCTCTTCTATTTCATTTAGTATCGAGCCAAAGGCACAAAAAAGAAAATATGCCAAAATGCGGCAATATGGTATGGCTTTAACAGAAAACATACCAAAACATAATCCATTTCTATACCCAACACTGAAGAAGATCCATAACAGAACTGACTTTTCTCTAATCTATACGGCTGTTTACAACTCATTCTTAAAAAACAAATACTTTTAAAACTTTAACAAGTGACATAAAAAAAAATCACAAGAATTTTTTTTAATTGACCGAGATGAAAATTCCAAAGCTTTACCTGTTCTTCATTAATACTAATATAAGGAAACATTAAAAAAATAACAATATAAAGAAAAAATAGCCACATAAAATGTTTTGGAAAGCATACCAATCTTTAGGACTAGAAATATAAAACTCTAATATACATAATACGAAGATACAAGAATAAAAAAGAATTAAATACACCAAAAAATGAAGTTATGCCTCTGGAAGACACATAAATACATTAGACAACAGAGGGATTGTTGAATCTAAACTCTTGGAACAGTTTTGCTCTAGTTAACTTGCTATTTTTTAAGGTTACAAACTATTTTAATATAATTATCAACTGTTTCCTTTCTATCGAAGAAGAAACTACCATAAAATTTTAAGGCAGAGAATCATGGAAGACCAAAAAAAAAATACTTCTCTCTCTCTCTCTATATATATATATATATACTCTAAAGAATAATCATAATTGAAGCAGTAATAAAATAAAAAGGAAAAAGACGAATCTGCACTGATGCTGCAAGATCATAATAAATTGATAATGAAGTAAAAGGAATGTAAATTAGACATAAAGGTTAGTTCCAAAAATTATAAAGGTCTACCTATTCTTATCCCTGGGAAATGGTTACAAAAACTGAGTAAATGTGAATGAAAGGTAAAAATTAAAAATGGAAGTGTTTAAAGAAAATCCTAAAAACAGCAGAACATGAAATTGTAAAAATGCAAAATGCAATAAAATTGTCCTAAAAATTAATAGCCTCTGTTAAATACTTTAAACAGAGCTTGTCAAGGTAAAAGCATTTTGTAGCCTTAAAACCAACCTGATTAATCAATGAGTTCTGAATACATGTTTCGTTCCTCGGAACCATTTGAGACTTTAAACCGCTTTTTCAAAACTTTAATCATAAATTTTAAAAGGAAAATTTCAAATGAGTATAAAGA
>KK114493.1:372298-411329 GCA_000611955.2 Stegodyphus mimosarum
TGCATTCGTACTCAAAGAAAAAAATATATATGTAAATAAACTAACTAAAAACCATATACAAATGTTTAAAAGTAGCTCAAACTACTTAAGCATACACAAAACAAACGGAATAAACAAATTCTAAATAAAATCAAAAACGATAAAAAGTCTAAAGTAAGAATTAATGAAGCAAAAAGCTTCTCAAACTTGAAAAAATGACTAAATTGTTCACAGTCGATGTACAAGGTACAAAAAGATGGGTCGACTCAATTTAACCTAATTTTTCCCCCTTTTGTAAAAAATTATAATTGCTAAATAGTGCATCAAGTAAAATTTAATGCTGGAACAGCCTTTGTAAAAAATATGCAAAACTTCCATTCCAGAAAATCAAAAGGTGGCTAAAGCTGTAAATGCACAGTGGATGCGAAAAAAATTTGCCAGAATTTTATTCAAACCCTTCTTAAGGGTTTACCAGAAAGTAAGGAAAGTGATATCCAAACAGGGATAGCTAACAGTGGTTGACAAATAGAAATGAAAACAAATAATTAAAAAAGCCTGCATTTTCTAGTTGTGAGTCTATTGGTGTAAAACTGAAAGGAGAAGTATATGTGCAAACTATGAAGAAGGCAATGAGTTGAACGAGAAAATGGCATCTTATTTTAAAGGCTTGAAAACTAACCAGAAAAGATGGTGACATAATTCCACTATCTTTAATTTTAATATTGGCCAAAAGCTCAGGAAAACAAAAAGCAGTGTTAATGTAATTGAGCTATAATGCACCTTGGAAATCTAAATAGGCCCTTTTCTTTGCTAGCGACAGGACAGAAATGCCAGTATTTAATAAAAGGTACATAAAGAGAGTAGTACGTTCATTAAAGCCTAGCTTTATTTACTAAGAGAAAAGACGTTTAATTACATATTCACATTAAATCACTTGCAAAATGTCATCCAACTATTACCTTCTTTTCAGGTTTGGATAATAATTATCATTTTACTGTAAACAAGTAAGTTAAAATATAAAGTTAATGCCAGCTTTTTTTAAAGTGTGTGAAATTGTGAATTTGATTTTCTAAGAGAAGATTCATTTAGTAATTCTTCTTGAAGGTAATCTGTTTCATTGCAAACTTTTTGATTCTATGAACTTGTGTATTAATAGTATTAAGTATAATTTTCTTGGAGATGTTGTAAGAAAATTCTTTCTTTCTTAGGTATCAGTTTAGGTATCTTTCTCATCAGTTGGAATAATTTCAATTCTTTTATCATGGACTTTGTACTTTAAAATCTGTAAGTCAAGATAATTGATATTATTTTGATGTAGGCTAGTTCTGTTATGTTTCAGGAAAGTACGAGAGATATTTGCTTCTTCTATTTTATTAACCCTTTCTAGGTTGGCGTCGCACCTCACATGTTCGGCAATTTTGTCCCCGTAAGGTTGGCATTGCATGCCATGCGAGAAACTGAAAAATTCCATCTTTGACACTTAATCTGTTGCTACTCGTGCATCCCTTTAAATTCCATGATTATTTTTGTATTTCTGAATATTGCTAAGAGATAACATGACTAGTCCTAGTTTCTTCACAATTTTCACAGTGAGATTTCCCACCTTGAACATCTGTTATTGAATATCCGCGTGATATATGTTAAAATTTCAACTAAAAAAACATTCAAGAGATTTTTTATATTCATATGGCTTTTTTTGATAAAGTGAGCAAAAAAAAAATAACTTTTTTGATTGAATAAATTATTTTTGTTTTGTGATAAATGTGGTTTTTATGCTCTAATGTCCAAGGCAGGTTGCAAAGTTGTTTCAACAGTAAGGTTAGAAAAACATTTTCTAAAGCATTTTTTATGTAATTTTAATAATTATTTTTATGCAGATATTTATATTAAACACATTAAAAAATAGAGTTAATAAATAAAGAATCACATATTTTTTTTTAAAATTTAAAACTTGGGTGCGCTGCAGGGAAAACTGGTGATCAGTGGACAGGATATTACATATTTCACAACCCGTAGGTCCATCAAAATCTGCTTACTGTAAAAAATATTTGCATTTTTGAATTTAGGCTAGAACATATATTACCATTCAGCAATTAAAAAAAATGCTTTTTTGGAGTCTGAAATTCGAGAAAAAATCCTACCAAGAAGGGGTTAAATTTGTTGAATGCAATGATGTCATCAACCTATATGTAAATGTTGGAAAAATAAGTACATTGTTCATTAGTAAGTCAACTTTGTAACTGATATTCTTGTGAGAAGAGGAATAAATTACAAATTTCCGAAGACATGCTCGACCCCACTGGAATGCCCCACATTTGCTTAAAAAACGTATTATTAAACTTAATGCAATTATAAAACAAAACACTTTTTAAGTAAATTTTCCATTCTTTCTTAAAGACTATTGTAAACAAGTCAATTTCTTCTCTTTTCAAAGTCAATTTCTTTCAAAAAAATTTTGGTACCCATTGGCAATGAATCTGAAGCTGACCTGGGTTTTGTGAAATTTCACTAGTTGATAATCTTTATGCGGCCCACAAGCGGCCGAGCAGTAAAGACGCTGAACACTGGTACTTCGGTCAGAGGTTCGAATAATCCCACGAACAGGCTGGCTGCATGGGCGTTTTGTGGTTTTCCCCACATGTAATGTGTATACGAGCCAGTTTCCCTTAGAAAGTCCTTCACGAAGGCATCCCTCCCTTTAGGCAGATAGCCCTTAAGTGCTTTGTGCATAACCTAACCTAACCTAATCTTTATACTGTACCTAAATTTCACAAAACCCCAGATTCATAACCAAAAAATTTTTTGAAAGAAATTGACTTTTTTCTAAAAAACTTTAAAAAGTTCTATACATATCAATAATACTAATTTTCAAGGCCAAATCCAGTTGAAATACTGGATTATTAATAACAACGAACCACTCATCAAAACTCTCGAGTCTTTAGATACTAAGAACATTAATTGCTATGATTTCGAAAATCTTTATACTACTTTATATTAGAAAAAATATTTGATAGTCTGCTCACTCTACCAGATTTGTTAACACAGTACAACAGTCTCCAAGGCAGAATGGAAAATCTATTTAAAAAGTGTTTTGTTTCATAATTACATCAAGTTTATTAATACATTTTTTAAGCAAATCTGAGGCATTCCAACGAGGTCGAGCATATCTTCGGCAATTTGTAATTTGTTCCTCTTCTCACAAGAATATTGGTTTCAAAGTTCACTTACCTAATGAACAACATACTAACTTTTCCAACATTTAAAGATATATTGATAACATCATTGCATTCAGAAGAAGCAAATATCTATCCTACTTGCCTCAAACGTAATAAAACTAGCCAACAACCAGATCTTAAATTGCTCCTTTACTTCTTAGTTTCGGGGACATATTCTAATTCTAACTAGAGCTCACCGGAGCTTTAAATAAGAAGACTCGGCACTTTTTTTATGTAACTGAACAACTGTTTCAATAGAAATTTTATCTTGAAAATTTTATTTTTAGCAATCAAATTATATAAAAAATCACTTATTAAATTTTAATTTATCGCTTTACATTTTATTTAATTTTAATTATTTTAATAAATAATAAATTAATAACAATGATTAAAAATTATACCAATTAAATCATTTTAATTAATTTGATACTCATTAACTATTTAATTTTTTAATTAATGATTTTAATAGTCATTTTATTTATTTACTCTTGTTCCTCTTTCCTGATAGTCTTCCATAAGGCTCCGGCACTTCTACTTTTAGAAATTAAGCCCTGCCTACAACAAAATTATATCAATGTCAATATATATTCAAAAACGTTGTTCCAGCATTAAATTTTACTTGATTCACTACTTAGCAATTATAATTTTTCACCAAAAAGAAAAAATTCTTAGGTTAAATTGAGACAACCCTTCTTTTTGTACCTTGTACATTGACTGTGAACAATTTAGTTTTTTTTCAACTTTTAGAAGCTTTTTGCTCCTTTAATTCTTGTTTCAGATGTATCACTTTTGATTTTATTTGTCATTTGTTTATTTTGTCTATGTTTAAGTAGTTTGAGCTACTTTTAAAGATTCATATTTTATTTTTAATTAGTTTATTTATTTATTTGTTACATATTTGTTTGCTTTGAGAATAAATGCATGTAAGGCAAAGATCTGAGCACATTTGAGACTCATTCAAAATATCCTTTTAAAATTTATGATTAACGTATTGAGAAAGCAGAATAAAGTCTCAAATGGTTCAGAGGAACGAAACATGTATTCCAAACTCATTAATTAATCAACTTGGTTTTGACACTTGAAAATGTTTTTCTCTTGACAAGTTTTGTTTGAAGCACTAAACAGAAGAGATTAATTTATAGGGCAATTTTATTGCATTTTTACAGTTTTATGTTCTGTTGTTTTTCGGATTTTCTTTAAACACTTCTGTTTTTAATTTGTACCCTTTATTCACATTTACTCGCAGAGAAAGAAATACGTAGAGCTTTGTAAATTTTTAAACCAAATCTATATTTAATTTACGTTTCGACATTTTACTTCATTTATCAATATATATATATATATACATATAATTAGAAAGTTTTTATATACCATCTCCAAGAAACAAACATTCATTTAAAAGCATGACTTATTAAATTTTTTATTCAGTATTTTAATTAGTAATTTAAATTAGTATTTTTATTGCTTTAAAATCAAAAATTTGTAAAGAAAAATCCTTAAACTCAAAAATACCAAAACCGAAAGTAAAAATTTTAAGCATTGAAAAAGTAGCTCTTGTCATTGATCGCAGATTAATTGACTTATTAAGGGGATAAACCAATCTACTATCAATTAACAACAACTAAATTAAGTGAGAGTGTTTTGTCTTTCTTCCAAGTAAGCATTAAATTATATTTCTGCAAGAGTATCATTAATAGTACTCAAACAAAATAAAGACAGTCCATTTAAGCTAAAAGAATTTTCATAAATAAAAAATTATTAAACAATCTTTTAAATTTAAGCTGTTCACTAAGAACATAACTAAACGGGATGCTTACTTTAGAAGATGTATACCCGACACTCTCATTTTCAAACTCAAATTCAAAGGTAAAAACAAAAGTAAACATTTTTTAACATTAAAAAGTAATTCAAATTCAAAAGACTATACTAAGATACAAAGACTTATACTAAGTCTGATATAATTGTAGAAACAAACTATGGTTAATTTAAGGTCGTTATAATCGTGGAAGGATCTCGAATTTGGGAAAACAGACGAATTTAGGGAAAAGAGCACCAAATCTAGAATTGTTAATTTTGAGGTCACAAATTATTTTTAAAGCAGCTATCGTATTTTGTTATATCTTACATATTTATACGTGTGTGTAAGATAATCAAAGTATATAAAAAAATTACCAAATTAAAACCTAAATGAGCAAATTGACAACAGGTCTTCAGAGCATCTTCAATTTCAATGAAGTATTCACATTGCTGTAAACTTTTGCCTGGTCGCTACGCAGAGCTAAAACAATTTTTAAGCTTATAAATAGTATTGCAACTAACTATTCCTTCTCTTCTGATGCCTACGTTTGCAAGCTAGAGAACGTCTCTTGTTTGGCTGGTTCTATTAAAATTGTTAAAAAAACATAATATGTCATAAATAAAATTTTGGGGTTCAGATTGTCTCCATTGTGATGTGCCATGCCATACAGCAGGGCTGTTCAACTGCCGGCCCGCCAACTTATTTTTACGGCCCGCGAGTACATTTTACTATGAATAAATTTATGTTACTAAATTATTATTATTAATATTAAAATTATTTTACTATGTGAAAATTTAAATCTAATTTAAATTTAAAGTAGGTATTATTTAGTTTGCGTAACTTCACTTAACCTGGTTGAATACAGCAGCAATCCGTTTAACATCTGATGATCGTTGGCGCCACATATTATACTTGTGGTTGGTTGTTGTTTATCTATGGTTGGCGCACGTGATGCGCACGCTACCCTGCGCTATTTGGTTGAATCATGCAATCGTGCGAGTGCAGTCTTGTCTAGAATTTGTTCAGCGGTGTCTGTGTTATAATATTATTAACTTAATTTCATATTTATTTATTTATTAATTAAAGTAATTTTTGAATATGAGTGCTACTAATAAAAGAAAAATAAGACCTCGAAAATCGAGAATTTCAAGATCACTGGGAGATAGATTATTTATTTATTTTGAACAAGAATGGTAAACCACAGTGTTTGGAATGTTTACAAATCATAGCTGTGTGCAAAGAATATAACTTGAAACACCATTATCTTTCCATGCATGAAAAAAAGTATCATTCGTACACGTGAGACATGAAAATACCACTAGTGAAAAAAAAGAAAAAGCAGATGGATCATCAAACGATTTATTTTAATCAAGAACTAAAATTTCAAGAAGCATCTGTAGCTGCATCATTTGAAGTTTGTTTAGAAATAGTAAAGGCAAAGAAGCCATTTGTGGATGGAGAATTCATTAAAAAATGGCTCAAGCATTTAATGACAACGAAACGGTAAGAAAATTTCAAACAGTATCACCTTACTCACCAGACTGTAAGCTGACATGTAAATGAGATTAGCATGCATGTCACTAATAAATTAGAAAACCTAATCAATAGTTGCTGCTATTTTTCGGTAGCATTGGATGAAAGCACAGACATTTCTGATACAAGTCAAATGCTCATCTTTATAAGAACTGTAAATGAAAACTATAATTATTCAGAAGAACTTTTAAAATTACAATCATTACACGGAACAGCAAAAGGTGAAGATATTTACAAATAATTAAAATATTCAGTCGAGCTGTATGGCGAATTTGACAAGTGCACTGCTATTGTAACCGACGGTGCTAGAGCTATGACGGGCAAAAATATTGGGCTTGTGGGACTTTTGCAAAAAGAAGGAATAACATGTCACATGTTACACTGTATTATCCAACAGAAGGCATTATGTGGTTTATCCCTACAACTAAAAGACATAATGGAGAAGGTTTGCAAAATTACTAATTTAATTCACGGCAGAAATCCGTCTCTTACACACCAAAAATTTAAAACATTTTTGGATGATTTGGAAACTGAGTATGGAGATCTACTTTTACATAATAACGTTCGTTGGTTAAGTGCCGGAAAGTGCTTGAGGAGATTCTTTACACTTTGAAAAGAAGTTCATCTTTTTCTCAGAGAAATTGCCGTTGATGAAAATTTAACAGCAAATTTAGCTGATAAAAATATTATTTATTCACTTGCTTTCCTAACGGACATTACAAATTATTTAAATATTTTGAATAAATCCTTCCAAGGACAAGATCAAAATGTGTGTTTTCTTTATAAATACGTTACTGGATTTAGAAACAAATTAAAGCTGTTAAGGTTTAATTTGGAGCAAAATAATTTATTGCATTTTGAATCTTGCAAAGAGATCTATGAAGAAATGAAAGAATGTAATATAGAAGCGAATTTTAAAATATTTCTACCAAAATTGGATATGCTAATTACAGATTTCAATGAAAGATTTTCTCAATTTGATGATCTTAAAACCATCTATTGATTTATTTTGTGATCCAATTAATACTGATATCAACTCTGTTGATCTTAAATATCAAATAGAATTATGCGACCAGCAGGCTGACCCATTTTTTACATCTCGTGGAGTAACTGGAATAGAAATATCCAAAATTGAGAGATTTTGGACTTCAAATTGTATCAGTGTTTGGAAGTGCATATATCTGCGAGCATGCATACTTCAATATGAAATATATAAAGTCAAAACTTAGAAACAGTTTGAAAGATTCCACTCTTGAAGATATAATTAGACTTGCCACAACAAATATTTATGTCGACATAAAAGATATTGTTGCTAAACAATTACGGCCACAATGTTGTCATTAATATATTACGAATATTTTAAAGTTTTCTTTTTAGTATAAATAAAATATTTTTTTAATTAACATAAACTTACTTTTCATTTATCAACCTTCTTGGCCCCCAAAATGTTTGGTGAAGAAAATATGGCCCGTGGGCTATGATAAGTTGGACAGTGCTGCCATAGAGTAATCAACAAGTAACGGAGATATCTTTGGATCATCAAGTAAATTTGTACTTCATCAAAATTCCCGGCATTTTCTACTACGTAATCGTTATTTCAGTGGTCTTCTAACTTCAATCTAATCGTGACTGCAAAATAATTTCCGTCCTCCCGAGTCAAGCACTCATCTAATATCAAATTATCTCCAATGACCTAAATTTTCATCACATCTTAAAAAAAAAAAAAAAAAAAAATAGCCTTCAGATTTTACATTATGCCCAAAGGGGCATTTTTTAACACTTCGTGTGTTACCTTTATTTATTAAACATCATGTTCTTTGCACTTAAACCATAAAATTCAGTTCAGCAGCGATATCACAAAATAATTTTTAAATAAGCACATCTTTAGAATTTTCAATACACAGTCTCGTGCACTGGAGGGAAATTTTTTTTTCCCTGTACAGTGTTGCCATTGCTCGCTTTAAAATTGTTGAGTTTGTTTGGGCTTCCAGATGACCATATTTGGGTGAAGGACTATGCTATTAAAAATTTGATAGCTATAGGTACCCTTGTTTTATCACAATGCAAGAAACATACATACATTTATGTAGATTCTTCATTATTTAATTTCTTTCAATATAATACATGGCTCTAATATTTGGCGGCAACTATCTGAAAAGTGTATAAACGTTTATAGTGAAGCTATGCAAAATGGCAAAACGTAATTAATAGTCCATTGGGGAAATTGCTCCTTTGGACTAAAAACTCACAATCTAGCATTGAGATATCACAAAATTATTATGAGCTAAGCACTATTACCTCAAGTCTGAAACCAAAATCTGATTTATATTTAATACTTTCTGGAAGTCTAATTTACAACATGTTAAAAAATTCTTTTTAATTTCATCAAATTTTTAAAAATTAAAAATAAATCAAAGGACAAATTAATCACAGCGCAATAAAATTAAAAGGCAATGCAAGTGGTAAACTAAGGCATTAATGAATAATGAAAATTTATAAAGCATAGTGAAGTATTTAAAAAAAAAACTGAAAAAAAAATTATCAGCATTTTAACCAATTAATAACTATTGAGACACAGATAAGATTTTAATTAAAGTTTACTTCATATTTTCTCAATATGTCCTTCAGTTACACTCATTGAATATGCCACGGATTTAATACTGCAGCTGTAAGAACATGCCTATTTAATTCATCTTTCTTTTGCAGTAAAAGTCATATTCTTATTTTAACTTTCCTACATCAAATCTTTAACATTTATACAGAATGTTTCTCATTTTTCTAAATGTCTTTAACCAGTTCAGATACATTTTACTGATGGAAATATAAGAAACCATATAAAATGTCACATAGAAACATTTGCTTACTAATCTGTTACACATGTCAATTAAGCAGAAAGTTAAAAGGAAAACTCTAATGATATGATGCAATTCTAATGAATTCACAATTATGTATAACTTCAAAAAATCCCTTTATACCAGTAAGATAAATATTCTTAAACTTTTTAAATATGGCCCAAACTCAAGTGACAAGAAAATTATATCAAATAAGAGAGAACATTTTTTTTAAAACTTCCCTTTCCTCAAGTGAATTTGGTAATACTGGTTAAAAGAAAATATCTTTCATTATACAACTACACAGCTTTTCATAACCCCATAATAAACATCACAACAACAAATAACAGCATTTCAAAATTCCAATGAAAACTTAGGAGGATAGCAATTACATGTTAAATGACCTATCAAGCTTTCAAGAACTTAACAACATTATTTTGATTAATTCATACAATAATGAAATGATGTCTATTACTGTCAAAGCTTCAAACTGATACACGATCTAATTTTGCATAACAATCAACTAATCATACTACATAAGTGAATATATAAAGGGAAACTAATGTTGAGAGAACAGGAAAAAGTGTGAAAGACTGATTAAAATGTACACAATATCTTTAGATGGACACACTGAATACTTACCTCAACAAACGGTGGATATGTAAATAAAAGCTAAATTATGTCCCGTATTTATCCTTAAATACAGTGAATTTGCGAACATACACCAAAAATCAAAGTACTGCCAATTCAAGAAATATGGAAGTAAAAATTAATTTGAGAGCAATCAGCAAAAGTAATAATGAAATAAATACTCTGAAATATTTCTTGACAGCTCTTCGAATGAATCGTGAAACTTATTAATTACAATTTAATATCTGGCACACTTCAAACGTAAGTTTCTATTTATAAAACTACCAAATCAATCGAAGGTTAGTTACTCTGGAAAAATTTACTTCAATTACACATTTCTAAAACTTTTTATTATGACTTATTGTACATATATATATATATTAAAAAAAACAGTAGCTCTTGTTACCAAACTGATATATCGAAATGAGACTTTCAAGATAGATCGGCAGATGTATGTATATAGATAGACAGACTGTCTACATCTATCATAATACATATATGCACATCAAATCTTTAATATGGAAGCTTAGTATTCAATGCAACACAAAAATTTCACTTCAGAATTTAAGCATAAACTTAATCAATTAAAAAAAACAAGTTATATTCATAGTCAACAAACCGCAACAGTTTTACTTTTGTAACACCTGTGCAATGTTTTGAAATAACAGAAATTGCTCATTGAAAGCACTTACAGCAGCTGGTTCGTATTCAACACCTGAAAATATGACACTAGCTCATTTACAGCAGGTCTCAATTTTCAGCATTGTCAAATGTCTCGACAAATTGAGTGTGATTAGGTTGATGCAACTGTTTCCATTACTCTTCAAGTTAGATTAAAATTTATAAATTATGCGTTTATTTTTATTCCATCGCTACCTTTCACAACCACAACCCTTCGAATACACGTATAGTTTCACTTCGCTTTTCCGCTTCTATAGAGGGAGCCAGCTGTTGTAAACACAATGGGTTTTCTTCTTAACGTGACTAAAATATTCAAGCAAGAGTAAATTTGCGAAATCACTTCCTGAGTTACTTTTTTTAATGAGATATTCTGCAGGCGAAGAAGAGAGAAAACGTGGTCACGTGTGTTATGAACAACTACTTCCGCATGTGCTGTGTTTACCATGGAGTGTATAGCAGATGTTCCGCTAAAATTAATTGATTTTTCGAATTTGAAAATTTACAAAATGTTCGAAAAATTAAAAAATACCCTTGGAGATGATTTCTCTTTCCTTGATATTAACAAGAAGTACATTCCCCTGTTCAAGGAAAAAATGTGAATAATATTTGTTTTGAAGTAATGCCGGATAGCACGGTACTCATAAGAAAACAATTAAAAAAGAATGTAATGAAGAAAATAATGAATTATAAAAATTTGTTCAAGTTTCTGCACGCAACACATTATAAATTTTTCTTACGTACGATACTTACCAATATTAATATTTTACGTTATTAGAAATATTAAGTGCATGTCAGTTAGTTGAAAAATATTCCCAAGGCCTTGAATAACGTTTTCCAAACTTTTAAATATAAGCGTAGTAATACGTAACTCTATATTCATGGTTGATGAATAGTTGTTCTAAGTAATTGAAATAGTTGAATTCATGAAGGATCTGTTTATTAGCAAAAGCATAAATTGAAAGTCAGTTTTCTCTTATGAATAATAATTTCATTGCTATAGAGCATTTTATGCCAATAAATTTTTAGTAATTTTATCATGATGTGTTTTAATATTTTAGCTATTATAATCAAGTTTTTAATCAACACATATAAATATCGGAAGGTCAATTTTTAATACATTCCATTGTGGATATTAGAGTTAAACCAGATGAATATAAAGAAGACATAGATGATCTTATATTCCTTATCAAATGTAGTCGATTTTGATAAAGTTATCTCACTTGCATATACTTCTTTCTTCTTCACAAATGTGAATTGAAGTTTCAGGAAGCAGTGCTTCCTTTTACTCTGCATCTGGCGAAGTAGTATAGTATAGACAAAATGACGAAAGTATAGTCAAGTGGCCGCGATCAGTTGACGAATAAAGTAAGCTGCTGGTGGAAGGTCCAAATAAGTGAACTGAAGAGTCTAGTATGAGTAAAAGATCTTAAGGATGGATAATGTCAGACGGATATTTGTGTTTTTCTCTGGGAAATGGAGAACATCTGAGAGAGATGATGCAGTTGTTAGGATGAGTGAGAACAGAATAGAAGAAATTTCTGGCAAGCATTTGAATATAATCCTGAATTCTGTCTACGTCTAGATCACAGTGGATATATGAATTTGGAATGACCATGGCGCGTTGATAAGCTCTTTAAAAGCTTTGTTTCGAGAAACTTGAACCTGCATATACTAACAGCTGCAATGTTACGAGCATCAGCAATACTGAAGCAATGTTTTAATACAATATGACGGTTTTGTATAAATTTATACTTAATTCTAAATTTTATGGGAGATTGCTGAGTTTTTTAAATTAAGTGATAAATTATCATGTATACTTAGTCCTTGAAAATCAGTGGTTGTGTTAGTCGGTAGTTTGAGATACATTAGTATGTGCATTATGCAAATGCATTATAATTAGGCTGGTCTGTTCGTATGGTTTATATGTTCAATAAAAACACTTGAATATCTTTTTGAGCTATATAATTTTTAAAATAAAATTTCTGCGGACAAATTATGTAATTTACAAAATTAAAAAATAATTTAAAATGCATACTTCGAATATCTAAACTGTACATAGATAGTATATTTTTTATCATTTACTACTATAAAATAAAAAATACATTATGAAAAATTATTAATTTCACAGCTAGTACTACAGTGAACTCAATTGTGGAAATATATAAAACTTTCTTTTTGGCATTTATACTATCGCACACCTAATATGCGTCAATCTGCAGTTCAAGGTATCTATATGTTAATAGTCAGTAACGAAAAATTAAGTTTCTAACGGGTACAAAATTCTATATTAAATTTGAACTGCGCAGAATATTGGCATAGCTATCGTCACATAATTTAAGGGCCAACTGTATTTACAATTTTCCGGACGTTTGAGTTTACCATGTTTGAAAAAAAATTCAATACATTTACTGTTGTGCTTGTTAGGTTGATAAAATTCAAGGTCCGTAGAAGAAGGTCCAATTTATCCAAGGTCCGTTCTCCAAGGTACGGACCTTGGATGAAATTGGGGCTTAAAAATATATATAGTAATTTTATTTTTCTTTTCAGTGAAGTAGAACAATCCACGATTATATGTATTCAGTCTTACATTATAGAGAGCTGTTATTGCAAATGATTCATGAGGTTAAAAAAAAGTACAGGAAATAACTTTTAAAATAAAGTCAATTAACATGTAGAAATCCTTCAAATTTTACTTACAAAACTATAAACGTTCAGTGGGTCCTAGTTTTATGACGTAAATCCAAATGGGCATTCCAATTCCTGCCAATATGTATTATAATTGTTCCTACGCTGTTTCATTAGAAATGCTTGGCCAAAGAACCTTTATGTAAAGAAGGAAAGGCTCCATAGACGTAATGTAAACCATTTTGTCTGCAACGCCGCTACAAAGAAAAGGGATCATTCGCCAAGGGATTTGGCGACGGAATCTGTTGGCGAGAATTTCCCCTCTGTGATGTGCCGGTTCTAAGGTACCTAGCCGACATTTTCCCCCTCCGCGACGTGTATAGGAAATTGAGGAACACGGGTTAAGATGAATCGTTCTTTGACTTCTCGCGATAAAAAATATTAGGAGTTTCACTTTCACTGGCTGTTGAACTTCCATTGTCCATATCGCTACTTGAAACCAAAGAACCTATTCTTTGTTTAAACTCTTGCTAAACGTAACGGTCGAACCTGTCCAAACCAACTTCGACATTCAGCTTCGAGCTCTGGCGCTTTTTGGCGACAGATATTTCCCGCATGCGCAGTTGTTTCCCTTTTCGTTGGGAGGGAGCCACTTCTGCTTCTGCGAAGTTTTCCTTCTTAACAGTACATATTTTTTGGCTTGGCCATCTGGAGCTCTTGCCTTTACATGGGCAAGTAGTATTCTAAAACTGTCAGTACCAATAAGAATATTCTGGTAGGTTGTATTGCTGCAATGTGTTGCTTTGAAATCACTTTATACAGTAACTAAAATAAAAATGGTGCATATTTCCAAAACACAAAATACTTCCTCACCATTTTGATAAGTGAAACCTCATCTGCTATACCAAATAAACACATGAATGCCTGCACATGCAAATTTACATATTTAAGATACGTCCTATTGTTATATGAATACGTGTACGAATCGTAGCTAGGAAATTATTGGACTTTGAAACCGCTGAACCATTTATAATAAACTTGTATTGTTAGTCTCAGAATTTCAATAATTTGCTATCTTTTACTGTAGATTCAGAGAACCATTTGTGAGTGCCTTGGCGGACCTAGTTATGTAAGTTACAAGCATATTTTTCCGATTTTCTGAGTACTAGACCGATTATAGTAAAAATAATTATATGAAGCCCCAACAGAGCAACTACAAAAATGGCACCAGCTAAGATCAAAACTCATATCACCGAAAAAAGAATTCGGATATATTTCAGCCACATGCCTCTATTACTCAACCATAAACTTAGTTAACTATTCACCATTTTTCAAAGAAAAAAACTGCAGTTTACCAATATTCTCTGCATTGTAATCTACAGATTATTTTTTTAGAGTTAGAACAATTCCTCCGCCTGCACTGGTGTGCACAAAGCTTAATATTGAAATTCCTGACTTTTAAGTATGGAAGAGGTGCTTTATTTTCATCAGAATATAAAACCTAGCAAAAAAGAAGCTTGTCATATAGAGCTACAAACTACAGAATAAATCCGAAGCAGTTTGTGGGAGAAGCACCGTCAAATAAGTTCAACAGCTTCTGCCTTTCACAGCATAGCTAACTTTGAACTCATAGCATAGCTAACTTTGATGTATTGATAGCAAATATATATAACAAGCAGAAGAAAGACGTGAGCAAATTGCCAGTAATCTTATTTGGTTCCATGCATGAAACTGTAATTCGAAATTTCGTTAGGAGCCAAAACAAATCGTATTTTGAGAAACGTTAGAGTTCTTATTACTCCAAATATTCCATTTCTGCGTGCATCATTTGATGGTTTACTTTTTAGTAAGGAAAATGTTCAGCTGGTTGAAATAAAATGCTGTTGCAATCTAGAAAATGTTAAATGAATGAAATTGCCAAAAGACCCAATTTTTGTTCACACAATTTCATTGGAATTTGGAAACTTAAAAAAAACTCATATCTATTATTATCAAATCCAAGAAAAGATAGTTAATAAGCAATTTAGCAGAATACCAGTTTACTTTTTATTACGAATATCCAAATCACAACCACACAGAGATAACACATTTTAATCCCATATTTTAGAATGATTTAAAGCAATAACTTAAAAATTTTTAATAATTACATTAAATTCTGTTTAAGATTTAAATTTTTATATTGGCAGTATTTGAAATTTCTTATACACTGCTCGACATTGAAAATGCAACACCAAGAAGGAGTGGTCAGAAAGTGATGAAATTTAAGAAAAGACAGAGACAGCAAACAGCAGTAAGTGATCCTTATTTCAAAATGATACTTAGAATACAGAGCGAGAACGCGGTCGGCTTAATAGGATGTAGGACCACCGCCGAAAGCGATGCACGAAGAATCACGCCTAGGCATAGAGTCAATAAGAGTGTGGGTGGTGTCCTGAGGGATGGCTTTCTATTCCCTTTAAACCATTTGCCAGAGTTCGTCTTCTGAACGAGGCACGGGCAGAGCCTGCAAACGGCGTCCAATCACATCCCACACATGTTCGATTGGTGACACGTTAGGAGAGTACGGTGGCCAGGGAAGCATCTGTATACCTTGCAGAGCATGTTGGCAGATACGAGGACTGTGTGATCGGGCGTTATCCTGCCGAAAAATAATTAGGCAGAGCCTGAAGGTAGGGGATTGCCACCGGCCGCAGTACATTATCCAAGCATCGTTGGTCGTCATAGTGCCCTGAATACGAACTAGAGGTGACTTGGAATCGTAGGCAATAGCGCCCCAAACCATTATACCACGTTGTCGCGCGGTGGGGCGTTCCACAGTTACTGCCAGATTAGATCTGCCTCCACGTCGACGCCACACACGTATGCGGTTACTATCACTGGATAAACAGAAGCGTCACTCATCTGAGAACACAACGTTTCGCCATTCACTCATACACATCGCTCCAGTCCGGCACCATTCTAAACATTGGCGTCTATGCTGTGGGTTAATGGCAGTCTTCTTAACAGACGCCTTGAGTGCAGGCCACGTTCAACCAATCGACAGGAAATGTCTGGTCGACACGGAAGCATCCAGGGTATCTTGCACATGCTGCAGAATCGCGTTAAAAGTGACTTGCGGGACCGCCACAGCTTGTCGGCGGATGCGTCGATCCACGCGTGCTGACGTCACTCTGGCTGCACCTGCACCCCTCCTTCTTCCCGCATTCCCTTGTTCCAATCATGTTCGCCATAGCCGATGCACCGTGCTCGCATCCATGTGGGTATCAACTGCGATTTTACGTAAGGACCAACCCGTCCTTCTCAGTCCAATCACCGTACCCCTCGTAAAATCGTCTATCTGGTGGAAGTGCCTGGCATTCTCTCCTATTACACGTATCCTCCCGAGAAAAAACTAACTTTCTTTGATAATTCGTTTGGCAGAAATAATGACACGAATATTGCCCATTCTGCACGTTCCATCCCTTATATCTTACTTCACGTGGGTCGGAGAGCTGCGCATTTCACATCATTCGCATAACTCAGTGACGTGCATCTACTCTAAAATTTGCATAAATTTCTGACCACTCCTTCTTGATGTTGCATTTTCAATGTCGAGCAGTGTATATGGAGGGGTTTGTTCATATTATGTGTTGTATTCTCCTTGGTTTCTAACCTTTTTATTTATTACTTTATTCTGTTTGTTTTTGTGTGTGTGTGGATTTTCGGCTTTGCATACCTCCAGTCGTATTTATTGTTTTGTTTTGTTTCGGTTATTAAACTTCTGTATTACCATGCTTACTTTTTCCTATGGCTTTGATTCGTCTAATTGCTGGTTGGTTTACGTGACGCTTTAATTCTTTTTTGAGGAGTGCTGCCGGGTATCTTGCTTCCTCGTTTGTCATTGGACGGGTCACCCTTCATTAAGGCATAAAGCCGACTTCAGTTCTCAAAGATGGCTGCGCCCGTTAACCAACTAGCCTTATACACTGAGCACCTGTATTTGAGGTGCATTGCAGATACCTGTTGCATAAATAATTTTTAATGAGAAAAAATATGTCGTGCAGACAATTGATGGAGTATAGAATTTCTAATATCTCTTTCCATCGAATAGAATTGAATGTAGATTGTATATCTAGTGATCATATTAAAGTTGATGGTTGGATCTATTGATTGTAGAGCTTCTTGAATAGTTTGTAAAGCTTGACCGACAGATTTGTAAATCCAAATTGGTTTGCATGAATTATTTTATTGTAATGAAGATGAAAATTTAATCTTGAAATATTAATTTTTCCGATAGTTTGCAAAATGCCGGAAGGAGACAGATCAGACGGTATGAAGAAGGATTTTCTTGAGGTTTATTTTTCTTATGAAGGAGAAGAATTTCTACTTGTTTAAGATGCTAATTGTTGCATTTTTCCAGTATGCATGAATAAAAGGTAAAATTAAATTTTGCTAATGAAAATTTGTTTTAATATACTGTTGTCGATACCGTCGGGTCACAGCACCTTCTTGACATTCAGCTTCTTGATAATATAGTTAATTTCAGCAATATGTGAATGTTTCGAAATTATTCCTTTAATATGGGACTTTTCAGAAAATTCCGGAATTTTATTATCTGGAAAGATTTCTTCGTCTTGTGGAAAATATTTTTGAAATTATTTGTAATGTAATATCCGTAGAGGAAGATGTACTATGAAAGTATGATAGCGAAAGCTGAGAAGGTATAAAGATTTTGTTATGTGCGAATTTGAAGGCTGATCTGAAATGTTGTGAAGGTTTGGTGCAGAATGTTTTCCAGCTATTTATTTTTGCTTTCCTAATATCTCTTTTATAAACGGTTCTTGTTTTTTTGAACTGCTGCTTTATTTTTAATCTTTCGGCTTGTTAAGTACATGCCTTATACTATCTATGCAAGGCTGTAACTTTGCAGCTTTCAGAAGTTTAATTTGAACTCCACCAGACGATTAAATTATTCGTTGAGATGTTGACATCTTCTTTTGAAGAAGCTGTGTCAAATGAATGAATAAAATCGTTTGATATATTGAAAAAATTTGCTTTAAAACGACTATGACCCCCGTAGTTTGTTTGAAATCTTTTTATTATGAAGTTTAATTCTGGCTGCAGCTAAAAAGTGATGTATCTATGGTCACTTAGAGATTCTTTGGCTATGATATTTCAGTTATTAAGTAAAGAAATTAAATTCGGAGAACCTAAAGTAAGGTCAACCCAGCTTTGAACAGCCAGAGTTAAGAATGTTGGTGGGCTTTCGGGGTTGTTTATAGTAACAAGCTGTTTTTCTTGAATGTAATGTAGAGACATTAGGTAATTTTTTGAAAGCAGGAGAGATGAAAAATTAGCAGCGCCTTCGCCGGGAGTCGAACCAAGGACCTCTGGAATACGCGTCCTGACCATTACACCACGAAGGCATGCGAAGAAGGGTGAAGAAATACCGACTGGGGCTCAGGGGACCCAATCCCCAAATCCCGGTGATGGAGAGTCATCATACACCACCTTTTTAGTTCGGACGCCAGTTTAGAGTCATTAGGTGTTTTTGAAGCAGAAGTATTGAAAAATGAAGAACACCTTCGCCGGGACTCGAACCGCGGACCTCCCGAACACGCGTCGAGCGTGCTGACCACTACACCCCAAAGCATGCGAAGAAGGCGGGAGAAATATCTTACCTACTCCCCCTATTAAAAGGCAACTGGGGATTAGGGGCCCCAATCGCCAAATCGTGGTGGTGGAGAATCATCATCCAGCACCTTTTAGTTCGGGCGCCACTTGTAGAGTCATTAGGTTAATTTGAAAGCAGGAGATATGAAAAATGAGCAACGCCTTCACCGGGAATCGAACCACGGACCTCTCGGTTACGCGTTGAGTGTGCTGACCACTACACCACGAAGGCGGGAGAAATACCTTATAGTAAGTCTAATAGTGCTTTGTTAATTTCCTATATGGAACCCCATACCGAACTATGAGCATTAGTCTCCATATATGAAGTCCATGAATTCCATCCATGAATTCGCTGGGATATTTAGGGTGTCTGGCTCTAATAAAATTTCTTGTGTGCCTATTGAAGGGGTACGTGTACTTAGGTGCAATAAGGTTGATAATGAGAATTTTTCAGCTTTATTGTGGTGTACATTGTAGTACTGAGGGTAATGGAATCATTGGTCCCAAATAGATTATGGCAGCTTTAGTTGAAAGAGATCATCAATGAAATTGGCCCGACGGTAATTCTAATTTTCTCGGGGCTGAGATGTAGGGTTCTTGAAAAAATATCAAGTTTATGTTTGCGTCATGGGCTATTTTTAATGCATGAGGTAATTTAATGCGGGCTCCTTGTAAATTTATTTGCAGCATTTTTAAAGATGAAAACTGAGAAAGAGGAGAGAGATATTGAGGTGAAGGAATCATAGACCTATTATATACTAGACTGAGCATCGCCATTCAAAACCGGGTGAAAAGCGGCACAGGAATGAGTGCAGGAGTTAGGGCATGAAATGAAACTGAACCTAGACTTTGGCGTACTATCGCCACGGCTGGCGATTTTTTTCCTTTAAAAGTGAATAAAATGAAATAAAAAAAGGGGAAAATAGTGATGATTTCATCAGGAGAGTAGCATCACTATAAAGCTGTTTCTATATTGCACAAATTAAATTAGCAAAATGCAGTCTACCCCCGACAGCCAGACAAATAGTCATACCTAGCTTAGCAGCACAAAGGCAGACAAAGGGAAAAAAGGCAAAAACAGAATGAGACGAAGCAGTGTACAATAAATACAACATGTCAGAAAAATGGTAATAAAATAAATAAAGTACAAATAAAATAAAAATAAAAAAAGAGTTTTTTCATTTAAAAATAACCAAATAAATAAATAAATAAAAAGTGATTTAGGCAAAGTATATAATACATACTAAAAATAGTGGATGAAAAACAAAATAATTAAAAAATTTTAAAAAGTAAATAAAATTCATATATATATTTATTATAATGCAATAATAATGCATAAAGAAGGAGCAAAGATAATTTTAGAAATTATTTTGAGTGAAAAAGAGATTAAAATAAAACAGGAAGATTATAAGCCTAAAAATTGGCCAGGGGAAAAATAAATAAATAAATATATAAAAAATAAAAAATAGAAGGTTTTTTAGTGCTTAGGACAGAATAAAAAATAAAAAATAGATAACATAAGTAAAATGAGTGAAAACAGAAAATAATACAAAAAGGAAATTCAATGTTAATACGAAAAGGAAATTTAATGTTAATACGGTGTATTACAGAGAACTAAGTAGGCAAATCAAAGTGAGAAAGATATTAAATTAAATAAAGTAAAAATGAATGCCAATATAGCCGATATAAGTTAAAAGGAAGAGAGAGAGGTAAATTAATAAATTATGAAACAAAAATGTGGTAAATTAAGACTTCCTTTTAATAGCAAAAATAAATATATTATGCACGTTGCACAATGTAGTCGCACTATTTTAAATAATTTTAGAAGGTAAAATTTAAATAATGTTCATTATTTTTAAAAAGAAACTTAAAATTATTAAAGTTTTGAAATTTAACTGCTATATAATGACTATTTTCCTAATACTTAACAAATTCTTAATATTAAAATAAATGCCAGAAACATGATATAAGAAAGAAAATACGTGATTGAAAGTAAACATATTTGTTATATTTGAATGCAAGAAAAGGGGATAAAATAAGGTCATTCATGTAAAAAAAAATCATAATTTTATGCAGTTCTTACACAGTGTATTGTATCGACATTACCAAGTATTAAATACGTACATTACTACTTCGTACATGTCCGCATAAGCAAACGCATACAAAGAATATGTAACTAAACGCATTTGAAGCAAAGATTGTTGGCGTACAAAAAATGTCGCCAAAGCAGAATACTAGACTAATTTATATCATATTACTAAAATTTTAACATTTTTTTCAGAACGCAGTTATTAAAAACATACATATATATTAAGATACTTTTATTTAAATGTTATTTCAAGTATGCATATATTATGCAAAATTAGAAAATCTATTTTTATTAGAAAATGGCAAGTAGAGCGGCTAAAACACCTCTACATTTTATAAAAAATAGGTTTTAAAACTTTAGAAAAAGCTCATCTGTGAAATGTTACTCCTCCACCTTTCACGTATCTGGAATTACATCCATATGCGAAGCACAAAAGTACCATTTTCTAAGTCCGAAACAATGCGAGCACTCGCAAAACACTTGCTTCTCACAAATTCTCCATACAGCTGTAATGGTAAGGAAGATTCGCGGGAAATACGACCTGGGAAATGTTCCATATGTCACGTGGTTCGCATTCCTGTTCCCCTTCAGGGTTGCCGTTTCTCTCTCTACTACATTACAGCTCTATGGAAGGAATAAATAATGAAAAATCTTGAGAATGCATTAGTAGAGTATTCTTGATTTTATTCTGTTGACTTCAATTTTATATGTAGGACATTTGACATAATATGCACTATGGTTAATATCATAATTTGTGTTAAAGAACTTGTTATGAGCCCGAGAATTCATGCATGAAGGATAACTGGCATTGTATTCTGAGTAGTGGTCGCATTCGCCACCGTATAAGCAATGTGTCCAATTTTTGAAGTATATTTTTGAGTGGAAGAAATCTTGGCAGTTGGTACATCTTTTAATTCCATAATATTCAGAAATGCGAACAGTTCTTCATCTTGAGACGCGCTGTTTATGTAACAGAAAATCGGAACGGATGGAGAGCATTCTATGATCCATTTTTCTGTCCTTTTGAAGTGGTTTAAGGAAGTGATCTGGGAAGTCAACGAGAGAGGACAAAACATTTCAAACGTCGTTTTCAGTATACTGAGCTGGAATGTTATCCAGACCGCATTTAGGAAGTCTGAGTATAAACATTTTGACTTCCATAGCTCTAATTGGGCTATTTTTAATGAGATCATGTAAAGTTATAAGGTTTCTCTTTCAATCTCTTAATCTTCTTGCTCAGCATATGCTGTGAAACCCTATGTGGAGGACAGTGAGCAAATCTAGGCTATGTCCTTTAGTGTTGAAGAACTACAAAGTCAGAAAGAGGGTTTAAAGTGATCCTTTAATTCAAATAATTACAACTCTCCAACTTGAGAGTAAGCCACTACTTGGGCTGAACTAAAATAAATCTGAAATAAAGTGTGTTAACAATTCCAATACCTAACTTAAGTAGGACGGCGAGGGAAGCCTAACTCTCAGTCAAATGCAATAATGCGAATTTCACTAGCAAGCACTAGTAATTGCAATTGCCTACGAAGGCGAACTTTCAGTAGACAGAGGAAATCCTTGCGCGCACAGCCTTACGGTGATAAATCCAACACTCTGTTTTTCCTCCTCGTTAACTCCTGCCTTTTAAACTGCTATCAGATATATGCGATTTGCATAAATATCTCGCTCGCGCTAAATTCGGGCAGCAACTGAAACTTTGAGATATCGATAGGAAAGTTCAAACTAAAAATAACTTGGTTAATTAAAATAATGAATGCTACAAAGTCACTATCATGAAACATCATCACTATTATGAAATTCAACATCACTATTATGAAATTCAGCGGCGATACCTCTTCTTTTAAATTTGACTATTTCCTTAATATTGATAAAAGATTATTGAGTGAAATGTGTTTACCTAAGTCGCCAAAGATTTTCTTGTTAGTGTTGTCATCTTCTGGGAAAATCAGTAAATCTGGGATATTCTTCTTCTTCTTGCATTATTATTTTCTGAGACACAAATGTCTGGTCTTGGGGTAATTATTGAAGTAATAAATTTTTGAGTGAAATCGTTGATTGACCATCTTTCTTTAGACGATTGTTTATTTAGTGCAGAAATTTTCGAATTTGAAGACGAATTCGAATTCGAATTTTTCAAAAGACAAATACAGTTACAGATAGATAAGTTATCAGTGATATCTTCTGTGACGTTATGAAGATCAGGATGTGTGAAGATGGTGTTTTAGTCCAGAAGATGTTGAGTTGAATTAACCAACGATTTATTTACTTGGGGTGACCAATCAACTATTGATTCTTTTTCAATTTGAGTATGGGAATTTTTAGTAAGAGTTGATATTTATTTGTCCTCCTTATTTATGAGAATTGAGTTCTCCACAGTGGCATTTTTGAGATTATGAAATGATGATTTTGAATTTATCACGGAGTCTTAATGGGATGATGTATTTTCACATTTTCTCAGTTTGATTAATTTTAAACCATTTTCTTATTGAGTATTCACGTAATCAGCGTAATTTGTTATAAGTAGTTGAGATTCATTCTGAAAAATATCATTTAGGAAGTCAAAGTCGAATTCGGAGTTCGTATCTGAAAGTGTATCTTTGCTAGTCATTATAATTAAAATTTTTTTTAAATTATTAAGGGATGCAAATTGATAATCAAAAATAAGTCAGGAAAATTATGGAAGTAAAATATGAAACTTACAGAAAGAAAAACAAAACATTATATAAAAACTTAAGCTAATATTCGTAGCTAAGTACTGTTGTCACTTCAATGCATGCGAATTTGATTTGGAGAACACTAGAAAAAAATTAAAAAGATCTCTATGGAAGCTATGAGTTAGAAGCTTTCAGTTAATTTTTATCAACATTTTAAGGTTTCGTTTGCACATTTAAGTTATCAGGACTTAGCGTTCTGTGCATCATTTTTGGAAACATAAATACAGTCTGTAATCGGGTTCTTATCCTCAAGTTTTAAGTCCTGAACTGGAACAGTGAGCTGATGAAATGTAAGCTTTGTTCTGATGTAACTGCTGGGCTGGATAATAACTGCACGTGAAGGGATTTAAAATCCTCTTTTATTAAATCACTATTATTTACACACTTCCCAACTCGGGAGTGATACAGAAAGTAAAAGACCGCACTTGGGTCGAACTTAACAATCAAATAAATTTAATTAAATTAAAATAGAACTTAAATCAAATTTTTTGCTCACAGAGCGATTCGCGGAGATTGGCCTCTACCTAAAAGGGTGTGTAGCAAGGTATACTAATACTAACGCACTTCAAATTGTTTTACAATGCAATCACGTAGTAAGCACTATGGCTTATAAATTTAAACTGCTAGCTGGTCAGGCGAACGTTGAGCAGAGTGACCGTGGTCTGAGACTAAGCTCTCTCACGCTAAGAGGTTTCTACCTCTGGCTTAAATAGTACTTGGCTGTACTTCAAAATTAGCATAAGCTGAAAACGCGCGCTTCTTCTGACGGGAAGTTGAAACAGAGAGGAGATAGAAAGATTTAAATTAAAATAAAACTTGGTTAGTTTAACTAAAACCTTACAAAGTATTAGATGTAACGAAAAACCATTGTTGTAAATGTAAATAAATATTCAGATAATATGCTAATTTAAGAGGCTTATATCTTTAATATTATGGGATACATTAAGTTTAGTAGTAAATCACTGCTTAATACGAAAATTATTATTAATGAAAAATATTTAATATTATTTCGAATTTAAAATAATGAAAAAATACTCTTTTAGCATCCTTTTACTGAAATTTTAATCATATGCTATTTTATTTAATTTACGTGAATGTGAAAAACAGTGAAATTCTATGAATTTTAAATATTAAACATCGATATGAAAATATTTCAGTAACATTAATAAAACTAAAAAGATTCATTTTTAGGGATTAAATTTATATCAAAAGAAAGAGAAAATTTTTAACAACACTATTATAAAAAAATTATGTGAACGAAAATAAGTAGTTAAGCTATATTTAAAAGTAAAGGTGTAAACCGTAAAGTGAAATATCCCTCAACTTGGGAAATTTTGATCTCAAAAGCAAGAATTACCAGATAGATAAGCTATCAGCGAGCCCTTAGCTTTTTGTTTTCTCAACAAGAATATAAAATATTGCGGACAATTCGGCGGTTCATACAATTTAATTGCATACAAAATAACAGCTAAAAATACGCATTTTACCATTGATAGCTTTAGCATTCTTTTTTGATATTAACTATTGCCAGTTAGTAATTTATGAATTCTTTTTATGAATATGTTATTTCTCAATTCCTTTGAAAAAGAATTTCATAACGAATGAAATCCCCCCCCCAATAAATACGCTTTTGCATGCGTTGGAAGAAGTAAGTTATTAAACAGGAAAGCAAACATTTCTTTCGGACGTTTGAGATAGTGACGTCACCGCATCAGATCTCATTCGTATCTCACTAATGGAAACGAAGCTTTACGACTCAAAGACCTCGACGCGACCTTGCGGGTGACCTTGGTTGAGAAGAGCAAATTTTATAGTGTAGTAATCTTGAAAAAAAAAAAAAAAAAAAAAAAAAACACTCAACCAACCCTTTTAGTCGGCTGATGTTTCCAACAGCATCCCACAAATGCTACATATGGTTCTTATACAGTTTCTAGATCTGTTGGTAGCCTTATCATGGCAACAGAGTATGTCATTGGGAAGAGTGGGTGAGTTTACTCCTTATATAGCCACCCAAGGCGTGAAAGGCCACTCCCTTATTCCCAGTTAATACTAATAAGTTTAGGAGCGCATAAGTCAGTTTTCAACCCTTCTTTAAACTGAAGCTGCATCCCAACCTTAGCCATGCGCAAATCGCATCCTTGTGATTCTTACATTGCATCGTCAGCCACACAGTATAATAATGATGCGTCCAAAATTTAGGTAGAAAATCATGTTCGTCATGTATGCTTTAAGTACAGTAAACTCTTGAATTTTCGTATTCTTCAATGCAACTACAATGCAATCCACAAGAAATCACTAGGGTGAAATTTAACCAAATTTTAGCACTTGCTGAAAGACATCAAGTAGAAACATATGCAAGACTTCGACTGAATGGCCGTTAATGTTCCCAGTAGAAGTTCCCAGTATCATTCAGGGGTTCCTGGAAGAGCTAAAATTGAATTGGGGGATTCTAAACAGCGCCAGAGGGGTCCATGCAAGGTTTAATATAAAACAATTAAATTGTGATCCATTTTTATTATTATGGAAATTTGAATAAATAACAGTAAATAAAATAGTAGCAATTTTTACGTCCTGAGTAAAATATAAATATCGGTGGGTGCTTAAAATACAGTATGATACTTAAGTACTGAACGTTATGTTGTAAGGTTTACTTTATGTTAATTAATAGTTATTTTAAGTTTTGTATCTTTCCTATCTTATTCGAATTTCAGCTTGCAATTTCCTGCCAGAATGTGAATTCAGAAACGCAGATAATGCAAATGAGAATGAGTACTATTTAAGTCGTGACTTAACCGACTTCAACAGAGAGGGTCTTCTTCCCTGACTAGCGCGCATTTGCCTTCTGGCTACATCTGTCTTAGCTAATACCGCGCTCGGCCATATCTTAGGCCCTTGCTAGGCTTCGCCGATTTAACGAATATTTAGGGGCCAACTAGTCAGATTCTGATAGCTTCGGCTATATTTCTTAAGAGCTTTAGTTAAGCTAGTTTTAGTTCAAATTATTAGTATTTAAGTTCAAGCCCGAGTGGCGGCTTTGTGTAAAGTTCCAAGTCGGAACTGATTGTAAATATACTGAGTAACAAAGGGTTTTAAACCCTCCTTAAGTCTCACGTATTCTGTTCACACACTAAAGCGATTATTCGCTTGTAAAGTGTTCGTGGGGTTCGAAGCTAGAACTTTAGATTTAAAGAGTTGAATTTCATAATGTAATACCTTTTGTGAATGAATATTGACAAAACTTATTTCCATTGATTTGTCACTTGTAGTAACAGTGGTGTTTATGACTTATTTTAATGTTATTACTAAAACTAATTATTGTTCAATTTACTTGAATAAATTTAAGCTTTCAATTTCCATCAACACGTTAACAATATAACAACAAAATAATGTTGCATGCGTATAGGTTCGTAATAGACTGAATGCACAAGTCCGATAATAGGTAAATAAAATTTATTCTTATCAAAAGAATATATCAGAACGCTTGAAATTGTCTCAGAGATATTCGTATAAGTGTTCACAATATCACGCAGTATATTCAGTCACCTATGCTTCAAACTAATCAAAACGTTAAAATACAAAGCAATGCAAAGCGCTATCTAAAGATAAAGCTAATTCAGATATCTCAGTTCACGCAAAACCCGCAACTAACTAAACAACTGAACTCAGATGTTCTCTCTCTGGCTTTTATAGATTTCAACCGGTCGCGAGATACACTGGTGTGCAAAAATTAAGGACAAGACGGTTTTTTCAATATAACTTTGTACAAAAGCTTTCCAAATCAACACATTTAATACCGCAAGATCCCCAATACGTAAGGACATGAGTAATGTAAGCAACACTTACTAAAAGAGAAATCAGAGGGATAAAAAGAAGCTTTATTGAAAAAGTAGCATGGAGCGCAATGCGACTGAAGGCCGAAACATCCCTGTGATGGGTGTCCAGCAAGAAACATCCGGTCTTTAATAGGGGATATGATCTCCCCTGACTGCTAGGCAGGTTTCACATCATTTGTGCATGCTGGATATGTGGTTGTTAATGAGCTGTTGAGACACTGCTGCTCGTTCCTCTTGTAGCACCAATCGCAGTTTCGGAATCGTTACTGGCGATAAGTTACGTGCTGCCACGGGTCTCCCTAGTAAGTTCCGTACATGCTTAACGGGATTTAGATCCAGAGACCTTGCCGACCAATCCATGTGTTCAATATCTTCACTCTCCAACAGCTCTTCGACAGTAACTGTGCGATGAGGTGGAGCGTTGTCGTCCATGAAGAGGAACTGAGGACCCATAGCCCTTGTGAAAAGACGCATGTAAGGAAGAAGAACCTCGTTACAATAGCAGTCCCAGGTGACGAACCTCCTTGGGAGATATGAAGGTCGGTCCGGCTACCAAGCATTATGTCTGCTCGAACGAGAACTCCGCGACCTCCAAAACAGTCCCTTTTGATGATGTTGAAGGGGTTATTGCGTGTTCCCCGCTCTGTCCAGATGTGTATGTGTCTAGAATCGCAACTCAGACTAAATCTGCTCTCATCTGTAAAGAGTACTCGTCCCCATTCATTGTCTCTCCAATTCCGGTGTTCCCGGCACCACAGAGAACGCCTTCTCCGATGGGCAGGCGTTAGAGGTACACACCGTACAGGGCGTCGTGCAAACAGACCACCACCGTGCAGTCTTCTGGCCACGGTAAAACGCGATATCGGTCGTCCAGTCGCCTGTGTCGTGTGTCTAGCGATTTCTCCCGCTGTCTGCCGCCTGTTTCTTCTGGCCTGTAAGGCAATATACCGGTCATCTGCGGGTGTGGTTCCTCGTGGACGACCACTACTAAACCCCCGGATAGCTGTTCCTGTAGTTTGAAATTGTCTCCAAAGTCGTGAAACGATGCTGTGAGCAATTCCGAACTCTGCAGCCACACTTGTCACACTGCGGCCTTCCTCCAACTTCCCAATGATTCGACCTCGGGTAAAAGCATCCAGATGTCGTCTAACAGATTGATTATTCGCCATTTCTCGCTGAGGCAGCAACTCGGTGTGATTTTAACTGCTATACGGCGTGCAATCTCTTTGCCAGAAATACTGATCTTACACCGACAACATGCTTTATATTACTCAGACACTCCCCCATTACGTCTACCTGCATATCTGCGCATGTGCTACCGTACATCACCTTACTTAATCTCCTGATTGGTCTTTCTGTCCGCTCTGCCTCTTCGTTCAGCTGATATGCTAATGTTTCGACTTCGTCCTTAATTTTTGCACACAAGTGTATTTCTAGCAATTTCTGCTTGTCGAAATTTCTGGAAAGCAATAAGATGATGGAATTATGGTTACAGCTAACATAGCCGTCAATTACATTTTTTCAGTTTCAATACAAATTACCGAGATTTCTATTTATTCAATGTCAAATGCACGTACTTCTATATTTTTCCTTTTCCGGCATAGCTTTCTGCGAAAATTAGTCTCGCGCTGCATTGCACAGGGAAATACAACAATTTTAATTGTAATTCTACTAAAATTGTCTGAATACAAAATTCGTAATAGTATGTATCGAAAATCTGTATGTAATTCGAAAATGAGTAGCCGTAGAACGTTGAACTCTTGTATATGGGACTGCTATAAGGTCTAGTTATGCACTTCCCTTTTTTACTGTAATCGGCTTTTCCAAAAGTATATACATATATACCTACCCCTTTATCCGATTTAAAAGTCTTATCCGGTCTTTATTTTAGCAATCGTTGTTCGTAATCGTATGCTTCTGATTGCAGAACTGTTTTAAGTTACAAAAATATTCCCGTTTTGCAATAGCAGATTGAAAAAAAATTCAATTTGGGCAAATAACGAAATCTAACTTTTAATGCGGCCTCCCAGTTCCTATATTTATACCTGAGAAAGTTTTATACTCGTTATAAAAAGTATAATTGTAGCAAGTTTGACTCTAGTATGACAAAAATTGACTGGGATATTAATTTAAAATAATCTGCAGTGTTTAATGTCATTTTCGACTTGCCTCGAGCGATCGGTTAACCAAATTAGAAGAATTCGAGGAAATAAATTAAAATGAAGTGCATCAAAAAATACGTATAATTTAATAAGTCCTACAAGGAAGTCATGTGTTGTCCATATCAGACTTTTTTATGAAAATGTAGTAGTTTGTTATTTATTTAACAAATGCCACAAATTAGCGCTAAAGGTATTAATTAGCTCGCGAGCTCTTTAGTACTTTTTAACAATGTCGTCATACCGATGAAGTGCAATACAATTATTTCAATGCTCAACAATCATAGGCTGACTGGAGTGACACAAAACACAGTTTGGGGAATCCACCATTCCAATTCTGCAGAGGTCATGCTGCAAAAAGTCATGTCCAGTGAGACGTCAAAATAGAGCTACCACTGTCTTTTTTGGAAAACTGCGAATGAAAGATCTCTCTTCCCCTAGAATCCTCCATAGAACGTCCGATTCTGCCTAAAAATTTCAATTTGTTTTTAATTTCATATTTTTTAAAGGGTCACACTCTTAGCTATCAAGAACAACTTTTCTTTTATTAATTTAGAATCCAACCACCAAAATTCAGCGCTATATTTTCAAATTTTCACAGGTCTAGTTTCGATGGTCTAATTTTTACGGAACCACAACCCTCAGCTGCCTAAGTGCAAATGAACGAGATAAGATGTAGTGAAAAGATAAGAATGGCTAATACAAGTTACTGGCTGCATCTGCTCATGAAACAAGAAAACTAAAACGTAATTTCTTTAAAGGCCGAAGGTAGAGATGGATTGGAGTTAGGATCGTTAACAAGAACAGAAAATTTTTTTGGATGTGAAACGGTTCGAGAAAATCTAATTCTCCAATGGAAGATGTTTTTGAATAATTTTGGCTGCAGAAAAATGAAAAGTGTGATTTTCGGACCAACAGTGCTGGGCAACAGTTGACTTCTGTTTTTCCTAACATATGCCTCATGTTCTTTAACGGGAACTTTTAAAGCTCTCTTAGTTTGATCAATGTAAATTAAACCACACTGGCAAGGAATCCTGTAAATACCCCAGAGATTCATATCCAGAATGGGGTGCTTAAATATGGAGCTCGGAATTTTATTGATATAAGAGTAAACGACCCGAAAGTTAAATTTCTATAAAATACGTGCAGTTTTATAGCTAAGAAGAAGTCCTCTGTTGCCCTGCATTGTTGGTCCGAAAATCCCACTTTGTATTTTTCTGCAGCCAAAATTATTTGCAAAACATCTTCCACTGGTGAATTAGATTCTCTAGAGGCATTTCACAAAACATCTTTCTGTTCGAGTTTAACGACCCTAATTCCAATCCATATTTACCTTCAATCTTTAAAGAAATTGTTTGTTTTCTTGTTTTATCAATAGGTGGCGCCAGTAGCTTATCTTCTGTCCAGGCATTCTTATTTTTTCGCTATATCTTATCTTGTTTATTTGCACTTTGACAGCTGAGGGTGATGGTTCCATAAAACCATCGGAACTAGTTTAGTGAAAATTTGCAAATACAACGCTGATTTTTGCTGTTTGACTTCCAAATTGATATTTGTTCGGCGTGCTAGTTTAACCTAAATGTTTCTTGATATGTTTTTTAGAAGTCGATATATACCAGTTTTTTTTTCAGAGACGACAAACCGGAAGCTATTATTTCCAATGAGTAACAAGATAACCGGAAAAATGGAATTCTTTCATTTTCCTCACAGCGAACAAGTATCTGATAGATAGTAAATAATTATCCCAGTTATCCAAATGGACCTTGACCGCAGTTTTTTCAGATAACTAAATGAAGTTCTATTGAATTTTCTGAATAGCAATTTATTACGCAAAAAGATGAAACAGTACGTACTAATAAAAATTAATAATTTCAATGCTGAGAAACGGAGAAGTTTCCCTACCACACGCACACGCAGCAGCAATATTCAAAGGGATATCTGTTACAATAATTGCTTTTTCCAGAAAAAAATAATTTGTTTACATATCGACCTTGAGTATAAAAGAATTATCGCAACAGGAAGTGTCGATTCGAGGGAATATTTTTATGACAGAGACTCCCTGCTGTTTACTTTCTGTATTCATTTCTATGCAGATAGCTTATCTTAGAAGAACTCGTATCTTTGGAAGTCGGGAGAAAATTAAAATATTTTCTTACTGAAATGTTTTGTAAACGTTTCGTTGAGAAGAACTCTGAGTCATCAAATGACAAAAGTGTTTCACTGAGTTTTCAGAGAAACTCTAAAGTGAATTACACTTAAACCACATTACTATTATTACGTTTGAACTAAAAATGTAAATTGGATCTCAATACTGTTTGTTCATGAGGCTAAAGTCAAATAGTGTAGTTGTGTAAAAAATAAATTAGAACTACACAAAAGCAGAATAAATTATGGATAATTTGTGTATTCTTTAATTGAATATAAGCACTGTAAAGAAAGAGTAAGAGAAGATTGTAACACAAGAGCAAGCGACAATGAAAGAAGATTATATGAAGTACATTTATTATTTCCATCTGTATATCTTGTATATGTTTTCCTTCCTTACTATACTATTATAGTATTTTACATGCTTTAACAAATGACTACTGAATCCAGTACACGAGGTTAACTCGTCTACTGGACTCAGTAGTCTTAGAAACAACTCAACGCTCACTCAGTTTCCCAGTCGAAAGCGGTTACTCCGTATGCCCTCAACCTTATCCATACATTAAGCAGCATATATTAAGTGGCGGTCTGTCAATTGTTTCGGCAGTTTCTGAATTAATTTCGGAATTATATCCCTGCCGTATTCTTCAATGAACGCTGCAGAAGTTCAGAAATGTAGGTAGAAACCCGTGGTACCTTCCGTCCTCTCACGTCGCTTGACTGGAGGGGGGTGCGCTCACAACGGCCTTTACGGCGTCTACCTTTAACCCCACAACATCGATCAAGTCGTCTGGAGTGGCATCGTAGCCAATTATCATGGCTGTCAGTCGATTGGCATCTCATAGTGTTCAGAAATGAGTCCCGCTTCAGTCTTGGAGCAGATTACAATCGGGTCCGTTTGTGGAAGGGCCAGATTCAACGGTCCCAATCTGCCTTTGCTTTTTGAGAATATAGCCATTACCCCCTTGTGTGGGAAGGGATCTCTTACTACAGCAGGCCAACTCCAGTCATGCTGCCTACAACTTTACTAGCTCAATGATATGTTGATGGTATCCTGCGGCTGTTTGCCTTATTGTTCATGGTACGCCATCCTCGAGCCATTTTCCAACAGGATAATGCTAGAAACCATACGACTCACATATCTCTGTATTTGTTCCGAGTTGATGATGCTCATCCTCAACTAGCAAGTGCACCACACCTTTCGCCAATCGAACATATACTATTTAGGATATGATAGGCCGCTAGATTCGGGCACCCCGGCAGATGGCGCAGATCTGGAGCAGCAGTTGAGAGATGCCTGGCAGAACAATATCGCAAGTTGAGATTAGATATCTCTATCACTCTGCTTCAACATTTACAAGCATACATCATCGCCAGGGCCAATTAGTGATTTGAACATTCAAGGTGCAAACCTTAGCCCCTGATCGGTTATAGTGCCTTGAATTTGAATCAATTTGTTACCTGTGTATGAGCTTTCTGCATATTTAATTTCAATAAACACTGTGTCTGTCTTTATTATACATCGTTTTATATTGCAAAAGTGTAATTTCAGAAGACCAGTTGGTAATTAAGGAAAGTCATAAAGAACTGAGTTTATTGCTTTTAAATACCTTAGTTTGTTCAAAAATAACAAGCAAATTAAATTTAAAAGAAAAACTCAAAATCTTACACTTCGCCAGAAGGTAACAAAGTGGCGTATGGAAACTAAAAATATTTCACATTAGATATATTTAGAATTCTCGATAAAGTATTGAATGTTGTCACAACGTTTATTAACATTTGCTATATTATTTCTTTAAAAGTACTGCATGATTGTAACATTTGATGGCTACATTTGAAAAGCGATGTGGATGTAACATTCTGGGGAACAACTCAACGCTCGCGAAAGAACTAGAATCCTTAAACTTAGCGCTCGGGAGCTCTTTTGCTCTAGTAATAGAGAATTTGACTTCCATTAAACAGACCCAGGATTCAGTACCAAAACTATTACTTATGTTCAAGGTACAAGCGAAACTAATGTGCTGCAGCACTTTTTACTTGTGCCAATATTGTACGATAGATGGCGCCACGAGCAAGCAGTTACAAGCCATCGTTCAATCAAAGCCACCGAGGTCTCTAGCACTATGTGATCGCTACTTGCAAGGAGGTTAGAATATACATGGGCAAAAAAATTGAAGTTTGAGTCTAATAGATTACCCTATACTGAAGAAAGAACATAAAAACAAAACGACAGGAAAATTTCAGGAATATGTTTTAACGTAACATTTCATTAAATAAGTAAACGAAAGCGTTATGATATATGCATATATGCAATCTACATGTATTTGCATTTTTTGCAGAGCCATTCGTTGCATTTTATACTTTGCTCCTTTTTTTTTCTTTTTTTACTTACGTAATAATTTGATCCGCGTAATAACTCGTTTTAAAATTCGCCTTTAACATGTATGCGTACAATTCATTATTAATCAATCCTCTTTTCGTTAGTTAATTTCTGGGTTTTTAATACAACGTGGGTTTAATTCTGTTGCTAACTCCCAGTATTTAGCTAGGAAGTACAGTATATTGGTGATTAAAGGCGGAATAGGAAATCTTATTTAGTTTTAAATCGTGCTGCCATCTGGTTGTGAAGACGGAAACTTTGATTTAACTTTAAGGATAAAGAATAAAGGATGAAGGATGAAACCTTTCGACATATTTGAAACAGAGTTATTTGTCGGAGGTCGAAAATTTTTAGTTTCTTTTATAACGTAATTGTGTTTCAATGAGCGCAATTATAGTGAAAAGTACTACCTCCGTAATGAAAGTCATCGATTATCTCCTATATAACTCAATTGCTCTGATACGCGGAAACGAATAGTTTTAATTTTAATGTTAGAGAAAGGAATCTTTTTCTTAAAAAAAATTGCAATGTGTGTACGGGTAGTGTTCATGGGCCCCAATCAAGGCAATTAAAGTTCTTCCGTAAAGAATTCTTCTATTAGTTTTATTCTAACTTTCTTTCCTTTGCGGACCCTCTCAATAAGAGAAAACATTTAGAGATCCCCAAAAGTAAATGGACTCTTTTTACTTCTTTGTACAAAGTAAAGGAAGTATTGTAATCGGGAAAAATTTCAGGTGTCATATTTCAACGGAAATATTCATTTTGACCATTCTCTAATCCATGCTGAGTATTTTTTTGCGTGACGTCTGTACGTACGAATAGAAAAACGGACTCATCCCCCCCCCAAACGGATTGTTGAATAGATTTAAAACGAATTCAAAAGGGATTTTTTCGTAACATCTGCACGTACTTGCGTCGGTACGTATGCATGTATCTCGCATAACTCGAATACGGTTAGCCATAGAACGTTGACATTTTGTATATGGGACTGGTATCACATCTAGTTGTGCACCTCCCTTTTTTACCACCAAAGTCTCTCTCTCTCTCTCAGTCAATTATATATATATAGTTAGTTTTAATTATCAAATTTTTAATTTCTTTTTCATTTATTTACTTTGAGCTACTGATGATAAAAACATTTAATTTTTTTTAATACTCGCAAAAATATTATAAGAAATAATTTGTTATGTCACTGTTGAAAACTTTTTTTTTCCTCTAACAAGAGTTCTCGAACGTTTAAGAGACAATATATTGCACTATGTGAAATCATAATTTAAATTACGGAACTGCATTTTCTTAAAACCTAAGACGATAAGCTCAGAAGACATAACAAAAGTGAAACATGAACTGCAGATTATTCAAGATTCACAATGATTTACCAGTCTTAAAAAGCCAGTCTTTGGTGTTATTATCTTAATATTTGCTCCAAAATATTTAAGGTATCGAACTACGTTCTAATCGTCAATTTTGATAATTTTTTATTGCTGTATTTTAAAGCTTATGGATTAAGCTTCCCGAAACTACTTTTATTTTGTCTCCCCTTTCGTTAGAAGCAGAATTAGGCTGTTCTTTTTCTACGCCGTGAACCGAAAGTTTTTGTTTAAGAACGCAAAAGTTGATGTTAATGGTTATTCTGCCACATGCTTAGCGTGCCTTTCTTGGTGTAATGGTCAGCACACTGAGCCGGTATTTCAGAGGTCCGTGGTTCGGTTCCCGGCGAAGGAATTGCATATTTTTCATGTCTCCTGCTACTAAAGAACCTAATGTCTCTACATGGTAAGCAGACTAATCTAAATAACTTTAAAATCAGCATTTTTCATTTGAATTTTCATTAGTTGAAGTTCCAAAGGTGATTTTTGGACCTTTATATTTGTTCAAGATTAGTTCTGCAAATTAAATGGACTAAAGTTCAGGTTCATGTTCAGGTTTTATATAAAATTTTTTCAGACCATTTTGTAAATGAAAAGAGGGAAATTTCTGGAAAAATAGTTATTGAATGTACTCAGACAGGTATATTTAATAGACATTTGGCATTATCACTTAGATTTTAGTCCATTTAATGCCTTCCATGTTAATAAATAAAAGTAATAAAAATAACAGTAAAATATTGATAAATAATTTTGCGGAAACACATCTAGTAATCCTGAAATGTAACATACTTTTAAACCAAAATGCAAATAAAAAATCAAAAATTATACTTTGCTAATAAATTTATCACCTGTTCCTATCATTTTAAATAGTATTCTGCTAAATAACGCCAATAATAGATTTATTTGTCCTATTTTCCAAAATTTGGGCAAATGTTTCTTTCATTTCATAGTAATACAGGGTGTCTCATTCGAAAGAGGCCTTGGGTAAAAGCGTGATAAAAATCTTATAATAAAAGAAACGAAATCAAGTTTTTACATGGTATACCTTTATGTTTGAAAAACGAAAGTGCATTAGAAGAGGTGCTGGAAGTGATTTTCCCCTACTCGTACACACAGGTAAAATGGTGCTGCGTGTTCGTGTATGTTGCTGCCAGAGTATTGTGCGTTATTCCTTGGATTTCACGACGGACATTCTGACACAAATCGTCGACGTGCGTGGTTTGTGCTTATACGCATTACTTTTATGACGATCCCATAGAAAAACTCAAGGGAGATTAAGTCTGGAAAAGCGGGAAAAGTGATTCCACCGCGTTCATATTCCCTACAGATGTGTGGCGTGTTGCCCCATCTTTCTGGTAAGCCAAGTGTCAGCTCCTCACCATCCAACTAGTTCAGAAATTCATGAAATAGTGCTTGGAACACTTCAGTGGTGAAAATAATGTAAAAAAAATTACCCGATGATGAGCCGCTTTTTATGTATTCTGACAAGTGGAACCACGCTTCATCACTCTACCACGTGTAATTTGCGAGCAACATGCGTGAATATGCAACACCGTGTTGAACTGTGTATACAGGTAGGAGGAGCTCACTTCCAGCACCTCGTCTAATGTCCTTTCGTTTCTCAAACATAAAGGCATGTTATGAAAAAATTTGGTTCCATTTCATTGTGCTAAAAGATTTTTATCACACTTTTCTCGGGAGGGGCCTGTTTCGAGTGGGACACACTGTATAATAAGTATTTCTCTTTTGGCGGCTGATAGTGCAAAATAGCAGCACTGTTTTCGCAGGGAGTGCACAAACGTAGTCTCACGTTTGAGATATATACACCAGTGGCGTAGCTAGGGTGGGGCAAGGGGGACATATGTCCCCGGGAGCAGTATCCAGGGTGACCAAATTGATGTTAAGAAATTTGAGAAGGAAATGTTTTCCTTTCTTGGCACGTAGAAAGGGGCGCAAAATCTTCAGTTGTCCCCGGGCGCTGAAAGCACTAAATACGGCTTTGATATACACATCTCCACTAATATTGCAGCGCTCTAGAAACAGGAATACACGAAAAGAAATAAAATTCTAAGAGACAAATAAAATAATGCTCAACAGATCGTGCACTTCTACAAAAGATTACTTTGGCATGTAAGGTTTATCTTATGTTAATTAACAGTTATTTTAAGTTTTGTATCTTTCCTATCTTATTCTAATTTCAGCTTACAATTTCCTGCCAGAATGTAAATTCAGAAATGCACTTAATGCAAATGAGAAAGAGTACTGCTTAAGTCGCGACTTCACCGACTTCGAGAGAGAGTCTGATTCCCTGACTAGCGCGCGTTTGCATTTTGGCTACATCTATCTTAGCTATTGCTATGCTCGGCCATACCTTAGGCCCTTGCTTGGCTTTACCGATTTAATTAATACTTAAGGGCCAACTAGTTAGATTCTGATAGCTTCGACTATATCTTTTAAGAGATTTAGTTAAGCTAATTTTAGTTCAAATTATTAGTATTTAAGTTCAAGTCCGAGTGGCGGCCTTATGTAAAGTTCAAGTCGGAACTGATTGTAAATATATTGAAAAATAAAGGGTTTTAAACCCTTCTCAAGTCTCACGTGTTCTGTTTACGCACTTAAGCGATTATTTGCTTATTAGTGTGCGTGGGGTTCTGAGCTAGAACTTTAGATTTAAATAGTTGAACCTCATATCTGGCGCCCGAAATTGTTCTTAAGAACTATGCCTTTGGGTACGGAAAATTTCTCGTTGACCCCTCCAACCTTTCAGTTCCCTCAAGCACAACTTAACCCGATGGAGGAATTTGGATTCATCCTAAAATCTATGAGAGCGGCGATGAAGCCAACAGCAACGTTCGATGGTTAAGAATCCGTAATGACCTTTCTGGAACAGCTGGATTTACACTTCACGTTATACCTTGTGAACCAGCCACAAAGAGTAATAATCGCGACGGCGAATTTAAAAGGTCAAGCCCTCAGCTGGTAGAAGAATATTGGCAAACATTTGTTGGGGAATCCGAAACTTATACTTGGGAGAATTTAAAAAATTCGCTATTGAAAGCATTCCCCATCATAAAAGTCCGCGCGAGACTCGAATCTGAACTTCTTAGTAAATATCAAATTAAGGGGGAAGACTTAACAGATTTTATCTTAAGAAAAATTCATATTGTCAAATTATTATATGGGAAGAGGCCTGACAAGGAAATCCTAGGAATAATTTTGTTGAGGTTGCTTCAGTCAATACAGGACTTTCTGAAAGTTAGAAACCCGCAAACACTGGAAAACTTATTTCAGCTATCGGTCAAATTTCAGAGTGGGAGAGCGGCGGAAAACCCGCGGGCGAAGAATTCTATGCAGTAGTCAAGGTTTCACAATCAAAAGAAACCTCAGG
>KK114493.1:411346-474596 GCA_000611955.2 Stegodyphus mimosarum
TCGATAAGAGAAGGTAGGGAAGCCGGATACAAGGAAAGCCGGTCAGAACAAAGCATGGCAAAATAAAAAGCAGTTGGACAGAGGGGGCGAAGGAAAGGATTTAAACTAATCACGGTGACTAGGAAGAGGGTGACGTCATCGTGTGAGAAGGTAAATCCCTCAGAAATCAAGCTGAATACGGTAGTCGAACAAAATTTGGCCTTACCAGAAATCCAAATACTACTTAACGACGTCGCTACGACCGCTTTACTAGATACCGGGGCTCAATGCAGCTTCCTGTTGCAGAATTTCTTTAAAAAACATTTTTGGCGATACAGACTCTTTAAGATAACGGGACAACGCGGGATTGCTGCCCAAGGAAAACAATGCGTTTGCTTGGGAAAAGTGGGGCTGCATGTTCAAATAAAAAACGAGGTACAGAAAATAAATGTTCTGGTGGTAAAAAATCTGTTAACCGCAGTCATATTGGGGGTCGATTTCTTGCGTGCAGCTAGCGCAAATATTAATTTTAAAGATTCTACCTTACAGGTCAAGATGGACAAAATTCAAGACGAAAAAGTTGCAGTCCTGGAGGTGAATCTAAGTCACCTCGAAGAGGAAGGAAAACAACGAATTCAATAATTGGTAAGAACCTTTTCTAAATTATTCGACGATAAACCTGGCTTCTGCCAGATTGTCTCGCATAGCATAGATACGGGGAATGAGCCCCCAGTTCGGTCGAAACCTTATAGGTATGACCGTGGGAAGGAAGATATTCTCGACCAACACATTAAGAAAATGCTCAAGGATAAAATAATTACGCCAAGTACCAGCCCCTATGCTAGTCCTGTAGTTTTATGTAGAAAAAAGAATGAACTGCCAGCCGCAGATCCGAACGCATGGAGATTCGCCATTGACTACCGAAAATTAAATAGCATAACGAAATACCCCACATATTCCCTCCCGATAATAGGTGAAATTATAAGAAAAATTCGTTCAACTAAATATATGACAACCTTAGACCTGACGTCAGGCTATTTTCAATTTGCAGTAAAACCCGAGGATGTAGAAGAAACAGCGTTTATCACAAAGTCAGGCGTTTATGCCTTTTTAAGAATGCCGTTTGGCTTAAGCGGAGCTCCGGCTACATTTCAAAAAGTTATGGATATTGTGTTAAGGCCAGTTTTGGAAAAAAGTGCTGTCATTTATCTCGATGATATAATTGTAACAAGCGAAACCTTAGAGGAACACATTAAACATTTGAAGGAAGTGTTCACCTTATTGCATGAAGCGGGTCTTAAAGTTAATCCTAAAAAGTTCAAGTTTGCCGCCAAGGAATTGAGGTACCTCGGCTATAAAATCTCGAAAAACGATATAGAAACTGACAATTAAAAAATTTTAGTGATCAAAAGTTATCCACCGCCAAATACGGCTAAAAAAATATCGTCCTATTATATGGGGATGTGTTCCTATTATACAGTATTCATTAAAGATTTTGCTAAAATAATTGAACCTTTGTTGGTGCTTAAACGTAAAACGATTAGGTTCACATGGACAGCGGAGGCGAACACGGCGTTTGAAGAATTGAAACACGCCTTAATTAACGCCCCTGTACTTACATTCCCAGAAGGGGATCAAAATTTGGAAATATCAGCAAACGCTTCAGACTGCGGAGTTGTCGCAGTTCTTTCCCAAAACGGGAAGCCAATAGTTTTCTTTAGCAAGACGCTTAACCAAACTCTGCGAAAGTATACTGCAACAGAGCGGGAAACACTCGGAGTTGTACTAACGGTGCAAAAATTTCGGGTGTTTTTTGGGAGTGCCCAAATAACTGTGTATTCAGATCACGCGGCAGTTGGTCGCCTATACTCCGGAAAAAATCTTTCGCCTCGGCTCAAACGTTGGACACTAAAACTGCAAGAATTTAACTTTATCATAAAACACACGCCGGGGAAAGAAAATAAAGTTTCAGACGCCCTGTCCCGGATTAAAATCGGTGAAGACGGAAATACTATTAAATGTACAATGCTAACAGCAAAAATAATTGAATCATGGGTAGCAATAATTGCCGAGTTAAAGACGGACCCAGAATTTAAAGATATTTATGCCTATCTAGAAGATCCAGAAAATTTCGACCATGTAGACTTAACGGCTATTCGCAGTAGTACAGCTCATTATGAAATTATAGATAGATTACTCTTTTATACGAAAACTACCAACGATAATCAAGATTTGCGGCCAGTAGTCCCAAGGAGCTATGCTTATTAAGTATATTAGAGGAGCTTCATGACTCGAAATTAGGAGCCCATGTGGGTGTGAGGAAAACCCTATAAAGGGTCCGCGAAGCGGTATATTTTGCGCAGTTATACAAAGTTGTGACGGCGTACGTCATGTCATGTCACTTGTGTCAATTCATTAACGACGTTAATTACAACCCGACCGGATACTTAAATAGCATAAAAACCACGTTCCCAAATGAAGTGGTTGGCATTGATTTGATTGGTCCCTACACCAGAACAAACATTAATAAAAGCCGATACTTGTTAACCATCGTGGACCATTTCTCAAAGTGGGTACAAATAATTCCTCTTAAACAGGCTTCAGCAGAAATAGTAGCAGATTCCTTTCTAAATAAATATATTTTAAAATACGGGGCCCCAGTAAAAGTAATATCGAATAATGGTAGACAATTAGTAAGTAATTTATTTGAAAACTTGTGCACAGGTTTCGGCATACGCCATATAAAAAATGGTACCTTTTAGATGACAGTAAATAAAAAAGTACATCTAAAAATAGTACCTTTTAGACGGCAATCAAATATTGCGAAACGCGTAAATAAAAATATAGTTAAAATTATTAGTAGATATGTAAAGAACTATTATGACCGTTGGGACAGCTGCGTCAATGAATTAGGATTTGCCTAAAGAACAGCAAAGCATGATAAAACTAAAAAAAACCCCGCAGAACTATTCCTAGGAAGAAAGATTTTAACGCCTCTGGATAAGCTATTTTTCATTTAACAAAGACAGGAAGAGTTTAAATTGAATGACATTCAGAAAACTATAAATGATGCCATCAAAAATTCAGATGCGCCAAGGTCAAAACAACAGTTATGTTACAAAAAAACCGACTTGAAATAAAATTGAAAATTGCCATAATGCTATGTCTATGGGAGGATTCTGAAAGTGTGTAAAAGGGTAAAATTTTTGCTAATAAAGATAGAGCGTTGAAATTCCGCCCATCGACAGACCCCCCAGAGACACGCTTGATGTATCTTTATTAGAACCGCCGTTACGCACACATGACTTTTCCAATGCTAAGTCTACGTAATGGGGGAGTTTTAACATAGGCTCAATGGAAGAAATTTCGACCCCTTATAACCCGGGCTGTTGTGGTCTGATTTAGATGCGGTTTTGTTTTTTTGAATCAAAAATTTTTTGCGATTTTTCCATGACAAAAATTTGGCAGTCACCATGGGGGGTCCCGAGGCCCCCCACCCCGAAAAACCGAAAACTCAGATCCTAAGGATCTGCCGATTCGATTTGCACCAAAATTTATATGCATAGACAGTGGCCCAGGAGCTCTCGAACCGCGCAAGAAGCAAGTCTCTAGGTCGACCAGGGGGTATGTGGCAGGGGTGCAAAAATGGGGATCCAAAAAATATTTCACCAAATTAAAAAAAAATACCACCACGGTCTTCCTCTTCTTGAGCGCTATCACCAGAGTATAAAATTTTTGTCTCTAGGCCAAAATCGACTGGAGTTACATAGAGTTGAAAATTGCCATAATGGCTAAATCTATGGGAGGAGTTCTGAAATAGTGTAAAAGGGGAAAATTTTTGCTAATGAAGATAGAGAGATGAAAGTGAGGTCATCGACAGACCCCCCAGTAGAAGCGGTTTGCATTTATCTCAATTAGAACCACCGTTACGCACACATCACTTTTCCAATGCTAAGTCTATGTAATGGGGGAGCTTTAACATAGGCTGAAAGGAAAACTTTCGACCCCTTATAACCCCGGGTGTTGGGGTCCGATTTAGATGCGGTTTGTTTTTTTATGAATCAAATTTTTTTTGCGATTTTTCCATGAAAAAAAATTTCGGGATCACCATTGGGGGGAGCCCTGAGGACTTCTACCCCCCAAAATCGAAAACTCAAATCGTAGGGATCTGCCGATTCGATTTTCACCAAAATTTATATGCATAGACAGTTGCCCAAGAGCTCTCGAACCGCGATAGAAGCAAGTCGTTATTTCGACCAGGGGGTCCGTGGCATGGGTCCAAAAATGGAGGTCAAAAATTATTTCACCGAAATAAAAAATAAATACCACCACGGTCTTCCTCTCCTCGAGCGCTATCATCAGAGTATAAAATTTTTGTCTCTAGGCCAAACTGGACCCGAGTTACGTAGAGTTGAAAATTGCATTAATGCTAAGTCTACGGGAGGAGTTCTGAAATAGCGTCAGAAGGGAAAATTTTTGCTATTGAAGATAGAGCGATGAAAGTGGGGCCATCGACAGACCCCCCAGGGACACGCTTGCAGTAGGAGCAATTTGCATGGATCTCAATTAGAACCGCCGTTACGCACACATGATTTTTCCAATGCCAAGTCCATGTAATGGGGGAGCTTTAACATAGGCTCAATGGGAAAAGTTTCGACCCCTTATAACTCCGGCTGTTGGGGTCCGATTTAGATGCGGTTTTGTTTTTTACGAATCAAAAATGTTTTGCGATTTTTCCATGAAAAAAATTTTGGGGTCACCGTGGGGTCCCCTGAGACCGATTTTCACCAAAATTTATATGCATAGACAGTGGCCCAAGAGCTCTGGAACCGCGCAAGAAGCAAGTCTCTAGGTCGACCAAGTCTCTAGGCCCTCGGCAGGGATCCAAAAATAGGGGTCAAAAAGTATTTCACCCAATTAAAAAATAAATACCACCACAGTCTTCTCCTTGAGCGCTACCACCAGAGTATAAACATTTTGTCTCTAGGACAAAATCGACCCGAGTTACGTAGAGTTGAAAATTGCCGTAATGGTAGCATTCATGTTATTTTTAAGTAACTTGAGATATTTAAAAAAGAGAAGAGAAAAAAAAACTTTGTCTTCCCCAACGCAATATCATTTGAAGCATTAGAAATTCAGAAATTTACTTAAAATATATATATAAATATATATAATACCGGAAATGAACAATATGAGAGAATTACCTAAGGATTGTAAGAACCATGACTGTCTACCTATTTTCAGTTTTGAGAATTTGCAAATTTTATAATATTATAAAATTCATATTGTTCATTGTAATAGAACAGCCGTTATAAAAAGCGTCGTTTGTGCTAATATTTCGATGAAGATTTTCTTAGAATCTATTTAGATATTCACTTTCCAATTTAGAGAAAATATAAAGGGGATAGACGACAATCAGTTATTTTACATAAAGAATGAAGTTTCTCCTGAAAAATGAAGAGACCCAATGAAAACTTTTCATAATGATATAGGCCAAATAAGAATATTACCTTAAAGCTTCTTATAAAGCTTGTCATCACTGAGTGTTCTGTGCGTATTCTTGGCAACATCTTCGTGAACAGCTGAAAAGTCTCTAAGTCCTGATCTGGAACAGGGAGCTGAATTCAGCTATGTTCTGGTGTAGATACTGTGCTGAAGTAGTATAATAACTGCACTTGAAAGGGATTTAAAATCCTCTTTTATTAAATCAATATTATTTACAAATCACTTCCCAACTCGGGAGGGATACAGAAAGTAAAAGACCACATTTGGGCCTAAATGAACAATCAGATAAATTTAAACTAAAGCTAAATAGAAATTTAATTGATCTTTGCTCACAGAGCTCTTCGCGGAGTTGGCCTCTAACTAAATGGTGCGTACCAAGAATTTAGCTGCTAGCTGGTCAGGCGAACGTCGAACAGAATGACCGTGATCTGAGACTAAAAGCTCTCTTCACACTGAGAGTTTGAGCACACACCTCTGGTTTGAATAGTACTTGGCTCTACTTCAAATTAGCATAAGCTGAAAACGCACGCTTCTGACGGGAAGTTGAAACTGAGAAGAGATAGAAAGATTTAAATTAAAATAAAACTTTGTTAGTTTAACTAAAACCTTACAAGCTTTTCTCTGAAATTTTCCGTAAATGTTTTATGTAAAGAAGATCTTTTTGTACGCATTTGGATTAGTTGTGTTTTATGCAAGCGTACGTCCAATGAAATCGCCGAATAACTTGTCTTTAGAAACGAGAGGAGCGAATTTAAATGACAACAAATTAAAGAAGCTATAATCCAGAGATCACTTAGATTCTGAAGAGTATTCGTTACGTACTAAACCTTCGCAAAATTTGCACTCAAATATATGGAAATTTTTATTTACATATTTAACATACTATAATGAATGATTTATTAATAAGAAATTTGTCTCCAAGAGATCTGTATAAAAATTTATTAGTGTGTTTATTAGTTTTTCGCCGTGAGTGTGGGGAGGATTGTGTAAATAATTTACACTCATGTCCATAAATTAAGGATAATGCAAAATCAGGCAAAGGAAGAGTTAGAAGTAAAATAAATTTGACTTATTTGTAAAGCTTATCTATTAAACAAAAGGTATAAAGCAAAAAAAGATGCTATACGTTTGATATTATTAAAAAAATTAACGATTTATTCTCCCTGGAGCAAATTACAGAGAAAAGTAACTTATTTTCAAAAAACCAATATTACATGGTTGGTATGATTGTTAATACATTGTATGTCTCCCAGACGATGCAATACAGTCCGTACAACGCCTAGGCATGCTGAGTATCAAATTATCGATCTGATCTTGGGAGGATATTACACCACTCAAAAAGCAATGCTCTCCGAAGTTCCAGTAGACATGTAGGAGGAGGTTGACGGGCTGCAACTCGTCGGCCAAGCATGTCCCACACGTGCTCTACTGGATTCAAGTCCGGTGAGAATGCCGGCCAGTCCATACGGGTGATATCCTCCGATTGAAGGCATTCGCTTACGATGTTTGCACGGTGAGGACGGGCGTTGTCATCCATAAACACAAATTGTGCGCCCATGGTGCCTTGAAACAAACGTACATGTTTTTCCAGAATGACATCCCGATAGATTTGGCTTGTCATGGTTCCAATTTGAACATGAAGGTCAGTTCTGGAACCCAGAATAATTCCACCCCAAACGAGCACTTCTGCAACACCGTAACGGTGTCGTTCAATGATGTTTTCTTAGTAACGGGTACCTGGAGCTCTCCATATGAAAGTCCGGCGAGAATCAGACTGCAAGCTAAACCTGGACTCGTCGGAAAACATCACACAAGCCCACTGTTGCGGTGTCCACAATGCATGCTCTCTACTCCAGGCTAACCGCAGGCGACAGTGAGTTGCAGTAAGTGGAATGTATCTGACAGGTCTACGAGCATATAGACCAATCTGCCCTAAGGGTCTGTACACGGTCTGCCTTGAAATTGTCGTACCAGTGGCTGAAGAGAGCTGACTAGACAGGTCTGAGGCTGTGCTCCGTCTGTTTCTTTTGGCAGTAACTGCCAAATACCTGTTCTCATTCGGCGTTATAACTCTGGGGCGACCTGTGCTGTAACGTCTACTCACATTACCATCATCTTGGAATCGTTGCCAAAGCCTGGAGATGACACTCTGGGCAATTCCAAGTTCGTCTGATACTTCCAGTTGGGTACGCCCACATTCCAGACGGCCGATAATTCTTCCACGTAAAAAATCATCCAAATGCGTCCTTTGTGTCATAACTATTCGGTTATTGCACTGAAATGCTTATAAAGTGCCTGCGAACAATTTTACTTCTTTGCCTGTATTCCTTATATATAACTCTCTTACACTCTCGTCATTGTGACGTACCATCGGTGTCATCTGGTTACTTCCTGAAATTTGCAAATGATTCTTGAAGATGTGTGTAGTGATTTTACAGGTGATATACTTATTTTAGAGGTCGATTTCCGCATGACTCCGAATTATCCTTAATTTATGGACATGAGTGTAAATCTCCTCCCTATGCGGAAGCAGTTTTCCTAATATTATGCAATTTATTTTATTGGATGTTTACGCGCAGCGTCAATATGTAATAAAATAAGCCGGCAGAGACCTTTCCAAACATTCTCTGTTATACAGTAAACAAATTAAATGTGTCGTTTTTCCAAATTTTGTGAGAAAAGTTCTTCTAAATAAACATTCAGTCTGCTTTCAGTGCTGATAATTTTTACAAGAGAAATTTAGACAAATTATTTTAAACAATTGATTTTATTTAGGTTGCATACTCTGAGAGTAAATATTAACTCCAGAATCAAACTAGGATGTAACTAAAAGTTTCAGCAATTAGTTATTATGTTTCTAGTATTATCTAAAGTAATTGTTTAAGTAAGCGATGCATAAAACATTGGATTTTAATCTGCAGTAATAAGTTTGCAATACACGTGAAATGATTCATAAACCTGTATGAATTTTAATAAAATAAAACCGCAGCAGCAAGAAACTGACATCATTAATGGCAGATTTTATTTAAAAAAATTACATTAGTGATTTTGTTTCACTTCAAGGAAGACTAATGAAATTACAGTTACATAATAATTAAATTACAATTACAGTTACAAAAATTAAATTACAAAATGCCTGGTAAACAAGTATAATAACTTGTTATTACACCGGTATTATTTTATGCAATTATTTTCCACAATAACTTTTTATTACACCGGCATTATTTTATTTTTATGCAATTATTTTCCACATTACTTTGTTTCTACATATTTCGTTATATGATCGAATAATCAACTGACGTAAGTTTTAAGTAATCAAAGAAAAGAAGTAACTAAGCATGATTCTGGTACTTAATTTGGAATTAACGTTGCAAATTAAAAGAGGCATATTATGTACAGTTCTCAGTTTTCGAAACGTATCATTTACAGGGTTTAATTTTTTCATATATTCAATGTGCTAATAGTATTTCTATTAAACCAAATACAAAAATCAGTCCTAATATTAAACTTGAAATTTTATTTATAAGTGATTCTTACAGTTTAATAGAATATGTATTGCGTTGGTTTACTATAAACGGCATATTCTTTTTAAAACTGTTGTCACCAAATGTTATCGTCTTGTACTATTTTTAAAGAAATTAAATAAAGAAGATTCTGCATTTCTCGCATTTTGAAAACGATGACTGTACCTACAGCCATTAAATTGTGAGTAACGTAATCCTCCACCCGAATATGCGCACCTGGAAGCCCAAATTGTTAATTTCCAGTTTGTTAGCCCACAGGTAATTACCCCAGAAGGGCTATTAGTCTCAAAACGGCATTTTGTAGCGTTTCACTATAAACAGGGAATCATTTTTTAAATTGTTACCACCAATTATTATCGCCCTGTATTATATTTAAAGAAATTAAATAATGAAGAATCTGCATGAACGTATGTATGTTTATCGCATTGTGAAAAAACGACGGTACCTATAGTCATCAAGTTTTGAATAATCTAATCCTCCTCCTGAACATGGTCACCTGGAGGTTTGTATTTTGAATTTCGAATTTGTTTTATTATCAATTTCCTATTTTCAAAAGCTTTAACGAATTTTTGATTAACAGACTCAACAATTTCAAATCGAGCAATGACAACACTGTACGAAAACCAAAAACAAACTTTTTTATGCTCCAGTGCGCGAGACTGTCTATCGGAAATTCTAAAGATATGCTGTTTTTAAATATTTCGTGATATTGCTGTTGAACTGAAATTTATGCTGTGCGTGTGCGGAGAACATGATCTGTAATGAATAAAGGCAACACACAAAACATTAAAAAATTCCTCTTTGGGTGTTATATAATATCTGATAGCTTTCGGATTTTTTATTTACTTTTACATTATTTTTTATTATTTGTTTCATATTTTGTAAAACTTTAAATGAACTTCTGATTAGCAAACTTAACAACATGAAGATGCGTAGTGACAATACTGTTCGAAATAAAACCTTTTTATATCAGCGCACGAGACTGTTGCCAATCGAAAAAAGGAAAGATCATTATCCTTCAATTTTAATTAACAAAATCGACTCTGCAAAGGCAATGTATTGCCGCTGCCGGAAGTAAAATTCCTTTATTTTTTCCTCGCCAATTTTTTGCCATTCAGTAAAGCTTAAGGTACTTTCATATTTAATCTGAAATGTTATTGAATAGTAAGCTAAGCGATTTAAAAGCACTGAGCGCAGTTCTTAAGAATATCTTTTTTTCTATTTCTTTATGTGATTGTTTTAAATAAACGTGCTTTAAAATCATGTCATCTTTAATAAGAAGTATTCAATAGTTTTATGAAATTACATTTGCTGGATTTATTAAAATATTATATACTTTTTATTTTTTATAACTTGAAGCTATATTAGGTGGCAAGTGCGGGTAGTTTTTAAAGAAATAATATATCGAATATAAAGATACGTATAGCAAACTCTAACGCTCTATCGGGAATTTTAACGATGTTGTTTTAAAATATATTGTGATTTTGCTGTAGAATTTAATTTTATATGGCGTAAGTGAGCAGATCATGCTATTTAATAAATAAACTTAACACATAAAAAGTTATTAATGAAGAGACAAAAATAATCAATTATTAGTCATTTTGCTAAGGAAACTGAATATTGATATAATCAGAGCTTAAATTGCCCCGGAGCTTCTCAGTTTCTGAGGTAAATCGTAATTCTAGGCGAAGCGCACCGGAGCCCTAAGTAAAAGGACTCCAGTACTTCTTTTATGTAAGTAAAACATAGTTTCAGCAGACAAATTTTATTTTTTAAATAAATACATCTTAAAAATCGATTATAAGTTCCGAATTCATGGCTGTCTTTCTGTGGGGGAACAAACACTTTGATGGAGGTTAAGACTTTTAACGAAAGAATAGCCCCCCCCCCCACCCACTTATTCTACAGTTATGTTACAGTTATTCCAAGCTTATTCTACAGGTAGTTCAATAAATTTATGAAAGGGAGTAAAATGTTTTGTTCCGAAAATACTAAGATTGATAACTTAGTCCTCCACATCTAGTGATAGTGACTTCTCACTGCAGAGCTCCTGAAGACTTGAACTGTGTAACCAAAACGGGGGACAAAAATTATCATTTATGCAGACTTACGTTTATTCTCATGCTGTCATTGGATCGGATTCGAGAGGAATTCTTTTACCCAGTCGAATTTTGCTTGACAGCATTGGCAGGGCATCGCGGTTCGAAAGCGTTGAACTCTTCCCTCTTTGTTTTCGAAGCTACAGTTAAAACTTCTTTCCATACTTCCATTAAAACTTAACATACCATTAAAACTTCTTTCCATACTCTCATATTGATTTTAACATTCTTTCTACTTTCGTTAGTGACGTTTTAATCGTTTTACTTCTTTCTATTGGTGTGCTAAGAAAAGAATAGTTCCCCCTCCCAATGAAATAGTATGTTATACTGTATATTTAGGGTCTAGATTGAGGCGGAGGACGGCTGAGCTATTTCTTAGTTTTTGTATGAAACTCTAAGTCCAGTCGGAACCCCAAATAAGACGAGGTCCGATATTTTATTTCTTTTATTGAACTTTTTATCATTAATTAAATAAGTTGTTAAATTTTTATTTATATCTTTATAATTATTAAATTTTAGTTGTTTATTTAATTATTTTAATTATCCGTTATTTTATTTATTGATTTTTTCCTGCACTTCTGATTTTAGAAATTAAGCCCTGGATATAATGAACTGAAAAAAAAACTGAAAAGAATATAAAAATGTATACCAGTACTTAACACATTGCATTGGCAGTTCTAAACACACGCTGGTATTCAGCTTTGAAAAATTTTGTGATTTTGGTGCTGAGCTGTATAGGGGTAAGCGCAAAAAAAAGATAATAAAGATTGAAAAAAAGGAACCGTTAGCAAGAAGGGAATGCAACAGCAGACTGGTAAACTGCGTGCTCAGCGAGAGCGTAAAATATCTTAACAAACCTTTTCGTGCGGCTGTTAAAATTTAAAACTTTTTCCCCCTGTATTTTTTTTTCTTTTTCCTTTTCCTTTCCCTTTTTTTTCGAGTACTGTAATTTACGGAGGGGGGAGGGAGGGAGGCCGAGAATTTTTTTTTGCATAGGGGCCTAAGAGTTCTGCCTATGGATTTTTTACATTTTTTATCCTAGAATCCGATTTATTTCAAAATATTGATACATAGTAGAAAAGTATTTGGGCCAGACGTATCTTCAGAAACTTTGGTTCACTCGCATGAAATGATGGAGTTACAAGAGGGCACTAAAATTAGTTTCAGCCACGTGCTACTGATAATTCTTCCCCAGTCCGCCATGTGGTGAAGTAAAACCATCCTAAGAGTTTTAAGTGATGCGTCAAGTACCCGCACAATTTTTGAAGGAGATTTAGCCATTTCTGTCGAATCTTGCATAGAGCATACTCCTTCTCATTAACTGGGAGCAATTGCAGTCATGTTAGTAGACAAGGAATTCCAGAGTTTACTTATTAACTATTTCATTTTAGTCATTTTATTAGGCATTTTGTGGATATTATATTTCGGAGTAAGTATTTTGCCTTGTTTTACTTCATTAAAATGCTTTAGGTTTTTATTAATTGATCTTTACACTTCGGTGGCGTAGAAAGTGGAAATTAGTCCCTTATAAACTCACTAATTTTGATAATTTTTTATTTTTTAATGAATAGAAATAAACAGGCAACAAATAGTGAACTTGTAAGGAATGAAATCAGCACAAGATGTAATTTATTAAAATTTATGAAGAAGTGATTAATTTTGGTTAGATGAATTTTCTTCGTGAGTGCTATTAGAAGAGACATTAAGCTTCGAAGAAAGAAACTGTTTGCTTCAGCAACATTCAGAAAGTGTTTCTAAAAATGTAGTATTTTATTATACTGGCTATTCTTTTATGAAATCAGATTAGAAAAATTGCGAGGTAAATAATGAGTAGAAGAATTAGTTATATTTAATCAAGTGTTGGACGCAGTATAATTAATAACAGAAGTCAAATAATATCGTTAAGGTTTAATGACGATTATGTTTCAAATGACTGCATAATACTCTCTCAAATGATAATACAATTGCTGTTACATAGCTAATGTAACAGAAAAGACACTTTTGCTTGCATAAAAGAAAACTACTTTCCTCTATTTTGGTTATTATGATCTCCTTTTATCCGAAATAATAACATGAGGGATCAACAACTTTATGAAAGTGTTGTTTTCAGTCTTTGGGAGATATTTTTCTGCAATGTAATAAAAAATTAATTTGGGTAGATTTACCTTGGATTACATTACTGCATTATATCCACGCAATTTTTCTTCTCTCCACTTTTCATTCTACATTTCGAAAATTAACGCAGAGGCAGAAAAGGAAATATTTTATCTAGAAGATATAATAAATTGTACAGTCGAAGGATTTTATAATCCTGCTTTAGTGAGCAATTCAAATTAACTCAACATACTTGAAAAACCTTTACATAAATGGCATACTCAAATATAAAAATAAATACACTTCAAGCCCACTTGCAATGAGATGGTAAAAATAAGTGTATACTTGAAGGTCTGAAACTAAATTTCAAGTCCCTATGGAAGTTTCTTAGAGTTCTAAATATTCTACGTAACATTCACTATGATTTTGCTTACAGATGTGTTATTTTTGGAAACTTGCCCATGTCTTACTAGGACGTACTTCTCATGACGTAGGCCACGTTTCTCTAGAAGACGCATTTATTCTTAAGAAGAAAATGAAGTTAGCTACTGTGTGTTGCGTATAACTTTTAAGTGCTCCCATTTTTTTACCTGTTCGTACTGTACTGTGCAGTTGCAATATAAATTTCATTGTATATAATAAGGTATACTTCATTAGTAGCTGAGTATACGTTTTTGTAGTTGCTCAAGGCAGAGATACTGTTTACATGCGCTGCACCTTCACCCGTTGTACTATTTAAATACCTTTTACATATGCTTTGCCATACAACTGAAACTCCGTTACGTACACTTTTCAGCATAGATTCAGAAATTATGACAGAAATAGTCCATTTCCTTATCCGTTAGATCAACTGCCTGTTTTATACTACGTTTTAATAACTTATAATAAATGAAAGCCTGAATCTGTAAATTGAGTAATCAGATAACAATACAATATTACAATGGTTTACACTTTCAAAGAAAACTTTCCTGCTTTAAAACGAAATCGCAGAAAATGTTAGTCACTTATGACACGTCTGGAAATACTTCTATGCAAATACAAAGGTATTTAAATCTGCTGTATAAACGAAACCATAACAATGCTGAAAATTTAACTTTCATAAGGAAAAAATCTAGAACATTGAATATGATGTTCTATTTAAAATAAGATCGAGAAGTGAAAAACTTTTACAAATCTTGATTACTGTGAGTATTGAGGGCACTTTATAAAAAGAACCAGGCAGATGCTTGTATTTTTACTAGTTCTTGTAGAAAAACACTAAGAAGTTTAAGTTTTCTGTCTGCTAATATTTCTTGATACTAGACATAGTGCGAATAAAACTATTTTTTACCTTTATTTTTTTAAATGACGCAAATATTTGGTCTGCTAAATTTTTAATTATATTTCCTTGTGATTTGTTTATTGCTTTTGTACCTGAATTTTGTCAATGCAAATACTTGCTTTTGTTTAAAATGTTTTTCTTTCTTTGAAGAAATAACTTGGATACCAAATGCATTTAATATTTTTCTATGGCAATAAAAGTATGAGTTTCCAAATGACATAGGGAGACACTTCTGAGGGGATTCTTTGAAACTCTATGTGAAAGCCACGTAACGGCCATTAATGTACAATGAAGAATATTTTACAAAACTTCTTCAGTCTAAAGTGCCAGAAAATCAGTAAAATAGTAAAACTCCTAAGAAACTAAATTTTCATTTATATAATGAAATAGTTAAAAACTCTAAGGTTTCTAATTCTTTATTTCATTATAAAAAGACAGTTGTATAAATTTGCGACTTTTACTCGTAAAGCTAGCATTAGGATTTCTTAATGATAGAAAAACTACAATAAATTGAATATCGATAGTACTACAATAAATTAAATTTGTTTAGGAAAGTCAGTGTATTTAGGGAATGAAATAAATTTTAATTACTTTTGTTTTTAATTCCTGGGCAATGTTTGTACATTCCCTTCTATAATGAATTCCATCTAAATTTAACTCTAACCATTTAACATTATAACTAACTTCCCGTCTAAATTTTAATTCTAACTTCGAGTTTGTAATTACGCTTTAAAGAAAACGTATAAATTTATAGAAATAGAAACATGAAGTCCATTTGTTCCACGCATTTTATAGAAATTTCTGTACAGTTTCTGTTTCATCTATGCAACTAAATGATTAAGAATTTACTAGTAGTACACATGTATTATGATGCAATATAGTAAAGTAATTCGTTGCTACTCAGAACTGTGATTTGTAAAAACATCAGCTAATTTTTAATACTCGTGATGTTAATCTTAATGCAGTTTGGTGCTATTTTGTATATAGCGGAATATTAATAGCAATGATAAACAGTTAAACCTGTGAAAAATGCATCATAAATGAAATGTGTCTTAACATTTTTTTCCTGCAACGCATATGAGATACGTAGTTACAGTTTATTTAAAAATATTGTTCAGAATGATTTATTGCATTTCAAATGATTTTGTTTTCAAAATTTATGAACACAATGAGACAAGTTAAGTATAAAATTTCGAACTTTACTTGTCACACTGTGTTGAAGGAAACCTTCGGACATTTAAGATACGTCCTCCGGACTTTTATGTGACCTCCATCATTTACACTAACTGCGGTAAGATGATAATCAAGTTCCTGTCTAATTTGTTCGAGCACATCCTTTTTTTATTATTTAAATAGCAGTAACAATACGGGTTTTGAAATCACATAACCATGTTAACAAAAGTTTTACAAACACATTTTTAACATACTTCTACAGAAAAAGTCACTTGGTGCAAGACGCGGTGACCTACATGACCAGGATTATACGAGAATACCAAACCATCAGGTCCACTGAAGCAGATGCATCTTGAAGGGAGGCTTTCGTTTAAAAATTAGATTTTTATGTTTCGTTTGAAACATGTAAAATTAACACATTATTAATAAGTACATAGCTATGCTTATCTGAAATTCTTGTTTTATAAACTTTGTACATAAAATGCATGTGCGGTGACTCCCTAAAGTATTGGAAAATCTTAGGTTCTACTGTTAAAAGCAGTACGTAAGAGCGTTAAATCGGAATATCTTTTCAGTCTCTATTTTAAATGCTATCTTAGTTCCATTCTTTTACAAAAACTATGCACAACTTTAAATATAAGAATGATTTAACGATTTTTAAAGGATTGGAAATCAACCAAAAGGCTTAAAGCACTCCGAAAAGGTCTTTAGATTCTAAAATAAAATTAATAAAAATTCAAGCCCTTTTTAACTGATAATACATGGTAGGGCAACTCATTCTTTTATTAAGTCTATCAGTTAGGTTGGAATCAAGTAATCTAAGCTCTGCATCCGTATCACTCCATTCTTTTCCTTCATAAGTTTCATTTTCAGCTTTTGAAAATGTTATGTTTACTTACTCGTACCTTCAGTTCTTGAGTTGGATTCAAACATGGAGGTTGGAGAGCCATTTATCACACATTTAATTTTTGGAGAGTGTTTTATCATACTTGTGCACCTCCAGAACAACTGAACGACCACGAGCACACATTTAAAGTTGTATCTCTAGAATATTTATCTTGATACATTTTAAGATCGTTTACAATGTCTAATATTTATACTGATGTTTTCAAGCTCTTCTTAAAATGTCACAATGATCTATCAAGGTTTCATTAAAGTTTCGCTTTCTAAGCCTACGCAAGCCCATCTTCATCGCCCTGTCTTACTGTTCCAAGTTAAAATTTCTTTAGACTTAGCTCTTTATTCTTTCTTCGCCGCGATCTTCTGAAACAAAAATGCTGAATTTGCTCTTATCTACAAAGATGAGCTGATCCACGAATGACGAAGATCTATTTGCCACTGAATTTGCGAAAACGAACCTGGAATTTTTGATTTTTCTTAATTACGAATAATTTTCTTCACTGTTGTGAGTTTCTTAAACCTGTGGAAGCAATCACTGTTAAAAATGTAATTTTAAAGTAATGAAAATTTCCTTTTAATGATTTTTAATCTGTAAGCATCGTAGACTAGTTAGCTAATGTTAGATTCCTTATTATCCGAAATGGATGAATATATATATATATATATTGCATGCTCGTTTTGCAGGTCTTAGACAAAGGAAAAAAAAATCTATAAAACATTCGCTTTTCCAGTCATCTTTCTCAGATTCACAATGACACATAATCTGTTGATTAGCAGCATATTCTGTTGATTAGCAGCTCTATCTTCTGCTCCTCAGGCACTAAGATCAGGTTTATTATCCAGCATTATAAAGTTTCAAACGAGGCTAAATTTCCAGACTAAGCTTTTTATAAATCCTCAAAACAAGAGTAACTAAAATAATGCCACGAAACGTATGTGTGAAATAAGAATTTTTTGCATAGAATGCAAATCTAATTTCCTTTCAAACTATTTTACCAGCAGCCGTAGCACGAGTGCTGCAGGACTTCCTAAGGCCAAGAAGTATTAGATCATTAATTTCATAAAGTATATTTCCTTTTTGCAGAAAGATCTACAATTAATCGTAATGCTTAATTACTGCTTTCGTCGCCCAGATGGTAATAGTGGTTAGGGGAGCCTGCTACGGTACCGAAGGGCCCGGGTTCGAATCCCAGAGAAGACATGGATGTTTGTAAATGTATAGTATCGGTGCGGCATGGCGACACTTTAAATATGCGGCGAGCCGAAAGTCCTCTCGTGTGGATTGGTGGGTGAGGAGAGGGGTGGGAGACCTCTGGATTCCTCCCCCCGGGGTGCACTCCCTCAAAATTGGGGGTGGAAAATAGAAGTCCAACCTCTCTTCGGAGTAGGCTCTGGCAATCACTCTTCCATGGGATCATGGACACGATAAACAAACAAACAAACAAACAAATTACTGCTTTCAATCTAAAGCTACAAGACTTCTTTCTTCTAAAAATCAATTTATATCCAGTTTTAGGATGATGTACTTAATTAGTGAACGTAGATTTTGGGGACAGAGTTACGTTCATTTCCGAAAATGAGTTTGATTTCTTAAAACTTTAGTATTTTAACGCTTTTTAATCAAGAGTAATATTTCAGCTTTTATAGCAATAAGATATAGAAAATTTATATAGAATTTTCCGAGACTGAAGCCATTCGGACACCTGCAAATAAACTAAAGACGCAGTCCGCCTGTTGTAGACATTTTAACCATCGTAAGCGTGCCAAAGCTCAATCATCTGTAAAAGCGGGTGGGGGAGAGAGAACGAAAAGCTCTTATGTCCCAGCTGCCATACTTGAATATTTTTAGACTATTATTCTGCAAATCCCTAGTGATGCCTTCTTGAACTAAATCTTCGACTTTGCAGCGTTCACTCACTTATGGCTCTTGATTCCGTTTTAGGTTTATTTGTGAAGGTTTAATTGAAACAAATGTGAAATTTTCATTCCTTAAAATGTAATTTTAATGGCGACTTTTCATAGAAAATAAATCGTAAAAGATCTAATGATCCTTGGAAAAAAATTGGCTGTTTGCGACACTAATAATGGTAAGTTTCAGTTGCTAATAAATGCAATTACGGTGTTAAAACCCATTTTTTGTCAACTTCATATTAGGCAGAAAGTCAAGTTCGATAAAGGTTAATCTCATGTTAGGGTCCCAAGCTCTAAGCTCGAATCCTGTCAGCCTCAATCCGCTTTGAGAAGGCGGGTTTTCGCAGTTTCATAAAGATAGCATAAGAAATGGTCGAATTATGATCGTCAGCCGCGCTGCTCGACTGGAAGGATGACAGACAGGAAACGGGCTCATGAAGGTCCTAGGAACATAGGCCTCATCAAGTACAATGAATGACCCTAGTGAAGAAGTGACTTCAGACAGAAAATCCAAGTTCAATAGCTATTTAAGTTACAAATAATTTTACACAGAGTTTTTAAGCTGGTCATTCAATTTGGACAAGTCTTGACATTAACTTTTAATTCTTTCGACCTAGCTGATTTTCTTGAAATTTTGAGCGAGTGAGGATTTACAAAGAAAATATAAAAGTGTAGAAAAAATTTCTTAAAACTAGATACGCAGTTTTTCATTTAATGTTGGCATAATTCTTTACATATTTTCAATTTTTGCTTCGCTTAATCAAATTAATCATCGAATAGAATAGAAAATAGTCTTCTAAATGAAGTTTATTTCTAACATCTAATATTATTTTTCGCTTAATCAAATTAATCATCGAATAGAATAGAAAATAGTCTTCTAAATGAAGTTTATTTCTAACATCTAATATTATTTTTCGGTACTTGGCAATTCTTCTGAAATCGATTAGTATTTACATATCCAACATACATAAATTTCCAAGTCACAAAAAGCCACCGTTTTTAAAATTTTGAAATTTTCGTAAATTACAAAACCGATAATTCTCTCTCTTTTAAAATAAGGATGGAAAAACGATATTAATTAGGCTATGTTCTACAATTTTTTTAAGCTATCTTTTTATAATGTACTGCAACAATTCATCATTTATACGCCTTCTGTGACTAAAACTTATAAAATAAAATATAAATTACGGAAAATCTTCAAATTGCACAGTTCAGTAAAATGCTCTGGAAAGTAAAAAATAACGTTTCTATCATTTTTGGTCAAATGTAACCCCCCCCCAAAGTAGAACGCCGATAAACGAATAGTATTAGGGCATCAATGAAATTTTAGGGAGCGAAATAAGTGATAACATAAAAATGATGTATATAAGAATGATTTCATATATGTCACTTAAGTCTCAAATAAGAAGAGAAACACTGCAATGTAAAACTTAAAATTAGGAAACCTTATTTTGGCATAGATTTTAAATAAAACTCTGTAGATTTTGACGGCAATTAGACACAGGTCCTTCTTGTTCAGGAGGCTCACTACTTTAGCGCCTGAAGAAGACATGTGTCTGATCATCCTTGAAATAAATGATTTTTTTCAAAATCTACGCCAAAGCAATGATACAGATTTGACACATCTTAAGTCATTTAAATCTCTCTGATTTTGATTTAAAAATCTGTTATACCTGTCTGTATTCAGCCCTGCGGTTTCAGTCGTTATTATTGTTACATATGAGGTGGCATACTGTGATTGTTAAAAATTACTTTCTAAAGTTTTTAATGCATTTTATTAAAACCGTGTAATGTAAAGAATTCTATTATATATACTATATATATACAGAGAGAGAGAGAATATATTTAAGTTGTTTTCTAGAATTCTTCTGGTTTGAAAACAATGAGTTTATATTTTCTTTTCACATTTTTATTGGGAAACTTTGGGATTTTACTGGTTCTGAATTTCATTTCTTTCATATCTTTGTCAATTTGGTTCTAAATTTCTTACTATTTTGTCTACTCTACTGTCTTACTACTTTGCTTTGATTACTTTTTCAACAGCATATTTTGCGAAAATAATATTGGGATAGTTTTGTTTTAAAAAAATTGTGATAGCCTTTATATATATATATATTTATTTATATTGTGATATATATTATACTTTAGTTAATTTTGCAGCTCAATGCGCAAACTTTTTGACTAATAGGTCACTTGTTCATGTACTACTTTCTTTTAACTATATATATATATATTGTAAACTTTTAGATTCTTAATTTCTCCAATTATTTGGACGTTGTTGTTAATAATCCAACAGCTGTGCTCATCAGTATTACCTTTACAAAAAATTAAATTAGATATTGATTTAAGTGGATATGTAAATATATTATTAAAATTTTTCTTATAGTTTCCAGTAGTATTTGCTATAAATCTAAATTACAGGAAATCTAGGTATTGTGCAAGATCAAAAATTAAAGCAGCTAATAAAAGTAGGTACAAAACTTAGATCAGTGAATTACATTCTTAAATTCAATTGTTTCGAAAGTACGTCTGCAGATATTGATAGTTTCATATTGAAAGCAAATTCTCTACAAAACATTACTAACTCATATTGCTAAGGAATTGAAAAGGAAATATTAGAGAAAAACAAAAAATAATATTAATATAGTTAAAGGATTTAAAGAGATTAAAAATTGGAAAGATTTATTTCAGAAGGTACTACAATTGAAAAAAAGATAAGATTTACTATTAACCAAACTAGATAAAACAAGCGACAAGTTTAATATTTTATGAAAAAATTCTGTAATTCTCTTATTGAAAAGGAGCTGCATAATTCAACAACCTATTGTATTTCCAAAAATAAAGGAAGCTTTTCACACAAAATAGAAAATTTCTCTTTATACTGCAAACAATACATTTGCCAATTTATATGCAACTCTAAAATCCTGTTACATTCATTACCTGCACACAAATGATATCCCAGTGGGATATTCATTTTTTGGACTTATTTATGTAACTTCTATTTATTTTCTAAAAAGTACAAGTTTCTTTAAAACCTTTCGGAAAAGGATTTCAATAAATTTGCATATACATATAATGATGATATTTTACATACAGCAATAATAATCTTATTGAAATAAGCAACATCTATCCCAACTTTTTAAGACTTAAGAAGACTAATATGAATCTTTATCTTAGCATTTATAATCTTAAAGAAGTTAAACTTTTTGATAAAAGAAGAGAATTCAATTTTTTAATAATTAAACTCATAAATTAGAATACCAGCACCTCCAAAAAAGTTATTACAAATACAATTTGAATCAAAGTACTAGAATTCAAAAGGTATGCACAGAAATTGAACAATAAGGAATTCTTCCTATTATTGCAATTTTGCAAGAAAATGAAATTCGAGTTAGCATGTAAGGTATTTCTCACGACTTCGTGGTGTAGCAGTCAGCGCGCTCGATGCGTAACTGAGAGGTCCGTGGTTCGATTCCCGGCGAAGATATTGCTATTTTCTTTTCATGTCTCCTGCTTCGAAATAACCTAATGACTCTACAAACTTCATTAACAGTCTACTTAAAAAGGCTGGAGTGGTCTACACCCTATACATTTTTTAAAGTAATGAATTTTTTATGTGAAAGCTCTAATAAGAGAAAGAAGAAGAAGAATGATTTAAAGCGTTTTATAGTATAAGTTTTATATATGTATTAAAGTACGTTTTTCTTGACTACGCTTTTATTAACAGAGAGCCTACTCTATTCTGAGTCGCCTTGATAAGCCCATGATGTGAAAATTTTATTCTTTTCTAACATTTGTTTCTTTTTTCCCTATTCTTGCTTGCATTACTACTATGCTTTCCAAATCTAAAAATAAAAAATTGCTTACTATAAATTCTCCTTTTGAGAGTTTTCAAACTTTCCATCGCCAATTTGTATCACCAATGGCGCCAAACATGAAACTATTAACGTCTGTTTTTCCTTTTGAGTTGTTATCATTTCTTCTTGTGTTCTACCCGTGGTGAATTCAAAAATTAATGTTCTCTCTTAATTTTCAATGTATTTTTTAAATTATTACGTTTTAATTTGAATTTTAATATTAGTAAATAGTGAATTTTTACTTTAGCTTTTTTGGACATCGAATTTGTTTCATTTGGATTTGTTTTTGAATATTTTAATTTCATACGAAGACAGGGCTGCTGCTTCGGGGAGACGTTCAGAGTTTTCAGATGAATCAAAATTTATACATTACACATTTTAAGTGGCTTCGCAGATTATCATTACAAATATATCAGTTCTTCTACAAAGCTACGTTTGTAATTACATTGTGGAGTTTTATTTTCTACCCTACTTTGGATAAAAACTAGTATTTAAGCTTAGGTCTGAGCTACTTCAGATAAAGTATGTTCTGGCTTTCACCCACGTTATGGCTACTAGTTAAAGCTTACTATTTTAAGGCCGTGTTTATTAATTGCCTCTTAATCTACGCCGATGATAATAGCCAAATAGCCAACTATGCATTAAATCTCTCTGTGGAGCTACGTCTGATTTTTCAGCTTAGAGTAATTTTAGTTTTATGTTTTCTACTTTTTAGTTAAATCCATAAGTGTTTTAAGTTAAATCCATAGTTTCACAGATGGCTCCACTTGGGCTATTTGTACACCCAAGTGGGGCCATCTGTGAAACTATTAGAGTTAAAATAATAGTGTAATTTAACCCTTCTTCTGTTGTCACTGACTCAGTAGAACTCAGCTAATAGTCGCTTACTTTTCTAGGAAGTTCTAGCAGTCAAATAACTTTAATTTAGCTAGAACACTTCATTATAAATGAATTATTTTATTCAATCATAGCCAAAAATTGCATTAGATTTAATTAAACAACGTTTTAAACTATTCGTTAGAAGTTAAATTTTACTCACTTTTTTAAAAGACATTTTATTTCTATCTGTGACTTTCTCATATAACTGCATTTAAGTAAAACGAGATAAATATACGTGCCCGTATGTTTGTAAGTATAATTAAATAAATATAAATTAAAGTATTTGCTAAAAATGTTGATTAAAAATTATGTTGCAGAACCTAATATATGCGCTAAAATCCTGCGCCTAAAGATTTGCTGCAGTTAAAACATGGGCCTAACTACCTATTAAAGAGATTTGAAAATTGGAAACTGCGTTAGTAAAAGAAATACACATGAAAGGCTGTAGAATTATTACACATTGCTCATAAGCACATTCCATCACGCATATTGGCCCGAACTAAAAAGAAAGAATACATAAAGTTATCTGAAGTCTTAAATTACCAATTTTTACATGATTAAGAATAATCAGAAAAATCTTGTTTGTAGTATTTCGATGATATTATTTTACTAATTATTTTTTTTATTTCATCTGCACATTTTGGTCCTCACTTAATTTCATCTCATCTTATTGTGTCTGTGTCTTAAAGACATAATACTCAGCTGCATATAATAAAATGTTCTATGTAGCTATCGAGAGCTAAATATATGTGCAGATGCATACAGATAAACGTAGAAGTTGGCTGGTGCAGGTCCAAGGACAAGTGTTTCAGAACACACAATTCAGCGGACACTATTGGGTATGGGACTGCACAGCAGACATTCCACTTGTGTGCCTCTGTTGACCAAGCGTCATTCTCAAGTACGCCTACAGTGGGCCCGGTAACATCAAGACTAGACCATGGATAAGTGAAAGACGGTTCCATGGTTGGATGAATCAAAATTTCTCATTCATCACTTCGATGGACGTGTCAGGATACACCGTGTAACAGGCAGACAGTTGCTTCCCCTTGTACAGCAGGTCATATACAGGCTGGTAGGTAGTGGCGGTATTATGCTCTGGAAGATGTTCTCATGCACGGCTCTGAGACTCTTAGTTGTGGTAGAACAGATCATGAAAGCTGCGGATTATCTGAATATAATTGCGGATCAGTTGAACCCTTACATGGCATCTGTTTTCCAACTGGTAGTGGAACCTGCCAGCAGAACTGCCCCATGTCACAAGCTTCGAATTGTGCTGGACTGGTTCGAGGGGATAAATTAAGGATAAATTCCAATTAATGTACTGGCTATCTAATTCGCCGGATCTTAACTCGATAGAGCACAGTTGGGGTGTCATGGAGCGGCAGCTCAGAGCTCAAACACCACCGCGTCGGAATAACTCGACTTTGCGTGACCGCAAATTTGGCACAATCCGTTTCCAGTCATCTAACAAGAACTTGCGGCATCTATGCCAAGGCGAGTTGCAGCTGTTTTGCAAGCAAAAGGTCGCGCAACGCTTTATTGAGTAGGTGGTCAAACTGTTTTGGCTTTTTAATGTAGCATATTCTGTTTTAAATAAAAATTCAATGTTGTAACTGGAGAATGTTACTGAATGTCTTTTTGTTGGAACAAAACTGCTGCGTTCGCACAATATGGTATCCAGTTCAGGCAACAGAAATATTAAAAATGAAACACAACATATACAACAGAAACAATTAGAATTTAACAGAAATATTAAAAATGAAACAGCTATGAAATCAGATTTGTTTCTTTGCTGTGACAGAAATGGAATCAATTAATGCTCACCTCCACTCAAAAAAATGCCCTAAACAACAACTTGGCGTGAAAATTTCGTGCTATTTTGTTTTGCAGTGTGCCGCCCTCATCGATACTGTGGTTTTGCTAGCTCTCGTATCCCCGGGCCTGAGTTCGAATCCCTGAGAAGGCGTGCTTTGGAAGTGTACATTGTCTGCGCGGCATGAGAACTTAAGACACACATCGAAGCAAAAGTTCTCATGAATGGTTTAGCGGTAGAGTAACAGGGAAGCGAAGCCCTCGGATCCGTCCCATGCTTTTCTTCAAATCTGATATATGACATCGGCCGCTCCCTGTGGTGCACCTTGGGTAACTTTATCGATGCTGAGACGGCTAAATGACCGATAAGTGTTGATAATAATTATAATCAACTTAATGCATTATCCCGAAAAATGCATTAAGTTGCAAGTGTCCGGCCATTTAAATCAACAACAACATTTTCAAACATGAAATTTCTATAGCCCGTAATCATTCAATATACTCGTTCACTTAAACATAAATAAATATGATAAGTTTTACAAAGTCAGCTATTCTACGCATGCCACTCACAGTCTTCATGAAAGTGATTGAGTCATCGCTCTAAGTACCATTTATTTGCATGAAAGCCATGCGTGTATTAAATGATTTATGCAAATGAATGATAATGTCATGTATGTATTAAATGGCATGAATGTGCCAAGAGATTCACTCTAGGCATTCATGCAAACGATTCATTCATCGCTGTAAAGTTCCTGAAAGAAGATGAAAATATACGCGCATTCAACAGAACTCACAGAAACATCGGTTCATTGCGCGTATTTTTTCAGTAATTTGCAGGGGTGTTTAAATAAACCGGATAAAAAACTCCTGCACTGAGAGTACTAAGCTGCAGATCATAAATGCTTCCCTTTGTTTCAGATAACCAAATACTATCGGTAAATGTCTCAAAATAACTGGCTCTAAATTTATTACTAGCAGATTATTACCCGGTTTTCTTCTGTGCTGATGAAACTACAATTTCAGTCTTTTCTTATCCTTAAGGATAAGAAATTTTTTTTATCAGTTTTATGTAAAATATATTACATTAATCTGAAACTTATAATTAATCAAAATATAGAACTATTCTACGAAGCATCGCTTTTAGAAAATAAGCAATATTTATATGCATAGAATCAAGGGACACCTTTAGATATGAACTTTAAGTAATTAGCAAAATCACAAATTTGCAGTAAATTACCATGGAAAAATATGTTAACGCTTTCTACTAGACAATAGCATGGATCATGTTCAGTTTGTCCGTTCCCAAAAGGGACTGAATTCGTCACAGTGTGCATTGAAAATCCTGAGCACAGTTTGGCACAAAGTATGACAAAAGATATTTATAGTTTGGGCTAAACTAAGCTTGGATTTTGGTATCTGCTATTATATTAAGTGTTTCTTGATGTTATTTTTAAGCTTCGGTATTCAAAGGAAATAATCAAAATACTACTATTAAAAATGAAGCACTCAAAATGTATGAAATTAATCCAATACAAGTACTTCAAAACTGTATGTAGCCATTTATGAATTTAAAACTGATTTAAGAGATTCGTGCAGGACTCTAAACTGCATACTTAGAGAATGAAAACCATTTTGTATCTGAACCAGTTTTCTGACTAATAGCTTTATAAAGATTAATTAGGAACAGGAATTAAACCACAAAGTCTTCTAATTCAAACATAGTTTAGTTTCAAAAGCTAATAATGTTTTAATCCGCTTTACCTCGAAAGCTGCATTTCGTAGCGGAGGGGATACTATCAGAAAAAGAATATAGATAACTTCAGATGCGGTTAAAACATCTAAAATTAATTTTCAAATGTATGTTGAATAAAACTATATTATTTCTTTTACTTAAGAATGGAATTTGTATGCGGTTAAAAAAATTAATCCGATAACTTCTGTTTATGATGAAAAGAGCTAGAAAATTAAGCCAGTAGTAAAATGTGAGTGTTACGTGCACACCGTTAAAAGAACTGCACAAGAAAGCACGAAATTCAGAGGAGATGACGTTGCAAAACTTTAAATATCTGTCATGGCTCAGCAGATTTTGCTTTCCAAGGAGAGTTGTGTATTTTTTAAAGTACGTTTACGATAGCTTTCCAGAAAATTTTCGAACAACTACAGTTAGCTGTTTAAAAAACAGTATATTACATACAAGCCATTGAAAGTATGTAAATTGAAAGAGATGACTTTGCATAGGTTTAAATATTAGTTAATCATTATACCTTTTTGCTTAAAAAGGAGTTCAAAGTGACTTTTGAGGCAATTCTTCCCATAGATACCGTTAAGAGATTAAAGTTTGAATATTTGTTTCGAGTAATAGTGAGATGCTATCAGGAAAACTTTTATACTGCAGAAATGAAATTGCCTTGGCAACTCGAACTTTGAAAAGTATTATAGGTGCTATTTCTGAAATACTCTAAAATAAGATGGAAGCAATGAGTTTTTGTAACTGAAGGTCGTAAATTACCTTACAGGTAGTAAATCCGAGGATTAAACAGAAGAGCTTGCTCATTTCTTTATGCGACGCCTTGCCGACGCGATCTTTGTAGAGGGGTTAACAAAAAGTAGTCTGACATCACTAAGTTGCATCTGCTCTGACTTCGCCTGTTTAAAACTAGTAGTGTGAACATCTCAAATTTATTTTAATTACATATATTGTTTTCTAGTAAAGCAGAGCCAAAAGTAGAGCAAGTCAAACTGACGGCCTACGGGCCGCATGCGGCCCTCGAAGTAATTTTATGCTGCCTGCGAATACATTAATTAGCATCATTATGACAACAATTTGAAGAAAATGCTTAAGATTTTAATAGTCTTGAGTCCAGTTTTTCATTAAATTCCTTACCAACAACGAACTAACTCTTGGAAAATCAAGAAATATGAGCTAATTATTTTACACTGTGATATAAATCTTAATCGAAATTTTTAAGATACAAATTCGATTGATTTTATAGTGCTTGTCAAAAGATAAATATCTTAATTTAGGAATTTTTATAATAAGAATACTTGCATTGTTTTCGAGAACATTTACATGAGAACATTTTTTTTTCGTAGTCGAAAATGAATAAGTCTACAAAAAGAGCCAAACTGCCTGCCGATGAGTATCTACAATTTGCTATGATAATTTTTAGTAATTTCCAAGATTACAAACTTCATGAAATTCGAAGCGTCATGAGGTGGTGTAGCTGAAAGTTGTAGTAAATAACGAAAATGTTTATAATATTTTGCATACAAATATTATTTTTTCTGTTTTGCGTCATAGAAAAGTCTAATAAATAAAAGAAATAGAATAGGTTGTCATTATGCTGCTACATAAGGCTTTATTGGAAAGATCAATCCAAACATATCGCTACGAATTTTGTATTTATTTAGCTATTTGTTTAGAATTGTAATTAGAAATTGTTTTATTTTCTCGAGCAACGCAGCGCGTGACGAATTTGAAAAGAAAGCTACGCCGGAAAAGTAAAAATACAAAAGCGCGTGCATTTAATATTTAATAAATAAATATCTCGTAATTGTTTTTGATGTCCAGAAAAATCGAGAAAATGCCAGAATGATCTCGTGAATGATTAAAAAGCTTATAAAAGCTGTAGGAAAACATCTCAGTTCAGTTGCTGTTGTTTAAGCGAACTGTTGTTTACTTAGCGCTGTTATTGAATTGTAGCGAAATTGAGATCGAAATAGTTTCTCTGTATTTTGAATTTCAGTTCTGTTTATATTCTAGTAGTTTAAAAATATAACTGCTGTGAGATATTGTGATAGTGTACGAATATCTCTGAGGAAATATTTCAGCATTTTGTTTTATTTCTTGTGAAAAGAATAAATTTGATTCACTTTTTATCGACTGATGCATTCAATCCACTACGAACCCGTACGCGCGCAACAATATAAAACAGCTCAAGTAACACACAAGAACAATGATATATACTAAAAAAGAACAAACATTTAACGTAAGAATCAGAATAAATGAATATGATAACAAAAGTAAAAATTTAAAATTTAAACAACAAGGAAAAGAACATGAGATATGTAGTCTCTACAAGGAGTTCATGAAAGCTCTGGCATTCCAGTGTAGTTTACATACTATCTCACCACGTTTCTGAGATTCTTTATCTAGTTCTGGGCATATAAGAAGTTGCTATGCATTCATGATGCCCGAATTACAAATTTTTCATATACTAGATGGAAGAATGTCAATTTTATTAAGATGACGTGCCATGCAATCGTGGCCTGTTTGCAGTCTGAAGTTTACCACAGCCTCTTTACGGGGTTTTCTACAAAACGTTTCCCATGTGTCTTGAATGTTAGCCCAGGATTAGCCTGTTGATTTTGCTGTCTGGTCAGATTTAAGAGTATCCCTTAATAGGTTGCCATTATTTATTCTCAAGTTTTGTCCCGTTTGATTAGCTTTAGTATATTTCTTTTTATTTTAAATTAAAAGTAAGTTACTAAGTAGTTCAATATATTACTATTAGTTGAATAAATGCCAGTCTGAAAATTTAAATATTTAGCTGTCTGATTGAATCTAAACTGTGACCAACAGAAATTTCTTGAACACACCAACTTCTAGATTTCAGGCAAGATATAAGTATAAATTTGATATTTTTCTTTGTGTTATTTTTATTCGTATGTTTTTATAAATATCTAGTGAAAGGTTTTTAATATAATTAGACAAATTTGTTTTGTTAAAAAAATGAATCCCACTTTTTTTGTTATTGCTTTTTTTTGTTATTCCAGCTACTTTCAGATTACGCATTGGCCAGCGTGCAATGTTAAGTCTGAGACCACTGTTATAGTTTACGTTAATATGTCATCTTGCATTGTAACAAATAAAATCTGTTGTAAATTATCGTTAAGTGATGTGTCGTCTTGCGTTGTAGCAAAGTGCCATAAAATTCATGGAAATGAGAAAGATAGTGAAATTGTATTTCATATTTTTCAAAAAAGCAAATAGAATAATTTGCTTTTTTGGCGAGAACATTGGATACATGTGTCGAAGACAGAATTCTGTTAATGTGTAGAACGCAAGAATTTGCAGGAAACATTTTTGATGCAGTTATAAGGTATTTCTCCCGTCTACTTCGCATGCCTTCCTGGTGTAGCGGTCAGCACGCTCGACCGAGAGAGGTCCGTATTTCGATTCCCGGCGAAGGCGTTGCTCGCTTTTCCGGTCTCCTGCTTCTTCCAAATAACCTAATGCCTCTACAGTGGCGCCCGAGCTAAAAGGGTGGTGGATGATGATTCTCCATCACCAGGATTTGGCGATTGGGTCCCCAAAACCCCAGAGCCCTTTAAAAGGGGAAGTATATAAGGTATTTCTCCCGCCTTCTTGGTATAGTGGTCAGCATGGTGGGCGCATATTCCAGAGGTCCGTGGTTCGAGTCTCGACGAAGACGTTGCTGATTTTCCATCTCTCCTGCTTTCAAAAAATACATAATGTCTCTACACAGTGATTATGAAGATGACATGAAAAATTACTTGCTTGTTTTGTCGCAAAAGAAACTGTTAAAATCCAACTGTGTCAAAAAAACAAAATGATGCAGAGTGCTTTTGAATGACTGTATGAATTTAATTTGAAGAAAATTGATTTTCAGGCCGATTACGAAAGTGATGATAGGAATAATAATCAAATACGAAGGATTTTAAAACAGAACTCACAAATGAAGATATAAATATTGACGAGTGCCGTAACTTACAATACAATAACTTACATTAGAAACAATTTAAAATATTTGTTGATGACTAAGATCCTATCGTTTGTACAAACGAAAATTTCTGAGGCTTTACAAATTTGATAAGCTTATTGTAATCATGTACAATTCTTGCAAAGAAAAGTGATCATTAGTAGAACACTTTTCTTTCTTAGTATATGCTCCTCCGCTGTTTTTCCATGGTAGCGAAGGTTTCCATGTTTTTCCATGGTAGTATGCAGTTCCAGACGTAAGGAGAAACTCTTTGATTTGCCAAAACTATTTCGATTTCGGTTAAAAACTTAGGAACAATAGTAAATTGCTGCATCGGAATACCCAGAAAAGAAGATAGCGGATTTAAAGAATACAGAATTGAATATAGAGATGTGAGTGAGTTATACTCACAGAAAAAATGGCTTGTGCCCCAAATTCCTTTTTCTGGTGATTGATAAGGAAATTAAAATTTATAGAGTGGGGATAGATATGTTTGAATACAATAAACTAGTAATTCATGAAAGAAAAATTTAATAGGTCGCCCATCCGGGATAGTGGTTAGCGACGTTGACTGCCGTACCGAAGGGCCCAGTTTTAAATACCGGAGAAGGCATGGGTGTTTGTAAATGTGCAGTGTCTGTGCGGCACGGGGTGACAGAGGAAGAGGGATTGGAGACCCTCGACTCCCTTTCCGCCGGGGTGTTCTCCATCAAAACTGGGGGTGGAGCTTGTAAGGTATTTCTCCCGCCTTCTTCGCCTGCCTTCGTGGTGTAGTGGTCTGTATGCTCGACGCGTAACCGAGAGGTCCGTGGTTCGATTCCCGACGAAGGCGTTGCTCATTTTTCATGTCTCCTGCTTCGAAATAACCTAACGTCTCTACACTGGCGCCCGAACTAAAAAATGTGGTGGATGATGATTCTCCACCACCGGGATTTGGCGATTGTGTCCCCAAAACCCCAATCGCCCTTTAAAAGTGGGAGTATGTAAGGTATTTCTCCCGTTCTTCGCATGCCTTCGTGGTGTAGTGGTCTACATGCTCGACGTGTAACCGAGAGGTCCGTGGTTCGATTCCTGGCGAAGGCGTTGCTCATTTTTCATGTCTCCCGCTTCGAAATAACCTAATGTCTCTACAAGCTGAGCAAAGTCGTACTGTCACCTGTATGGTGCTCAAGGTTCTTGCCAACGACAGGCGCAATTTTGCACTTCTTGCCGCGAGGAATTTCATGGACGGGTTCTGATGTTACTGTCAGACAAATGATATAAGTCACAACAACATGATTTAATAGTGTGAAAATTAAATGATGAAATATTGTTTGGGACAAAGCTGATGTACCACGAAAGGGAATGTATCGGAAAAAAGAAGAATAATGTTTATGGAAGCTAAAAATATTCAAGTGATTAAAAATGTGTATTAATGGACATTTAAATTGTTGAAGAAGACCAGCAACAAAAAATAAATATATTTCATTAAAAACACATATTCCTAACAAATATATCAGTCGCGAAAAAAATCAGTTGTTTAGAACAAGTGAAAAAAGTTCACTTCAAAGGGCATTTAATGCTACTGAAATTAAATTTGTTTTGTAAGAAGAAATTTGGTTTATAAAAGTTTGAAGCTGTAATGACTCATCTGGAGATATATATAATGGCAAAGATGATATAAGAACTCATATAATCAACAAGTAATCTAATCCTTAAAACTAAAATTTTGATAAAAGTGACAGCATTTTGAAATGTAATTAAGTGTTATAAACATAAATAAAATATGACTAGCAACTTTTTTCAGTTGAATGCATTAATGCACAACAGTTGGTACTCCGGTATGAAAACTTCAAGGGTTATTACAAAATGAGGGCATTTTAGCTATAAAAACATAAAATTTGTGCATAATCTTTATAGTTTCCTAACTTATGAAATATAGCATGCAATATCGCATAAGTCTGGAGTTCGTGTGGGAATCGAAAGCAAAAACAACACAAGAAAAATAATTAATCCGTTATCTGAGAACTTCATATTACAATTTAATACTTCAAAGAAAAGAGTCTGCTACTGAAACTTTTAAATTTTAAAAATATAAAAAACAAATATTTCGCTTTGCTCCTTATATAAAAATAATATTTATATTTGCCAACGTATAAATTTCTACTGTTAAATAAAACTGAAACTCAACTCAGAAAGAACTTTAATTTTAGAAACTCAGACAATTATTTTTGCATTATTTTGCATTTATTTTCCATTTTAAACATCAAATGAAACTAAGAGATATCAAAATATTAAGTAAGTGCACAACTACTTGAATAAAATTTAAAAAGAACTGTTGACAGAGAATTGCAGTCTGTACATTACTGCAAAATTTCGTGATCGCCATTCGATTTTATTTTGGATACAGATGACAGTGCACGAAAATATAGAGTCAAACATTTTGCTACTCGTGTAATATTAAAATGGAAATATTTATTATTCATCCCATTTACGGGTTTAAAAGCTAGATAGGTTAACTGCAACTCATGGCAGGGAGCGTTTTTGAGGTAGTAATATTCCTGTTTGCTGCGAGATCTGATAAGTAAGTGACTTCTGCTTAATTGGTAGGAAAAAACTAGTAAGGGAAAAGACTCTTGTATACTTGTAATCCGTGAAAGGCAATTTTGTTAAGCATCATTCGATAGGTCGTCGACTATTTTATACTGTACACGTTATAGCTTTAATTGTAAATCACCAGAAGTGGCTAAATAAAATTTTATTTAATTTTAAACAATTTGTGTGTGAAGATGACGAATAGTTCAGAGAGATACTTATAACTCCATAGAACCTTTGCGTGAAACACCATTAGGAAGGCAAGAAAATTTAATACCAGAGTTTTAATTTTCAAAGGCTAATTTAGGATACAACTAGCAACTTCAATACCTTTCGTAGGTACCCAAAGCAATAAAAGCTTAAGGGGGAAAAATCCATTCTTACAATGGCCTGCAATTTTCAGAACAGTTTAAATAAGTTTTTCTTCTCATGTTTAAATACCGGATAATCAAAATTTGCTCTCGCTTAACAGAAACATATTGTTACATAGATATGTTGTATGTACATATCTAAAAATATTTAAATTCTTTTTACTGCATTATTGTGTTGTTTATTTATTATATATGTGACCACATTTATTGATTTATACCTGCATTTGTTTCTAATATGGAATTGTTGATATCGTTGATCTGAGAATGGCAACAAGCTCTTCCCGTGACACATTTTTCCTGATTTTTTTGGAAGCTAGTGTCTATATAAATACAGCTGAGAAAGCTCGGATGAATTGTTGTTGTTGTTTTGGAGGCTATTCAGATGCGATATTTAGCTGAACTGTGAATTTAATCTGTTAATGATTTTCGGAACTGCCCATATTTTTAGCTTCCAAAGGAGACATTATTTACATCTGCATTCTGTTTAATCTGTTTGAATTGTTGTTAGTAATTAATTTTGTAATAAACTGCTAATTTATTTCTGTTATTCGAAGTGATCATTCAGACATATTTCTTCGAACCGGTGGTCCACAGCAATATATACAGCAAGAATTATGATTGCCTTAATCCTGCTTTTCTATAGTATCCTGATCGGATAGAATACTTGAAACCTAGCATTTTAGTTAAATCTAAAAACCTTCCAGTAAACCTCGAGATTCTTCATTTTTCGGATTATCGTAAAATGTTTCCCTATACTATATTAATTTTATTATGCTGATGCTTTCTTCGATTTTCATTCCCATTATGTAAATTTTCAGATTATGATAAGGCTTAAAGACAAAAAAAAATGATGATAATTTAACTTACATTAAAGGAACTTGAATTTTCTTTATCGCTTTCACTAAATGATAGTTCATATTCAACAAATGGAAGGTATACTGTCAAAACTTGTGTGAGTTTAGTGTCCTTTAATTTGGCTCACAGTGGAAAGGAGTACTTAAATGTCTTCTTTTTTGTTTTCTTTTGTTTTTGTTTCTCATATAGATATTCTGTACTGCTAGTATATGATATACATGTTTAATATGAAAAACGAAGATAATATTATAATGATCATTAGTAATACTAATACTAATCATCATTAGTAATACTAATGGACACTTAATAATATTTCTAATTGATTTGAAAAACTGAAAGTTAAACAAATGCTTTAGAAGAACAATGTTACAGAGAGTATTAAAACACCATTGTAAATTTTTACCAGTAGGATATATAATTTTGCTTAACGCTCTGCTGACCGAAATTTTTCATTAACTTTCCTTTTGTCAAATTTACGCCTACAAAAGCGCGCTTAATTTATAAGGTATTTCTCCCGTCTTCTTCGCACGCTTCGTGGTGTAGTGGTCAACACGCTCGACGTGTATTCGAGAAGTCCGTGGTTCGAGTCCCGGCAAGGGCAGTGCTCTTTTTTCACGTCTTCTGCTTCATAAATACCTAATTTTTCTACACTGGCGCCCGAACTAAAGAAGGTGGTGGATGATGATTCTCCACCACCAAGATTTGGCGATTGGGGCCCCCTATCCCCAGGGGGGTATATAAGATATTTCTTCCGCCTTCTTCGCATGCCTTCGGGATGTAATGGTTAGCACTCTCGGCGCGTATTCGAGAGGTCCGTGGTTCGATTCCCAGCAAGGGCATTGCTCATTTTTCACGTCTCCTGCTTCATAAATACCTAATGTCTCTACAAGTTTTAATGGCTGACTTTAGTCTTTCCTTCATTTTCACTTTTATGGACCAGTTTCTGCTACTCGAAACGTTTTTCTTCCTGGAAGAAAGCTGCTATGAATTACATACCGTGGCTACAAAAGTTTTTATTAGGACGTCATTTTCGTAACCGTTGGTCGTATACATGTATTTCCAATTGCAAAAAATTTTAACTGACGCAAAAATTAATGTTTCGGTATTTTTAATTTAAAAAAATACTAAACTTATTTTTAGTTGCGTCCTAAAGCAAACATATCGCTCTTAAATACGGGTACGGCCTCTAAATATATAAGATTTTAAAATAAAAGTATTTCGTTCAAATTTTGTCGTATGGAAATCACACTTTTATGTTTTATTTTTTATACTACGTAAACATTTTCTTAACTCTGAAGAACGGGAGATCGTCTAAAAAGTTATTTTTTTAATTTCCAAATGCCGAAATGTTAATATTTATGTCCTTTAAAAATATTTTTGTAACTGAAAACATACGCCTACCACCGACGGTTGCAAAAATAAAGATCGCGTAAGAATTTTTATGGACATGGTGTCTATGAAGACCAGTCTGTATTGTTTGTGTATTCTTAACGCGGGTATTGATATAAGAGCTACAAATCCAGCTCAGTCTTCGGAATATTGATATATTTTATCTTCTGGAGTGTTCTAATGCTAGTTGTTATATATCATGCTTAAGTTACAACAAAACCCTGCTTTGGTCAGAGAAAAATCCTGTAAAACAAATATGAAGGTGCTGTCATATAACTTCTAATCATCTTGAAATTTATTATCTAAACTAATTACCTTGAAATAATACGATTTCAATTTGAAAAGGTTAATATGTCTTAACGATACAACATACCGATGTAGGTACAGCGTGTCACTCGTCATCGGTTTTGTGTATATCATAACATAACATGACATAAAGGTAAACCAGCGCCTCTGTATTATCACTGGTGACTGGAGTATCGTCCAGCTAATGTTAAAACGACACCTATTAAGAGCCCACGAGAGTTCAGCGCCAGGCGCCGCGCAGCAGCTCGCACCCCATTCCCAGGTGCCACCACGCCATCCGCCAGAAGCCCAAGGAATTCGCCATCCGACTGCCGGAGCTCAGCTGCACCCCTCATTTTAATGAAACTTGAATTTTGTGTACATGTTAATCATTTGTTACAATTTAATGACATATTTATTAGTTTTTAATATTTCTTTGCTATATTCCTATCTTCTTAAGTGACTTGGCATAGATGTGTACCCACGTTCTGAAGGTATAGAATTACTTTCCATATTTTTTTCGATACTTTGCTTTCATGATATTTTTTCTTAATGCTTGCATATTTGTTGGTGGATGTCTAATGTGGAGATTCTTTATCAGATTGCAACTGAATGTGTGATGATCAGGCTCCTTTCTTTCTCCACAAATGCATATCTCTGTGCTGGAAGTTTTTCTGGCATAAAAATAAGTAAGGAAGGGACGCTGCCTTGTTATATAGCAGTTTACATACAATACAATAACCCAAAAAGACCGAAATACCTAGCACCTGAATGGGATAATATGGGGTGTCACTGGGTGCACATACCGATCGCTTCTTCTTCGCATATCTGACAGTGTGGACGCACCCCGTTACATTTCTGGCGTACCATGTCCCGTGTCTGAACCTTATCTTCGAGACCGACTGACACCATCTTTCAGCAAGGGAATGCATAACTGCATGATGCTCATGCTGTCTTGACCTTCCTGTATGCAGAAGGTGCTGGACTGCTTCTCTGGTCATCATCTTCTCAAGATCTCTCACTGACTGAGAACCCCTGGTCATGGGTTCCGAGAAATTGACATCCCACCACTCATCAGCATCTACAACTGATGAACTCTGGCGTAACAAATGAAGATCTGGCATCCAAGTTCAGTTCGTTTCGAAACCCACCCTGATTACAGCCGTTGTACTGAATTCTGCTCGTTGTGTACCCAAACGCCCTGCAAATTTAAGCATCTTTCTTCCATTATATTGTATATGTATAATAAGGAATATTTTCTGTTCGCTTTCCGTCCTGGTGTAGCGATTTTAATGGTCAACAATCTATAACTGCTACTGTAATATTACCTTAAATACAAAGTAATTAATTATACTACAGTATAAGAAACCAAACATCGATAATAGGAAAACACGTAAGCCATGAAACTGAAATCTGACTAGAGTATAATATAGCACATATCTGACTAGAGTATAATATAGCATATAGAGAGCACATATTTATGTTGTGAATACCGGTATCATATAGGTAAGTCTGTTTTGCAATATTTTTTAATTTATAATTTATTAGCTCATTTTAATTTTCGATATTTATCTCTTCATATACGAATAGCAGATTGAACGCACTTCATTCAACTCGAAATCAACCGACACGTGCATGTAAAAGCAAAATTTGGACAAAACAAAATTCATATACAAACACGAGATCCAATTTTTCATCAGCTCCTGCCGTACGCTGCTTTCAAATTAGTTTTAAACAAAATGTTATTTTGATTTTATTGATATTCATTAATTAAAAACAAGTACTTACTTTTATGCAACAAACCGCTATTCCTAATTTCTCATAAGTATTGTAAGGATTTATTTAATTTACCTAACAGTTGATTTTATTTTGAAGCAACCTTTCCTATCGCTTTTGCTTTCAACCCACGCTTTCTTGCCAGAATGTAAACGAGCTAGCGCACGTGTATTCAAATAAGGTAGAATGAAGTTAGTATTTAAGGAAAGGTTTTGGAAGGTGAATTTAGAGGCCTGCCTGCCTGAAACCACGTTATTATCTTTGATTTACTAATGATTAGGTTTTCGTGGCGCTGAGCGTTTCTTGCTATTTGGCTCGTTTACATCGAATTTTACGAGTCAGAGCCTGCCTGTGCTTTAAGTAACCTGTGAAAAGATGTTACATTGGGAAAAAAGTAATTGTTTTAATTGTCTGTAACAAATGTTTAATCCGCGTTATCTAATACAAAGAATGTAACAGCAAAGATGTGCGCATAATGAAGTATATTGATTTATAATTTTTGGCAATAAATTCGGATGAGTATGTGAGGAATTATCGCATACTCTGGTGCAAAATCTCCCTATTTACTGCGTGCCATTATAGCATAATTGGAAGCACATCCGGTCCTGAGTTCCAATTCTAATAACTCTACAGTGGAATCCAAATTAAAATGTCGTGGACGAACTACTTGATGTGGGAGAGAATGCAAGTACTTTTCCCTCTTTAGAGCATGCCTTTGTAGTGTAATTGGAAGCAAGTCCTGCTAGCGATCGGGAGGGACGGTGTTTGAGGGTATTACTCATGTTTTCTGCTTCGAGAACCCTAATGCTTCTACAGCTGTTATGGTGTAAGTACTACCACATCCAACTAAAAGCTGGAAGTTCCATGGTTTGCATGCCGGTAAAATTAGAGTTGATTTTTATTTTTATTTCACCGAAAAAAACTATTAAACTCTACAGAGACGACCAAATTAAAATGTTGATGTTAGCTCATCACCATCTAAATATGGTTAACTTGCTGCCTTGCCTTTCGCCAGTCGCCCTTTAAATGTCGAACGTAACAAATTATTCCATTCTGTGGTACTTTCTCCTTTCGTACATTGATTGGTCTGAATTAATTGGATTGTGGCAAAGCACACGAAGGCTATTTCCTGAAAGGGGTGGAAGCTTTCGTTGAGGACACTGTCAGGGAAATTAACTTATATTTACGTTACACATGGGAAAACCCGCCAAAACTCTCATACCGCCAACGTGTTCGCCAGAGCCAGCCTTGAGTTAAAGAATATGTAGTGTTAAGAAGGAAAACTTCGCAAAAGCAGAAGTGGCTCCCTTCCAACGAAAAGGGAAACAACTGCGCATGCGTGAAATATCTGTTGCCAAAAAGCTCCAAAGCTCGAAGCTGAATGTCGAAGTTGGTTTGGACAGGTTCGACCGTTACGTTTAGCAAGAGTTTAAACAAAGAATAGGTTCTTTGGTTTCAAGTAGCGATATGGACAATGGAACAGCTAGTGAAAGTGAAACTTAACCTAATATTTCATCATTTCCGAGTTTAAATTATCGCGACAAGTCAAAGAACGATTCATCTTAACGCGTGCTCCTGAATTTCCTATACACGTCTCGGAGGGGGGAAAATGTCGGCTAGGTACCAAAGAACCGGCATATCACAGAGGGGAAAATTCTCGCCAACAGATTCCGTCGCCAAATCCCTTGGCGAATGTTCCCTTTTCTTTGTAGCGGCGTTGCAGACAAAGTGGTTTACATTATGTCTATGGAGCCTTTCCTTCTTTACATAGAGGTTCTTTACCTTGAGTAGTTAGCACACGGAGTTAGCAATTGAAAGATCCGTGGTTTGAATCCGAGTAAAGGCAGAATTTATTTTTCATATTTCCATCTCTGAAAAAACCTATTAGTCTGTGGAAGTAATGAATCAAATTTTTTGAATTTGATTCCATTTTTTGAATACTTCTGTGTTTTTATAGCATCAAGCAAAGTTATTGGCGGATTTTCCAGATTATGGAAACTCTGATTGTTCAGAGCTAACCAGCAAAGGTAAAAATATTTCTGTTTCGGTCAAAACAAAAGCATAGTAACTGGTATAAGCAAGTCTGAACATAAGATATGTAATGATAACGCCAGCGATTATATAGTATTTTATATTATTTTGCTAACTCTTTTAGTGTATGGACTGCTCTATGAAAACAATGTTTCCGTGAGAAATATCATTGCACTCATTCATGCGATAAATATACAGCTTCCGGTTATTTTATTGAATGCGATCTTCATTAAAAAACTAGAATATAAAAGGTTTTTATTATTTTTTTTATTTATTTTATTTCTTCTAGGATCTGCTTGATTTTAAAAATACTGGTATTCAATCTATTTAGTTATTTAGTTTTCTCTTCGTTGTGTTACGAATTTTGTACATAGATGGATGATTTTTAACGCAGTTATATATGAAATTGTTGTATTTTTCTGTGTAATGTAGCATGAAAAATCAGGATTGACAAGCTATTCCCGATAAGTAAGAATACAGGGGCAAGTCCATTTAATATTCAGTAAAAGATATTATTTACCAATAAAAGGTACCAATTTACTATATTGATCACTATATTAGCTGTAACCGGAATTCGACCCTCATATTGCCTTCCAGTAATTTCGAGAAGCAAAATGTACTAGAAATATCTCGTCGGCTGGGTGAAAACCGGCCGCCGAGACTGGAGAGAGCATCTGGTCTTAGTTGTTGTTGTTAGCTGTTAGCTCAGCGTGAGTTAGGAGAACTGAGATATCTCCGGGTCCCGGGTAGCTTTCTCTTTAGCTGTGCTTTGTATTGCATTGTGTTTAACGTTCAGAGTAGTTTGAAGTGTAATTACTGATTGCAGTTTGTGATATTGTGAAGAGCTGTTGGACTGTTTTCGTGGAAAGTTCCGGATCTCTGACGTGTTTCTTTTGATAAAATAAATTTTATCAGCCTATCATCAGAGCTGTGTGCATTCAATCTATTACGAACCCGTACGCATGAAAAAGTTGTTTTAAAGCTCAGGAAGCATATAAAATGAAACTGACTTAAGTAAAACGCTGTTGTATAAATACATGGAATATCCAAACGATCGAAAGACTAAATATTCCTTTCACTTTTAATCATAGACCCATAGAAATGAATTAGGTAAGATTACTTTCAAACTGTGGCAGTTTTGATCACATAATACATCTTAATATCAATTTCATATGATAAATTTAAATTTTTATAGGGTCTTCTTCGAAGAACGCTGAAATTAGAAATTTTGGCCTTACTAAAGGTCTTTTAGAGACAAAATAAGTTGGAGGTTCAGTAGTATGCAAAATTAATCCAGAAAAAATTTAACAGCTATGCGATTCAAACACATTTTACTAGATTAAACTAAATTAGTTTTAGAGCTTGTATTAAATTGAAATTCATTAAATGCTAAATTTCATATTTTAGCACTTTTGCACACGGCAGCTTAAATCTAGTGCTTCTAAGTTCATTACTCTTCAACGCAAAAACTATCTCTTAAATGTTTCTATCTGAAAATATTTCTGATATTTGTAGACTGTCCCAAAATTTTGTTGTTGTTGTTGTTGTGACTTATCTCACTTGTCTGACAGTAATATCAGAGCAAGCCTACGAAATTCATCGTGAGCATCTCAGAGGTATAGCATGTCCGTGAACTCCCATCCGTCTTCCTCTACCATCACCCTTACGAGAAAACTTTCTGGCTCAACGCATATTTAGAGTGCCTCCATGCCGGGCAGGCACTATACATTTACAAACGTTCATACCCTCTGCGGGATTTGAACCCGGGACCTTCGGTATCGCAGTAGGCTCCTTTAACTACTATACCGTCTGGACGTCTTGGAGGCTCTGCGCATGCTCGCGCCATGATGGTTGGGTGATTCTTGGCTCTGTGATTAAATGGTTATATTCTGGTAATTATTCATCCTTGTGAGTTTAATTTGTGATTTTTCAACGTTATTTGAGCTCCGGTTTGGATTTGTGCAAGTTTTACTACGTGCTGAAGTGATTTTATGGTTTATTCAACGATTTGAATATTGCATGCATACGTGGATTCAATCTGCTGAGCTAGTAAGTTTTTTGCTTCAAATAACTTTCATATACTGTGCAAATCTATTTTGTATATTGATTATGACTTGAATTTGTACTGTTTAACATTATTCCAAGAATCGCTGCATAATTTAAATTGGTTAGCGAGTTATTAACATTGAAAGTTTCGGGTTCTGTTAAGCCTAACGAGGCGGAAATTTGTTTACGTTTGTAAAACCGATGCACTGACCTACTTTGAATTCTGCCCGGTGACATGTATTAGGTTGTAAATTTTGGGTGCATCACTTTTCAGATTTTTTGCCCGTTGGACGATTTATGTGTTTTCGGTATTTTATTGTGCAGAGGACATTCTTATTTCATTTTAAGTCTTTTTAAGACCTTTTTGAACTTTGTAATTGTAAAATTTTGTGAATTTTGATTTAAATGGATGTAGTTTCTGAATTAATGTTTTGATTGTGTTACGTGTCTCCCTATACCGCAGCAGATAAGTTATATTGCTTAGAGTTTATAAAATAAGGATAAAATTGTACTAGGAAAATGAGTGATCATGAAAAAGAAATTTTGGATATCGTAAAAGAAATGTATAAAATAATCGATGAATTTAAAACTAAGCGAGTATTTAGGGACTTGGTTTCAGACCTTAGCTTACAAGTTGAGGCTATAGTTAAGTGGACACATAAAAATACTTTGAAATTGATGGAAATAGAGATGATTAGAAATCATAAAGAAATCTTTTCAGATTTTAAGGAAGAGATAAAACAAATGATAGAGAATAAGGTTGATAGAAAAATAGACGGAAATGAGGAGGGCGTCTCTCCAGATGTTAGAGTAAAGGATAAAAGTGATCGGAAAAAAGCAAGGGTAAATGAAATAGTTATTAAACCTGTTTCTGATGATATTGACGTCTACGACGAATTGAATAATCAAATACAACCAAGTGAAATAGGCGTTAAAAGCTTTACTTCCTATAGAAGAAAGAACGGTGATATGGTTATAAATCTGAAAGACCGTACAGATGTCTCTAAAATAGAAAATGCTATTCATGAAAATTTGCAATCAAAGAATATTATCCGTACTCGACGAAACAGATTTATAAAACCAAAGATTATAGTTTATAACGTATCGGATTTGATTGAGGAGGAATCTCTACAGTGTAGGCTTAGAGAAGATTGCAATTGTGGAAATAAGTGTGTGCGACAACTGTTTCGTATAAAAACAGGTGAACACGGAGTTTCGCACAGAGTTTATGAAATTTCAGCTATTTGTCAAGAAGATGTTTTAAATAGTAATCGAGTATTGTTGGGCTGGAAGGCCTATGCTGTCAAGTTATTTATACAGCCAAAGCGATGCATGAACTGTTTGAGATTTGGACATACTAAAAGATATTGCAAAAATGATAAATTGTGTTCAAAATGCAGTGGAAACCATGAAAAGAGAGAGTGTCGAAGCGATAGCATTCAATGTATCAATTGCAAGGAGGCATCAGAGAAATACGGAAAGGAAGAAGATTATAAACATGACTCTCTTTGGAGAGATTGCCCCTCACTAATAAGAGAAAAAGTCTTTATTAGAGATAATTTGGATATTGAATCTTAGTGTCAACTTGTTATGAATGTCTGCGGTGGGGAGATTTATTATTTTATATTTATTTAATTTGTTTAATTTTGGTGTTCTGGCTATTTATTATAGTTGTATTATAGATTTATTTGATACTTATATTTTGAAATTCTGAATAAATTGTGAGAAATTTTATTCCTTGTGCATACCAAAAAAGTAATAAGCCTATCCTTGTCTCTCAGGTGAGTTGAAACTATTTTGTTTTTATTTTGTAAATAGTGATTTTAGCTTATAGTTAAGATTTTAAATTTGTAAATTATTATATGTTTTTATATTGGATATTTTAAAATTATTATATGTTTTTATATTGGATAATTTTAATTATGAGATTCTTGAATTGTAATTTAAACCACTGTAACGCAGCCGCATGCCGGCTCTTTGCAATTGTTGAGATTTTCGATGAATTGCCAGACTTTATAACTTTGCAGGAGCCCTATTACGTTGGGGACAAAATTGCCTATGTTAGAAATTCTTGGAGGACAGTTAATGCAAATTTGGGAAGGTCTGCCATTATTGTTATCAATCCAAAAATAGAATTCTCTGTCAAGTTGACTACCGATACAATTGTTGCAATAGATATTTATATTGAAAATAAGACTTTTGGTGTTGTCTCTGTCTACTTCTCCCCAGTGGAGAATTTAAATACCCATTTATATAATTTGGAAGAGATTTTAACTGTATATTCTAATGATTTTATAATAGTTGGTGATTTTAATTCAAAAAAATTTATGTGGGGGGCAAAGATTTTAGATGATCGGGGAATTTTAACGGCCGATTTTATTTTACAAAATGATTTGAATTTATTTAATACGGAAGATTCAAAGCCTACTTTTTTATCTTCACATGGGGAGGGGTGGACAGACTTGGTTATTGGCTCTCCTGGGTTGACTGTTGAAAAAATTGGTATTGAAATCTTAGATGAACCAACATTAAGAGACCATAATTATATTTCTATTAAAGTGATGGATTTGAATTTAAAACAGGAAGAAAAAGTTATATTAACAAATGATATTAATAGAATTGAAAGATGTTGTAGGAGACTGAGGAGACATATTGGGGATATTGAGAATCGTTTGACTGTTGTCCAAAATGATGTAGAATTTAACGCATTGGTAAATGAAATGGGAAATAAATTTGTAATGCAAATGAATAGGGATTTGAAAACTCGTATTAAGAAATCTTCGAGGTCTCCTTGGTGGAGTCAGGAATTGGATAGGTATAGACGGAAAGTTCGTGCTTTGAGAAAGGGTTGCCAAGTTAAGGATTTGAATGAAAATTTGAAAGTTGCAAGGAAAATAGAATACAAAAAGTGTTTGGCCTCTTATAAAAAAAGAATTAAGAAGATAAAAAGAGAATATAAAAATGCTGTTTTCCTTCGAGATAAAGTATACTATGAGGGCATTTTTAAAGTAGCTACTAATAGATTTAAAAAGTCTACAATTTTGAGAGATCCTCAAAATAATATTGGATGGGATATAGATGATAGATATAAAAGAATTATCAGGGAGACTTTGAATATTGATGCTTCTGATAGTGAGGACAAGGTTGAAGATGTTAATTGTTTGAGAGATAAAGATGGAGATCATGATTTTACTTATGATGAGATATTAATGGTGGTTAAGAGTTTGAGAGATAGGTCGGCTCCAGGCCTTGATAGAATTGGAGCGAGATTCGTTAAAATCTTGTTTAATACGTATCCTTCATTTTTTATAATTTTATATAATAGATGTCTACATCTACATGTCTTCCCAGAAGCTTGGAAAATTGGAAAACTAATTTTGCTTCCTAAAGATGACGTTAGATTCCGTCCTATATGTCTCTTAAAGAATTTTGCTAAAATATTGGATAAACTGATTGCTAATAGACTCCTATATATAATTTATAAAGAAAATATTTTTGCGGATAGCCAATATGGTTTTCGAAGAGGTAGATCTGCAGACTTGGCATTATATAGGATAATAACGAATATTAGGGAATTAAAAAAATCAGAACATGTGGCTTTAGTTTCATTGGATGTTAAGGCAGCCTTCGACACAGTAAAATGGTCCTCTGTGCTTAATCGCATTAATAGCTTTAATACTACAAAAGATCTTTTTATGATTATAAAGGATTATTTTAGAAAAAGGAAGATAATATTTATGGGGTATTCTGAAAATATTTATGTGGAACAAGAAATTTTTAAGGGCTGTCCACAGGGCTCCTGTAGTGCTCCCCTGTTCTGGGCCCTTATTGTAAATACTTTATTAATTGATTTTAATGTTCCAAATACAAACGTTATTTGTTATGCTGATGATATTTTGATAATTATTAACGGAGTTTCTCTGGAAAAAATGCAAAATATCTTCAGTGTTATTGAAGAAAAACTTAAAAAATGGAGTGAAATCGAAGGTATTAAATTCAATGTTGAGAAAACTTTTGGACTTTTCTTTCTCAGAGGAGGAATCAGAACAAGGACTCCAAAACTGAAATTTGATGGACAAAACATAAAATTTGGAAAAAGTATAAAGTATCTGGGAGTTGTAATTGATGAGAAACTCAATTTTATTGAACATTTTAACACTATATATAAAAATACAGAAAATATTTTAAAGTTCTATAGATGTAATTTTAATAGTGATATTTTATAAAAGAAATCTTTAATTTTCTTTAATTTTAAAAAGAATTTTTAACTGTGTGATTTTACCTAAGATATTTTATGGAATTGGAGCTTGGGGTGCCAGGGCAGGGGAATTAATTAGATTAAGAAACAAATTAGATATGTTGCAGAGAAGCTGGGTGTTGGCGGTTACGCGGGCCTTTCGCACTACTTCGTCAGAAGTGGCTTGTGTTTTGGCTGGTATTCCGCTGCTCTCGTTTTCTTATGAATTCTATTATACAAAATTTTTATTGACTTATGATTTAATAGAAAATATACAAATTAATAATATTACTATTAATAGTGGTGCTTTTCAAGGTTTTAATGAACATGTAATTCATTCCAATGAAAGATTGCGTATTATATTTGATACTAATTTTCTAGTATATCAAGAAATGGATATATATACAGATGGCTCGGGGCTCGGGGGAGATATTGGAGGTGCATTTGTTGTATATTTTCACGGAATTGAAATTGATCATTACAAATTTAAATTAAATAAAATGAATTCGGTGTATCAGGCGGAAATGTATGCGATATATAGTGCACTAAAATGGATTGACAAGACTTTAAAGGTAAAATATCAAATAAATATTTATTCTGATGCTATGTCAGTTCTGCAATCTCTCTCGGGTCCTGAATATAAAAATGAGACTATAAAGAATATGAAGAAAATATATAAAAATTTGAGTAATAGTCACAATATTAGATTTCATTGGATAAAGGCACATTCAGGGCATATGGGAAACGAGAGGGCGGATACCTTGACTAAATCTGCTGTAATTGAAAAGAATATAAATATTGAAACAATACAAGAGTCTAGGAAAAAGTCAATTACTGCATTATATATGGATAATTTGGATAAATGGAAAAATTGCTGGGAATCATCTGAAAAAAACAAAGGTTTATTAAAAAATATACAAATGTGTAAGAAAATGATATTATATAATGAAATTGATTTAAACCAGTGTTTAACTGGACATGGTAGATTTCCGGCATATTTGGCCCGTTTTGGTTTGCAGACGAATGAGAACTGTTATATATGTAATGCAAAGGGTGATGCAGAACACTTTTTTGAAAATTGTTTGCTTACTGAGAATGCAAGGAGGCTTTATAGGAAAAATTTTAAGGAAGATTTTAAAAAGAATTATGGAAATTTAATAGAATACACGAGGGGTATAATGAAAATATTAAATAGTAATAAATTAGCCGTGGGTATTTGTGATTTAAATGTTTGAATGTTTTGTTCAATTAATTGAAAGTTTGTATGAGTGTGTATAGTGCATTATGTGTCGTTTTATTATTTTTATTTTATAACCCAATTATTTATTATTTTCTTTTGTTTTGTTGGTTGATTGATTAAGGTCCAGTGAATAAAATTGATTTCACTGGTCGTTTTTATTATTTTGTTTAGTTTCGTTTTATACTAACTTTTTTAGTTACTCGGTTCTCATTGTTTTGGTTTCCCGGTTGTTTAATAACCTTTTGTTTGAATTTTAAATTTTAATAAGTTAATTTTCTGGACATGGCCGGGTCGCTGGTTGCCATCGTTTGTTGTTGGATGGGCGTCCCCCTATAATAGTCATATGACTGATTAATTTCGGTCAGGTGGGCTGGGGGCTGCGCCACCCCTTAATGTTACCGTCTGGACGGCCAGAAATTTTTAATTAGTGAAATCTAGGGTAAGTTGCATAGTACGACAATTTTTTTATGAATGACAATGCAAAAAACATTTTTCTCAGAGTCTGCGTAAAATTATAATTTCGTATATTTTTAATAAAAGGTATTTCGTGGTCAAATTTGTCATCGTTAATTTATTCAGTTACTAAACTGGACCTGTATGGGTGTAAAAGCAATCTTTTTCAAAACCCTCTCTCTGTACACATGTATACATATACTAAAGTGAGTAGCAAACAAATTAAGATATTTTTTACAACCATACGAATAGCGCATAGAAATTTTTTTCCTACATATTTCTCCATATAAGTAACTAAATTTTAGTTCAATTGAAAATTATCTGTAGCATTAATGTCTATTTTTAGAAAGCCTAACATTTCTTAAAGATCTCAGTGTTATATGCCTTTCTTTACTAGGAAACTGCACCTAAAAATAAGTGCATAGTGTAAGATAACGCACGAAGTGTAATCAAACAGCCTTTTAAAATATAAATCATTTTCAGTTTCAAATTTCAATAATTATACTATAATAATAAAAGAGTTGCACAGTTAATCTATAAGTCTTTATTATGCCCTTAATGTTAATTATTTTAATATCGCATGCAAAAGAATGTTTTCTGAGCTGAGAAGGTGCTGTGTTAAAGTATTTTATATTTTCTTTTCAGTACCTCATCTAGAACTGTCACATGCACGGAGTTTGCAGTGATGTGATCATCAGTGGCATTAAAATGATCAACAGAAGTAAATAATTTGAATCTATATTGAAATTTTGTTACCCAAACAGCTATCAGTACCTATAGTTTTAGTTGAATACTCCCAGAAGGTTTAAAAATTAGATTAAATTGTAAAGATAGCTTGAAATATTATTATTGTCCAGTACTTCTTATGATAAATTATACTTTTTCCAAATTGATGTAAATTATAACTTGCTGCGAAATTTATTTCACACATTCATTTATGTATTTATTGATCACATTAGGCTTATTTGTTAATTACAGCAAAGGACTCGAGTGATTATTTTAGACATTCGAAATAAAATATCCTGTTTTTTTAGATTAAATATTTTTTTCGCTTTAATCACTTTCCGTTATTTATAAACTTTTCGTGAAACCTGTAAAGCCTCAACTTTTGATATTAAATTTCCCTCTGGTAAAAATAACAATAAAAAATGCTTGCAATCAAACTTTTGCGGGTACTTTAGGTAAATAATAACTGTTGCAAAGAACTGATCCTTTTTACTATATGTGGCGTGTTTAATGACAAATTTGTCGTTAAGAAAAGTAGTAAATTAAGAACTTATAGTTAAATTATTTTGTACCTTTCAAAAATGAATTTTCTAACCATTTGAAATAAAGTGAAAGAATATTGCTAGAAGTTTCTGATTTTTAGATATATATCTCCACAATTTACTTGGCTTTAGCATTAGAAAATTTAAAATTTTAGTATTCAGGATCTATCCTCAAGAAAACCAAACAAGAAAAACATATGGCATGATAGCATAGAGCAGGGGTAGGCAACGCGGCGCTCGCGGGCGCCATGGCGCCCCCGATCGATTTTTAATGCGCCCTCGCTGGACTAATGTAAATGTATGATAGCCAGAGCTATTTACTTACTCTTGTCAAACGGCGATATACAGCAAGTACTGTCTGACCACGTATTCCAGATCTATGTAAACATCCGGTTTGGGACGGAAGTGGGCCCATCTATCAGTTTTGTAGGGGTGAGTGCAGTAGCCTGGTAGACAATAGATTTAAAAATAAAAAGGAAATAGTTTCAGCTATAAACACGTTGCAATTATCAGCACGAACTGTTACTAGAAGAATTGAAATAATTGCGGAGAATTTGGAGGCAGAATTAGCAAATGATATGGAAAATTGTATTTTCTTTTCGCTACAGATGGATGAATCGGCAGACGTGACAAATATATCACAATTTGCAATTTGCGTGAAGATGGTGTCTTCTCATTTTACAACAAAAGAAGAATTCCTTAAGGTTCTGCCATTAAAGGGAAGCACCAGAGGAGAAGATAACTTTTCTACTTTTAAAAAGTATATATCAGATGTAAAATTACCTGTACAAAAGTTATCGTCAATTACAACAGACAGGGCACCAGCGATGACTGGTAAGAAAAAAGGATTTGTTGCCTTATGTAGACAGGATTCCTTATTCCCGAAATTTTTTCTTATCATTGCCTCATACATCAGGAAATGTTATGCGCAAAAACAATCGGTTTTCAACATGTATTTACGATAGTAACAAAAATTATTAATTCCATAAGATCGGGAGCTATGCAACACAGATTGTTTAAATTACTTTTAGAAGATGAGGACGTTCAGTTCACAGATCTTCTTTTACATACTGAAGTGAGGTGGCTGAGCAGAGGTAAAATACTTGAGCGGTTTATCATGCTTTTGCCACAAATAAAGGAATTTATTGCATCAAGAAGCGAATTTTACGAGCAATTAGAAAATAAGGATTGGCTAATCTACCTCAGATTTCTGACAGATATAACGGCAAAGTTGAATGAATTAAATTTAAAAATACAAGGGAAAAATCAGCATATGGCTGACATGATTAATGCAGTAAATGCATTCAAATGCAAGTTAGTGTTGTTGAAATCCCATCTATTGAAAAAAAAATTATCACATTTCCCAAATATAAAATATACCGTTGAGAGTTTAAATTTGAATAATGAAAATTTTACTGCTACATCATATTTAGAAATTATAGATAAGCTAATAGAAGAGTTTTCTTCTAGATTTGAAGATTTAGCAGCATTAGAACCCGTTCTAAGATTTTTCATAAATCCATTCAATGTTACTGAAGAGATGATGTCCTTGAAATAGCTTCAGTGTATTTCGAGCTTCATAATATCGAAGACCTAGAATTAGAAGTAATAAACTTGCAAAGTGATATTATTTTAAAAGCGCATAGTAATGATAAAATGTTTTGGAACTTAGTCGATGAAAATAAGTATCCTATTTTAAGGAAATGTGCGCTAAAAATTTATTCATATTGTGCAACAACATACAATTGCGAGTCTTTGTTCTCAAATATGAAATATTTGAAATCAAAATACCGAACAAAGCTTAATGACTCACATTTAGATAATTGTTTAAGGACCAGGAACTCTAAATATATCCCCAATTATAAGAAATTAGCTGAAAATATGGATACCCAAGTTTCACACTGAATTATATGTATCATTATGTATGACACCAACAAAATAAAGTTATAAAAAATCTGTTTTTTTAATGCCTATTTATACCTGTTGATTATCTGTAAAATATGCGCCCTCGGTGATTTTCAAATTTAGTATTGCGCCCTTAAGGACAAACAAGTTGCCGACCCCTGGCATAGAGAATCATAGTAAATTAAGTGTTTTTCTCTCTCAGAAGTACTACTATATCATGACTATATCATCTAAATGTTTCGCGTATGATGAAATATTTATTTATAAAATCTCCTGCATAAATTATATAAGATGGTAATCAAGTTACGTTTTTTCCATTGCTCAAAATACTTCATTCATTAAAATAAAAAAAATTTTTGTAAATTTGCATTTACTGTTTACTTAAATTACGTACAAATATTTTGAAAGTAATAAAAAAAGCTTTTTCTTATGTAGTCGCATACATTGATTTCAGATAAGTTTCCTGATATTTGTTAGCTACAGTTTCTGAGTCACGTCATCTGGTGTGGTCATTTAATAGTATGCATTGGTTTCTTCAGAACTTACATTGACGTTTAAACAATATACGTAGATGTACTGAATTTTAGTCTGTGAGAAGTTTTTTATAATATTTGTGAATGTTTTTATATTTTACGCCCGGTTTATAAACTCTGTTTCCGGTTTTTCAGTGAACTGTAACTGCTGTCTGAACTCCCATTGTAAAGACAGCGTGAATGAGTGTAAGAACACATCTTTTTTCTAAGAACAGAATTTTGAGAGGAGAGGCTTTATACTAATTGCTCATTTTAAATTCATCATTTTATTTTTATATAACTGAAAGAAAAATCACTTCGGGTTTACACTTTTTTTACTTATTTGGGTTAACTAAAAAATAAAATTACCACCAAATGCTGCAATCCCCGTTAAAATTAATAAATATGCACATAGATATGCCAATAAGTTAACTTTTACTTGATTTGTAATCACACATTTGTGTAAAACTATGTACAGTTTTACACAAATGTGTGGAACAGGAGACGCATACATTTGCAAATTCGGCGGGAGTACGATGTGTGGTTAAGGTGATGTGACCATGGGAACGTGCCACATCATCAAGACAGCTTATTAAGTATTTGAAAATAGGGTAATCGATGGAGATCAAAACATTTGTGTATCATGCTAAAGGCGGTCCGATCACGAATTTACTAGAAGATATGAATTTGATAACGAATGTGTCCTGAAACGTGTTTTACTTGATGGCCAAATGGAAATATGAAATTATGCTTGTTAAAATATTTGTAATTAGGTTCATAGGTTAGGTTAAGTTTTTATTAAATAGAGTAAGGCATGCAAGGGCTATCTGCCTAAAGGGAGAGATGTTATCGCGGAGGAATTTCGAAGAAAAACTGACCTCTGAGTGAGTATTAAAAATAATGCATGTAATTTTCATTCAAATTATATTTATACATATCTCTTTTGTAAAAATTTTGGGTATATGCTAAATTATTGTAAATTACTTTACTTGAAAAATATAGTGAATACGGCAGAAATTAAAGATTTGAATATGGCGAAAGTGAAAAATATGAAATATGTATGGGTATTTATGTATATGCTTGCAAAAAGCGTGTATCTGCCTTTAACAAAATACGTAAATATTTATTAAATTATTTATAACTATATTTGAAATGAAGGATTTATTCATTCATAAACTCCTGTAAAAGTTACTGTGAAGAAATCTAATTATTAAATGTATCTAAATTTATAATGATTATAAGTATTATCTAAATGTATAATAACCTTAAAATTGAATTGTAAACATAAATTGAAATCCTGTTGACAAATACGTTTATAAAACTATTTAAGCAAGAATCGTTCGTACTGGAAAACAATATGTTAAAAGGTATTGTAGAGCATGAGATGCTTACTTTAATAAAGAAAAGTTTTAGGATATGTATTGTTGAAAATAAGAGTAAATAAAATCTGAAAAATATAATTAAAAGAATTATTCCCTTACATTTTATAATAACCCAGTTACAAGTTTTAAATGATATTTTTAAAAAATCCTTTTTTTATTCCCTTTCAGAAATATTCAGGGAAAGTTAAGTACTATTTAAAGTATTTCACTATTAAAATAAAAGGTGCTCTAATATGAAATGGACCAAACAGAGCATTATTTATAAATTGGCTTAGATTTTTCGATTTAGAAGATGCCTCAGAAGCTCAAAAATCATGTCACATTTGAGAAAGTATTTTAGGAAGGAGCTCTATAAATAGAAAAGAAATAGTGCATAATTTTAATATTAATAATACAATAAACTTTGATCTTAATTTTTGTAATCCTTAACTGAATAAAATGGAATTACCTTAAACTTTTTTTCTAATGTAATTAACGAAAACCTGTGAAAATATTTCATTCAAATTCCGTTCTGTGCAAACTGTTCTGTGAAAAGTATAGCATTTAATCCCGTTAGGAATGAAATGTTGTTTAAAAATGCATTCTTTTCACATACTTAGAGCTCTGAAATATCGTAGAAAAAGAAAATATATACATTTATGTGTACATTTATGACATAATTACGACATATTTATATCCGATCGTGTCATAACCCATTGATCTTAATGGTAAGTAACCGAATGTTTTGGTCACCACGCAGGGATCGCCAGTGCTTCCAAGCAGTGTTTGGGAAAAACCGGTTAGGGTCTGTCCTTACTTCCTACCTCCATGGCCCATATCAAGCCTGCAAGCAAGACACGATCCACTATTGCCAAGCTCCCGGTTAAGACTCACAAACGTTTAGAAATTCCGCAGCTTGTCTACTAGGAAATCATTCTCTATAAATCCCTTGAGCCAGCTGCTTCGATCCCGTCAGTAAAAAAATTGCATGTTGGGGAACTGCGCAGTTTCGTAGTTTGCAGTGATGCATATGTTTCAAAATCCGCGCGAAGAGTAATGATTGAACTAACGGAACATTTTCACCTACTGATCTCAACAGAGCTATCTACCGCCTCAACGAGCCATCTCGACCAAATGTTTCTTTAGAAAATCTGTTTATTGTAGCTAACTTGACTTGTCTTCGTAAGTTTGTCAGATATTTTATAATCACCCTATGCATGTATATATTGCGTTAGGTTAGGTTATTTGAGTATGGCAAAGCCAGCGAGAGCTGTCTACCCTAGGGAAAAGATGTCTTCGAGGATGTCTCTCTAAGCAATTGAAATTGGCTTGTATTTAAGTTGCAAATAAAGAAAACCACAAATAACACGCATACAGTTTGGTTCGAACCCGGATCAAACAGCCACTATTTAGCGGCCACTGGGGGGGAGCACATATTTTTATTATATATGGATTTATATATATATGCACGCATGTATTAAATATACACACACATATGTATGGTAAATTATAAGTATGTGTGGTACATTAAAGGTGGCTTTTTGCTACGTATGAGGAATTTTAAAATAAAATTTTTCAATAGCATTATAGACATTAAAGTTTCTTCTGTGCTGTACCCTTAAATAAAAACTAAAACTAGAAAAACTTCTTAGTCTTTTATACTTAATTATTTATTACCGAAGAAATTTCTTGAGTTAAAATGGTTAAAATAAAATTCTGTGGGTCTCCTTTCGAAGTCTTTTTTTTTCCCCTTTTTCGGCTCCGCTGAGCGTTTCTTAAGCTTTCTAAAGTTCTAATTTAATGAATCATGTTAAATAATGTGCTTCTATAAATGGTACATATTCAGAAAGTAAACATCGCCAAGCCTTTAAAAAAATACTTTTTAGACAAATTTTATTTAGATCATATGTCATTTTTGCAAGAGCTACTGTTAAGTCAGATAGATTATGTACTCTAAAATATCGTAACTAGCTATCCTAATCTGCGAAGACATGCTACAAGCCTAAACGAGATTTCATTTCTCTAAGCACGGGGTTTTAAAGAAGCTTAACGCAATTAATTAATAAGAGATAAACTTTAATGGTTTTAAAACATAAAATAAATTAAGATATTAGAGTAAATTAAATCCTTCTCATCAACTAAAGAAATGTTTGGACTAAAGCTGGATTGACACCAAGGTAATTCTTGTTTTGTTTTTCAATGCAAACTTTCAACGGATTTTCAACAGGCAGCGTGAGCCTGAAGCGCCTGTAAGGAGCGCCCAAGGCCCCGAATATAAATGAGGCGCTCTGGGAAATATGGAGCGGGGGAGAAAATCCATCCCGTCACTCAAATCGTACGCTATTTTTACATATCTCGCCGCGGTTTATTGCGTCGTCGTCTGCCACTTACTTCAGCCGCTTTTGAATCGGAGCGATTTGTTTTCTGGAATTTGTACCATGTTCGGTGACAAGGAAGCCAGTAGTTTGGTTATGAACTATGTAATACTCATATTACTCTTACTGATTCTTTGGGTATTGTATCTTGGGGTAAGTAACCATGTGATGAATTTTTTACAAATATGATATCTCTCATAAATTTCTGTAACAGTCTAAATGAATGAGTAGTAGGCGTATTCTCAAAATATATTGAAAAAAGGCCCTGTAACTTAATGAATGTGCTTTCTGTGAATTTATATAACAGTCTAAGTAAAATCCATATTTCTTTTCCCCTCCTTTATCCTTCAAGTTTAAATTAAATTACTACGCGGTAAGAATCCCTGACATAATTGCTGCTCGAAATTAGGATTTCAAATAAAACTTCATGCTAAGATTAATGAAACAATGAAAGCTCATAATTTGGTCTTAGCAATTAAACGAAGCGAGTCTTGGAACACAAATTAGCACAGTTCTCAAAAGCAGTATAACATAGTTGGTCGGAGTTCAAGAAATAGTCAAAACGAAGAGAAAAACTGCGGATGCCTTATCAGTAACTCTGTTCAAGAAATAGCTTTATAGAATCCGCAACAATGATTTTGCTTAGTTAAGTACATACATGAAATCGTAAATCTGATTGTACGAATTATTATAAGTTTACCAACTGGTTCTAATTCTCAATACAATTAAAATTTCCATTTCTAATGCCATGATTACTCTGTGGCTGGGTCAGAACTTTCGAGAAAATTCATTTAAGGATGAGCGACTATAAATTCCGACACTTTTGTACCACATGGTTTAACACTAATGTCAAATATATTCTTTCTGAAAGAAATGTTTTTTTCGTTTGTATTCATCTGCTTGTATTTTCCATTTGTCCATTTATGTTCAATAATAATCGGCGGTAAAGGATTTGAAACTGATAAGCATTCGCAGTTTTTCTCTTCGTATTCGAAATACGTATTAAGCTACAAGTTTAGCTACAAGTTTGCCGTAATCGTATTACCGTAACGGCGAGAGCAAACTTGGGGACAGTCAGCACAGCGGAGCCAATAAAGTGGAGAAAGTTAACATTTACATTATTCTTAGAAGAAGAATACTATGGCGCTATAATGGTAAAACTATTATAGAAAGTTAGTAAACTAATAAGAGAAGCTATTACATATACTGTTGTACTTACGCATGGAGAACTCCATATAAAAATTCAAACTTTATTAATCGCTTGCAGGTAACTTGAAACAAACGAGGAAAGAAATACTTCTTGGAGTGGAAATAGAAAAAAAAAGAAAAACGATATTTGAATGCAAATCTTACATCTTGAAATAGTAAGGAAACTAACGCAAACCTTATAAAGTTTTGCTCTATCAATTCAATAAAACAACATCTTCCATATTGCAGTTTCTGTATTTCACTCTTTTCGGTCGTTGGAGAAGTAAAACTATTTTATAAAATGAAAGATGGTTGAAGTTGTTTAAGCTTTTATAGGGACTAAACATTCAGCCGAATGGTAGTTATACTCTTGTTGGAAATTATCATACTCAGCATACTCTTGTTGGAAATTATCAGTTATTCTTCTTTAGTGTCTGTTCGTTAATGCATTCACATACGTCACTCATACGTATTGTGCTTCCTTTTTACCAGAGAATTACTTCCGTGGAATAATCTGCGAAACCAGTTTAAAAATTAAATTTTTTATTAATATTATTATTTTGCTGTAGTTTAAAAGAATTCATTTTCATAAATTAATTCTCAAGATAAAAATATTGTTAAATAAATGTTCGTAGTCTGTAATAAATTTCGCTAACATGCTTTTAAAATTAGACAAGTGTTTTGATCCAACCCTGTATAAGCAGTTTCTATACACGTTATAAGGTATTTCTCCCGCATTTTTTGCATGCCTTCGTGGAGCACATTCAGCACGTATTCGAGAGGTCCGTGGTTCCGGCGAGGACGCTGCTAATTTTTTTTCATTTCTTCTGCTTCTAAATAGCCTAATGTCTTGTCGTGAGATTGCAAAGGTATTAGTATGAATTGTTGTCGGCATTAAGTTGCACTGATGAGCTCTAAGAAATGGTGATCGTAGTTGCTCTTAGATGAAAGTCTGTATTCAATGCCCTTAAGTTCTCCCAAAAATGCTTGGGCATTAAGTGTAATAAATATATATTTATATAGCACATTTAAATATGCTCATAAATATAAATTTAGTAATTAATTAAGTCCAATCAGTTTAGTGATATCCACTACAATGACTATATTTTCTAAATATAATCAATACTAAGCATTCTATCACTATGCTGAATGACGAGTATGATTTCATTCAGCATAGTGCTTTTGTAACTCAGAATCCATTTCGCTAACTTTCTGCTTCACCTGTTCTTTTTCTGTGTATTTATCCCTGTGTAATATGGTTGTTAGATGTCTAAGAAATACCATATTATCCGAATTCATGTTACATAAACCTACACGTTAACAAAAATGAACGGAAAAGAGGGAGCTTATCTTCCAAAAATTAACATGACTAATCTATTTTCTATTATAATGATCAGAAAAATGTTTGTTAAAGATATAGATAATTTATCAAAAGTGTTATTTAATAATATTAAATACTAATCCTTTAGTCCTCTGACTTTTCGTATTGCTAAGCGCCATTAAATAAGAATGTTTCTTTCCTGGCAAAACATCATTTTCTGAGCTTTCCTGCATCATCTCGATTTTTATGCTCTGATTTCTCTGTCTCTCTTACGCCCTTCCTCGCTCTCAAACAAATAAAAAAAACTGTTATTTTTGTTTGCTCTTTTGACAGATCTATATCAGTTTTACGCATGGAGTTAAGAATACATAGTGTCCTCTCTTGAATCGTTTATCTTATTTCAGTGTTAGGATCTCCATTTAGGAAATAAAACTCTGGCTAAGTTATAACCTTCTACGTACTCTCTAGACTAAAAGTTTAGCTAATTTGATGTCAGAAAGTTGTTTTCTGCCTTCTAGTATTTTTATTTATTAAAATTTCCGCTCGAAAATAACACGCAATTTTTTTAAGATGTTTCCGCACTAAATTAGTTTTTGATCTCTTATATGTGGAGGCATTCAGATTGAATTTAATATATTAATTTAACTTGCATATATTAAAATAATTTGAATTTTGTTCACTTTTTGCTAACATAATTTAGATGACTGGCAAAATATACTCTCAAACTATATTAAAATTCTGGGACTGTCATGTTCAAGAACTGAACCCAACTCTCTACTCGTCTTGTAAGAGTATCGTATTTCATTGGCTTGGTCTACATTTATAGAGCATCGCTTCACTGTTAGCTAGCTTCAGACGTCTCTCTAATCATATCTATCTTATAGAATGAAATATAGAGTAAAATTTGCATGATGATTTCCGTGGAGTTTCGCGTTTGCTAGAAATGTGCATCATTTATTTTATTTTATTCAATAACTAAGCTATGCTTTAAAGATACAAAGTATGTCTATAACACATAGAATCCGCAACAGTTTTAAAATGAATACATAAGAATTTACATTAGATAAATTTTACCTATTGCGTAGCAAAGTAGGAAATAGTCATGTAGATTAGTCATGTCTAAATTACTGTGCTTTAAACTTTAAATTTTATCGTTAGGACCCTTTTAAATATCACTTTATTAGAAACGGCGAACGTAGTTTTACCAAAAGAAACGTGTCTAACATACATTAAATGTTACAGACAAATCGATTACGTGACTAGCTTTGATACTTACTAATACTTGAACGAAAAATCTATAAAATTTTCTTAGTTGTCGCTTCTATATAAAATATGCTGAATAAGTTAACGTCTTTTTCATATCTAATTCCTTTTTCTACGTATAATTAAGGATTAATTGTAATGATTTTCATGAAAAATTATTGTTCTATAACCTGTTAATTTTTTTACGTCTTTTAGAAGCGATTTGCAAAGTAAAGCTTTAGCATTTTAGAACCAATTTAAGGAAATAAACGCAAAGGTCCACTTTGGGGTTATAAATATAAAGGAATACAATATATAAGCATAGGTAAAGTTTGTCATGAAACTACAAAGAAAAAAATTAATAAAAAAATAATATAATAAAGGTAAATGGAACATAATATTACTCATTCTTAGGCTGTGCGTAAACGATTATTTTGTGTTAATGTATGTAATATATGGCATTAGAGATAATTATTAATTATAGTAATCGTGCAAATGTATATAAAAGTAGTCAGTTACAAACAAAACAGAAAAAGGATAGAGAAGCTTTTGCGCACTGTTTCATTTCAAGCATTCTGCTGTAGAAACACTCATTAGAAAGCAATAATACTAACAATGAAAACACCCTGAGCATATTTCCTGAACTTGAATACTTTTCCCCTTAATTCTTCCTTTTTAAGGCCAATCTGTGATTAATTGTGTGCAGGAGAAATGCGAAATTAATTTTTGATAAGCAACGTAAAACTATAAGTATCCAAACATTCTATGAGTGATTATTATTACTGCTACCAATACATCTGTTAAAAGGGTTCAATTCTTTATATGTTTATAGTTGCGTTAAAGTAACAAATTTTATTATAGCTAGTAAAGACTTAATGCTCCGGCTACTGCTGTTAGTTTGCGTTCTGTAATTCACAGTGCTACAGAAACCTGAGATGCATTTCAAATAATTTAAGTAACGATGCGACTTCTCTCTCTCAGCCTCTTATCAGAGCTTACCTGCGTAATCTGGTAGGGTATAAAACTTGCGACAGCAATTTTTCTTCAGATTCTAACAGTTAATTATTGATAAATATCGTTAAATATCTTATCCTAAGTGCATGTTAAACTAATTTATCAAAGCAATTTCCTCCTTGCATCCGCCCACCAACAGCTGGACAGCAAAATCAATGAACGCTGATAGTTCGACCTGGATTTGATTCTAGGTGAACGGGTTTAGCTGCACGGGTGGTTTTCTTCACTTGCAACGGGGATAGGAACTGGTTTGCATTAAAAACTCCTCAATGAACGCATCCCTCCCCTTAGGCTGATAGCCGTTGAGTGCTTTACTATAATCAAATAAACCAAAGCCTCCTTGCATCATCGTCGTTAGGTTTTCCATTATTGCCCTAAATTTATTCTGTGTAAACCTTTTTTTTTTTTTTTTTTTAAGTTGTACGCCCATCTAAAATACTTTTCGAAGCTGAATCAAATAATGAAGGCACTATTTCTTCCGTTATTTTGAATTTAATTGCTTCATAACGTGGTCGAGATGCAGATTATTATTTTAAACTCAGATTCATAAAAAAGCTAAATGGCAAGCTGCAATTAGTTTTGTCATGTAGAGCAGTCAATAGATGGAAGGTGGTTATTTAAATTACGACAAAGTAGGCAAGGACTATCTGCCTAAACGGAAAGAAAGCATCGTGGAAGACATATTAATGGAAACTGACTCGCATTTCCGTTCGCATCGGTAAAATTGTGAAAACTAGCATGTGACTAGTCTATTCCTCGGGATTTGAACCCGGGTCGAACTACTAGCTCTCAGCTGCTTTACTGATTGGCTTCTGGTTAACCATACGTTGGTTTAAAAAAATATCACATAGCTCTATATCTATCATTCTATTTAGTCGACCGACAAGATTCAAAATGCGCTTTTCGAGTCTCGAAAGTTCAACTTAAGCTAATTATTAAATTTATACATAGTAATTTTCTAAGATATGTATTTTAATATAAAAATAGAACTTCTGAAGTAACATGCCGATTTTTTTCATATTTCGATTCTAATACCTAAATACATATCAAATTCTATAAATATCGCTGTTATTATTTTTAACACAGATTAACGTTGATTTAACTTAGATCAAACGTATTTATATACGTTTGATTTTTAGCTTGGTACTAAGAATAATTTCACTCGACGAGTTTTAATTTACGTTAACACTGGATTTTTTAAATCTTCAGTGAATAATCACCGGAATTTAAAAGACTGGCTTATTAATTTTGATTTTTATTATTTTCCAAAAATGCTAATTTTTTTTAATCTTCACATTTTAAAAAACATTCAGAGAGTTATTTTTTTTTTTTCTAAAATCGCTTTTATTTGCGAATAAAATTTGATATTTAGGATCGTTTGCCACGTCAAATGTTAACTAGCTGACTTTAATATCTGATAAAAGTTGTCAACAGAAGCTAAACGGAAAAAATATACTACATTAAATTAGATTTTAAATAAAAGGAAATGGCTGTAAAAATTCAACTGAATTTTTTTTTACTCTTTATATTTGAAATTTTGTCCAGTTTATAACTGTCAACTGAGCATTTACTTTTTTATTATTTAAGGGGCTTGAGGCTGACACTCCAGCCATTAAAACCATTAAAACCATTACCATTAAAAATTATTTAATTTAAAATTTTAGTTATACAAAATTATATAAAATTTTAACTATCTTTTGTGATAAATATCACCTAATATTGTCAAGCCATAAAACTAAATCTTAACAGCTGTTGTTTAAAATTAGAATTCAACTTAAGAATAATTTCAGTTTTAAAAGCTCTGGCATGTTTTTCAGGCTTTTTCCCCTAAGGGCAAAACAATGTTAAGAGAAATATCTGAATATAAAAAAATGAGTATGAGTATTTACATAAATTAAAAATATTAGGATAGAGAGAGAATCTTGTGACCTGTAAGCTGAGACAAAATTTTAGTGGTAGGAATTTAGACAGTATTTTAGTATAACAGATGATAGTGTAGACAAAAAGTACAGTCAGAAATTTTGTAATCGATGCATATAGATGTTTTGTAGCTCATTCGAAATAACTGCAAAGATTGCTGTCATTAAGAAGTATAGAAAAATTAAATTTTAAAATTATTAACTTTTTTGATGCAGACGAGCACCGCACGTACTTTTATTACTTCTGACCTTTGCTGAGGATATATTTTTGTATAATAATAATAGTAATAATACCCTTTTGAAGTGTTAATATCTATACTAAATATGTGTAACAAAAGATCAATATTACCTGGGAATTTGATTTTTTTTTCTTTCGCTTAAATAAGGCGAAGCAAACAGTGGCTAACTTTCAAAAATAGAAAAGCCTTCGGGGAGTACTTTCTAATGGAAACTGGCTTTTATTTACATTACACAAGGCTAAAGCCACGAATCATGCAACCAGGCCATTCGCTGGAGTTTTAGGTCGGATCGAACTACTTGTATTCAGAAATTTTATCTACTCGAGAATTGTTAGGCCGTGTTAGAATTAGCTTGGTTTGGCTTATTTGTTTATGGCATTTGAGGGTTCTGCATTTCGAGGGCATGTGAGCATTTTGCATTCTATGTTTGTCTGCTTATGGGGAGGGATACCTTTGTGGAGGACTTTCTAAAGAAAACTAGCTCGTATGCACGTTCCACGTGGGAAAAATTACGAAAACGCTCATATGCAGCCAGCCCGTTCGCGTGATTCGCACCTCGGACTGAACTATCAGCATTCATTGCTCGGCCACTGGTGGCCATGGCCGTGCTAGGAAACTGATCCTTCATATCAATAGAAAATTCAAGTGTAGTTTGTAGGGACATTAGGAGATATTGAAAAATGAGTAATGCCCTCGCCGGGACTCGAACCACGGACCTCTCGAATACGCGTCCAGTGTACTGACCACTACACCACGAAGGCATGCGAAGAAGGCGGGAAAAATACCTTATATACTCCCCCTTTTAAAGGAGATTATTGGACCCAGTCGCCAAATCCCGGTGGCGGAGAATCATCATCCACCACCTACCT
>KK114493.1:474687-491602 GCA_000611955.2 Stegodyphus mimosarum
TGGAGAATCATTATACACCACCTTTTTTGTTGGGGCGACACTTGTAGAGTCATTAGGATTTTTTTTGAAGCAGGAGATATTGAAAAATGAGCAGTGCCCTCGCCGGGACTCGAACCACGGACCTCTTAAATACGCGTCGAGTGTGCTGACCACTACACCACAAAGGCATGCGAAGAAGGCGGGAGAAATACCTTATAAGTTCTCTTAGTTAGAAGTTCTTTTTCATTTGACTCAAAAGTCAGTGAACATGTAACTGATGAAAATTTAAGGCGAATGAATATAATTTTAATCTAATAGAATGCCTGAAAATGTAAGTAGATTTTTCCTATCAAGTTCTTAATGAAAAGGAAAATTTTTCATCATATAGATGAAGAAACTTACATTTTGTCACCCCCAGTAGTTCCTACAACCAGGGCGAAATCTTGTACTACCATCAGGAAAAGCTAAATTTTACAATGAAGTTAGTTTTATCTGACATCTAAAAACTGTCAGGTGAAACAATAACTTAAGATTTCACGGATTTAGAAAAAGAGATGCAATAAGTAAATGGTTATTAAATTTATTAAACTTTACCGAAGATTTTAAATTAAAAAAGCTGAATTTATAAAAACAAGTAGTTATTAGAAGGATGTCTTCGCGCGCTGTAAAATTATCGTAAAAGCATTGAATGAAAGAAAAGGATTCGCTGCTACAGCAAAACTGAGCAAAATGAAACAATGCAGGGTCTTTAGTTTCGCAATGTTATCGTTTTCAATCTTACGCCAAATCTTTCTTTCACACCAAGTACTTTTAATGTTTACATGAGAGAGAGAGATAGTAAATAAAACCAATAGAAGCTTAACCAATATTTGATTATGTACAGTAAGCTGCAGTAACTGGTGGCAATACTGATAAATCAAATCGAAAATTTAAAAACAATACATATTCAACTTAGAATGCGGAGCTGGTAATTAATAAACTATTTTGCAAAAGCAATAAACTGTGACCACTGTGAATGGACAAGAAAACTTGGCAGTTTTTATTAATTATTCACAGCGGTTTACCGCGTTTGCAAAAATGATTTATTTATTTCAACTTCTTTATTCCAGGTTGAATAGGTATTGGTTTAAATTCTCGATTTACTTTATTAATATGAGTATGCATAATATGTATGTATAATATCTATGTATAATATTGTATGTATATATACTTCGGGAATTTTATAGTAAAAAATTAGGATTTTTGGAAATATGTTAAAAATATATCGACTTTAAATTAACCTGCCAGCATTTATACGTAACAGTTTTAAACCTTTTTTTTTCCTAAAAATATATAAAAATAGTCCAAAATTAAAATTTTTGAAATAAAAATCAAATAAAATGTCTGAACTTTATTTATATCGTGTGGAACGTATAGACTGTGCAAAATGAAAGTATGAAAACTTAATTACAAAAGTGGTATTATCAAGTATTAAAAAAATCACTTAATGTTGAGAACTAAATTTTAAAATGGATTAAAAAACCATTCGTACAATTTTTAGAAAACTTGGTTTGGCATGATTTTAGACAGATTTGTTTGAGAAAAAGTTCGATCTTGTATCAAAATTCGTAAAATAGAACAAAACTATATAAAACTTCTATAAATGTATCCTAAGACCCTTTTCGAAGCATAAAAAATGCATTTTCAGTTTTGTCAGTTGTAAAACGAGAGATATAGATCTGTCTTGTTTTTTTCCCTTTAAATACTGAACATTATAGCGCTAGTTGATAGGCTTTTCTCGTAAGCGTTGTTAACAAGCCATATTTTATATAATCATTCTGGTTAGTGGTATATTTCTTGTAAATATTACTATTAGTTTAACTGCTGTGCTATTAATTTTAATAAATATTTGATTCTTAAGTATAATTGTGAACTAAAGACTTCATTCGCTTATAAGTAGTTATGGTATCCCCTTGTAATTAATATATTCAGCTAGCTCTGGAGCATTGTACGTTCAGCTAGTAAGAATTAATTCCTGTCGGACGCGCAGCTCATAGCTCATGTCTGCCGAACCTAATAATCTTGAAATTTTTTAATATGGGTCCTCCAACGGTATTAACTTTCAAATAAGAAACGTAATTTTTAGATATATTTTTTAAACAAAGCAACCTTTTGTTAGTTTTTAGTCTACTGTCAAAAAAATAAGTACTGGGATAATACCGGAACAGACATTTCTGTTGTTATGGTTACCAATCTCACTTGCCTGATAATAGTCAGCACACTCCTTGCCACGACGATCAAATGCGGCTGTTGTTAACATGAGCCATGAGCACCATATAGGTGACAGTCGGACTTTAGCTCAGTCCCGCCCTCAGTTTTGAGGGAGAGCATCCCGAGGGGACGGAACCCGAAGGAGTCCCATGCCTCTTCCCTTACCTCCAACCTCTTGAGAGGACTTTCGGCTCGCCTCATACTTAGAGTGCCTTCATGCCACACAGACACTATACATTTACAAACATCCATTCTTTCTCCGAATTCGATCCCGGGCTCTTAGTTACGGCAGTCAGAGTCACTAACCATTATCCCGGTTGGGCGGTATAGCCATTTTTAAAACTATTATTTGCCTGCAACAGCTTTTGATTTGAGCATCGCGAGAAGAATTGTGTTTCTTACGAAAGGAGTACTTACACATATTATTAAATTACTTAATCCTGTAGAAACTGTTATGATTTTCAAATCAAAAACGTAAAACGTCAACTTCGGACTCCCCGGGTTTCGTATGAGAGATCTACTACTATGCTTGCTGGACTTTCTAACCACTTACACCACGACAGCACGCTAGGGAATGCGATTATTCCTTAAACTTTTACATTTTCAAATTATTCACCTTCAGCAAAATATCCTCAGAAATGTTCTAATAGTGTAAGAAATTTTACAGAAAGCCTGTGTTAAAACAGAATGATAAAAACTGATGTTATACCTTAAACCGTCGTATAAGAAAGTGAAAGAGAATACATGAGCATCAGATTCGCTTTAACAGCAGTAAGACATCTGTTGGAAGTAAGCCAACTGACTGCCTTTTACTGTAAAGATTAAAGAACGAGCGAGGAGGTAAAGAAAACAGTCAAAGAAGGGATTGCTTCATAATGATGCCAAAAGACAGCTATCAGAAAAATAGTATTATAAGAGGAATTACCAGAAGTTCGCATCAGCTCATAAACTGAGTTTGCTTTCTTCGAAATTTCTAACTGATAACGACTGCTAATATATAAGCATATGGTCTTTCAAAATTACAGTGGTTTAGTCATTGAATATCACATTATCATAAACAATCCGCTGTGAAGCTTTCATGATAGAATAATGCGTGGGAAACGTTCTGGTGTCCCTTGTGTAACTCCACTTGCTCAATGTGTATCCGAAGTAAAAAAAAAAGAAATCCTAAAATAATTATACAAATACAATTTTGTTTTTCGGGAGAGAGGAAAACGCTTCAGAAAATTACAGTATTGTTGAAAAGATTAGCCTATTCAACTAGTTTTGAGCGTAGTTTTCGTATTTTTAATTGCCGCCTGAGTTGATTATTGGGCACAAATCGCAGTGTGATTTAAAAAATTATTACCTGATTTAGAATTTAAAACCTGAAACGTATTAAAGCTGGTTGCATCAGAAAATAAATAAAGTACAATTAAAAAATAATCAAACGCATCTAATGAACTAATTCGATTTCTTACATGAATCTAATATTTATCTAATTCTGCAATTAGTTTAAAAAAAAGATACTCATTCTTTTATGTAGAAAAGTAACGGATCTTCAACATCCCCGCCTCAGAAAAAAAATAGACCGGAACACAATTAATTTGATGTCCTATCAAAATTCAGAGTCATTTCATATTTGAAAAAGGATTCCTTTCTGATGAAAACCTTTCCTTCTCTGCCTACAGCTCCAAGTGAACAAAACAGTGACAATTATCCTAATAACTGGAGCTCTTAAACAAGGTAAAATTTTTAAAAGGGAATAGGGAGATCAGTAATTTTCTCTTATTGTACAACGTCTAAAATAAATTGACAGTTCTTTCCTGCAATGGTTCCATTTTTAATAAATAAGGCAGCACCAATTTCAGAATAACTGATACTAAATTACTTGCATTATGATACTAACATTAGTTAATATCAGCATGAATTTATGATAAAGAAAATAAGCATGAGAAATAAGAAATTAATATGATATTATTTTCACATTCTACAATCTGTAAATGATACAGATTTGTCTGGGTAGGACTGCTTCTATGACTGCTTCTAGGGCAATGCAGAATAAAACCACAGGAAAAATACTAGAGCACTTTTACAGAACATCACGCTTTATCAAACTAAAAGCTAAATATTCATTGAATAATGCTTCACATAATAATCACCATATGCTGATATGGAATAACAGATGGAAGAAAATCACATCAATATGAACTTTATAATTAGCCAAAATCGACCAAGCTTAAACTGACACTGATTTTTTAGAAAACTCTCTGCATTTCGATGAAATCGAATAGGCGGGTATATCCTTTTGAGGCGGGAGCCTCAAAAGACATTAAGTTTTTGTATAAGACTTTACTTCAGTCTGTAGGTAAATGTGTTTTAATTTTATTAGCATATTTAACTACTTCCAGATCTAAGACAGAAAACCTTCTACCCAAAACCTTTGGGTGGAGTATGTTCACAAAATAATGACTAATAATGCTTGTTAGCCCTGCCATTTAGCCCAATATTGTGCGATGTTCTTTTTTACAATCAGTATCAATCGGGATGATTATATAAGGTATTTCTCCCGCCTTTTTTGCATGCCATCGTGGTGTAGTGGTCAGCACGCTCGACGCGTATTCGAGAAGTCCGTGGTTCGAGTCCAGGCTAGATCATTGCTCATTTTTCACGTCTCCTGCTTCGAAATAACCTAATGTCTCTACAGTGGCGCCCGAACTAAAAAGGGTGGTGGATAATGATTCTCCACGACCAGGATTTGGCAACTGGGTCCCCCAATTTCCCAGTCGCCCTTGAAAAGGGGGGAGTACATAAGGTATTTCTCCCGTCTTCTTCGCATGCCTTCGTGGTGTAGTGGTCAACACGCTCGACCCGTATTCGAAAGGTCCGAGGTCCGAGTCCCGGCGAGGGCATTGTTCATTTTTCGCTTCTCTTGCTTCGAAATAACCTAATGTCTCTTCAACTATCAGCTGGAAGGAGTATCAAAATTTTCTTCAAATAACGTATGTATAGCGTATTTAGTTCGTACACTTATAAGCATGCTCATACGTACATGCTTGTATGCATGTAGATATCTACGTACATATGTAATTACGTATGGGCAAATGCATGTACATATTGTTACGAATTCTGCACATAGATAGATAATCTTAGTGCAATTATATGTCAAACTGTTGCATTTTGCTGCGTAATGCACCGCGAAACTCTTAAGAGAGAAGCTAAGCCGAAAACGTAAGAATACAGGGACAAGGCCATTTAATATTGAGTAAATGTGTATCTCGGTAATTTGGACAATAGTTTTGGCGCTATTTTTTTTGTGGCTAAATTTGGCAAGAAATCGCTAAACGTCGCCAAACTTGGTGACCATTAGGCTACATTTTGGTCCGGTCCTTCTATCACCGTAATAGGTATTGTGTAAATTGAATAAATGTAATTGATCAATGTATTAGCTGTAACAGTAATTCGATACTCACATTGCCTTCCAGTAATTTCGAGAAGCAGAAAGTACTAGAGAAATATCTCGGCTGGGGGGTTGAAAACTGTATAAGGCCAGAGAGAAAGCATCTGCTCTCAACTGTTTAGTTGTTACGAGATGTTAATTCAGAGTGAACTAAGATATCTCCGTTAGCTTTCTCTTTAGGTGCGCTTTGCATTGCGTTGTGTTTAACATTCTTAGTATTTTGAAGTGCAACTACTGAGTTTACTCTATGGTACTTTGAACACCTGTACGAGGATTTCTGTGGAAAATTCCAGAACTTTGAAGTGTTTCTTTCGGTAAAAATAAATTTTATTTTTCTATCATCGGACTTGTGTGCATTCAATCTATTACAAACCCGTACGCAAGCAACAATATATGTATGCGTGTGTACATATATTCTAAATGCGTATGTGTCTTAGAAAAAAAATAAACATCAGTACTGAATATGGCCTTAATAAGATGACTGCTTCTAGAGACGTACATTATCGTCTAAAACCGTGTGTAAATTATGCACTAATTATGCAAAGAAATTATGCACTAATCTCGTCGAGATGAGATCAAAATTTAGAAGTGTCTATAAAGTTTCTAGCGTTTGCATATTAATAAAATCCAGAAAACGCACATGTTAGATTAATCAATTCTAGAAATTTTCGTGTTGTGAGGAAAGAATTCAGGCAGATTATTATTCTTTTCATAGCAGTGAATTAGATCATTTTATAAACAATTTCATTTTTGGCAGAAATAAAAAAGAATTAAACTCTTATTCCTTGTTAAACTATAGATTCGAAACATCATAGTATAGAACGCAAAACATGAACTTGACATCTGCTGAATTTTGGACCAATATTAACAACTGGAAATGGGGGATGGGATGGAAGCTTTGAAGTTAGTTCATATACTTAAGTAAAAGAACCTGTAAGTGATTTTAAAGATTTTTAACATAAATTGTGCGTAGAGTTCCGGATAAGAAAAAAAGGTTCTCTATATTGATTGCTATTTCTTTAATATTTATTTGTTTATATTTATATCTAAAGTTTCAAACAGAAAACTAAGAGGACTTCATATTAATTGTTTATTAGAACTTCCAGCACAACATTGTAACAAAATTTTAACAATCGGCATAAAATAATTATACTATTTTTTTCTTGTTACGAAAGTGCTTTCCTAAACTGTGACTTAATAATCCTTTATCTGCAAAAGAATTAAAATTCGACTTATTTTTTATGTCGGGAAGGACATGATGTACCACATAGCTATACCACTTCATAAACATATATCTTGCAATTTATATTTTAAAAGCTTAGTGATACTATTAGTGCTATCTTTCAAATGAACGAGAAGAATATGTAAACACAGATAAAACTGTACATGTATATTTAATTACAGATTATAACTAAAATGAACACATACAAGCAAATACTAGAACAAAAAATAAATCGCCTCTAGTAATGCAGTATCATTAGTGATGTTTAAAACTACTTTTCTTTCCTGCGTGATTTGTTTATGCTTTTAAAGTCAATCCATAAATGTCTGTACTCTGAAGAACAAAACGTACCTTCAGATCATCTGAAAAGCCTTCTATTTAACGAAGTGAATGTTATTGCTGTTATTTATGCCCGTGATAATACACACTTGTATTTCCCTAGGATTTCAAATACTTTTTTTCAAATGAACAACGCTTCCTACTTTTCATAACTTCTGGGTAAAGCAATTTATTCCCTTACAGAAGCATTAGTGACTTCTTGATTCAAATGCAGTTTTACTGAAAAGTTAAAATACATTACTGTTTGCTACTAGTGTATTTTAATTTCTGAGGGATAGTGTTAGAACAAAACTGTTGATTTACTTCGTTTTTGCCATCGAATTTCTTTTATTTCTTTCTCTTATTTTCTCTTTAATATAGAGTTCGAAAACTTAAGCAACTCTAAGTGAGAGATACAATCATGTCAGAAACAATAGAATTAGTTCAAATCACAAACTTCAGAAACATAGCTGCATAATATCTTTTGATCACGAAACGCTAAACAAAAACTGAAAAACGTGCTATTAGAATCGTGTGCAGGATTATGTGTGATTATTCGAAAACACGCTGATTTCAGTAAATTCGTTTTTCTTATATGGTTTAAATTTAATATACTGTCGTAGTTATACTCTAAATTTAAATAAATTTTTTATAACATTTTGAGAGAGCTACTTTATTCACTCTCTCTCTCTCTCGTGCTTACCAACTAATGCGAGTATTGCTCGCATTGGTATTAAACAATTGATTATACCTAATGCCAGTCTAAAACTTAAGTTCAATTATGAAATCAAACTATGCTCAACTGAGTCATAATTATAACCCAAGAGAATTTTACAATCTTCTTTTTATTAATTAGTACCTCATGTATAAAATTACGTATAGAATTCATTACTCATATATGAAATAACAGAATCGAAATTTTCATTATACAGAAAATTTTTAAGGTGTAAACATTTGAATGTATTTCCAACTAAAACACAGAAGTTAATAAACACAGTTTATCATGATGCCCCTTGTGCAGTAAAAAAAAATTGAGAGGTTGGGGGAAGGAACAGATATAAAAAGAAAAAAATGTTTAATTTTATTGTATCTACAAAAGCCTTAAAATTGCAGGCTAATACTCTTTAGCAAAGATTATGGATGTGTCTACATATACTCCAGCAAAAAAAGTGCCTATTCTTTTCTTTTAGTGCTACCGTTTTCATTTTGAAGTAATTTAACTTTGGCACTTCTCTTCGTTTCAAAGTGTCTTTTTTATTTTATTTATTTTTCAGCTGACTTTCTTTGTAGATCTAAATCTATATCAGCTTTACATCATTCTTTAAGTTAAACAGACTAATGGGCGCTTTCTTTTCCTTCAGCTTTAAGTCAGCGTTACGTCTGGCCTATTGTAGAGCTGATGAATGGATAAGTACTCAAGAGCATTCCCTATGTTGTCATACAAATCATTCAAACAGTCGAAAACACTTAAACAACTAAAATACTTCATGAGTATCAAAATTCTCCCTGCATTCCCACAGCTGCCTAGGATTATTACGCGCGTTTTAGGTGCAAGAGAACGCAAGCGTATCTTAGTCATCGATAAGTTCAATTTTATTTATATTTATTCTTAGGCACTTAATTCGAGTTGCTTAACTCATTTTGATGGTTCTTGAAGTTAGGCAACTTCTTCCAAGTCTCCTATTTCTTTTAACTGAACGTTTCCTCCATTACCAAAAAAATGGGTTTTAAGGGTTGAATTTCGTTTAGAGGGATGATAAAACTTCTTTGGGACTTAGCCCAAAATTTTCCCTCCCTTCAGAATCACTCCATTTCGAAGAGATGCAGATGCGTTTCTATTCTTGGAGCACGCCCACGCAAAGGCTCTTCACCTCGTGCCCAGCGCTAAAAACGCTGGAATTTTGTTAACTTGTTTCTATTGGCTTATTTCTAAAAGTAAAAATGTTTGTTTAAACTCGTAATAAACAGCTAGAGGGGGAGTTCTAAAAATATTAAATGAACTGCATTTTTTAATGCGTTCTCACCTAATTGTACATTTGAGTTCTGGTCTAGCTTAGATATCATTTCATATTTCGCCAATTTCACGAAATCAAAAAATATTCTATACATTTTCATTACAAATATTTAATAAAAAACCTGTAGTTGAATTAGTTGTTTTTTTAAATGCTCATATTTTACATAAAAATCTATTTTCCGATACTTGGGTGAATGAAAATGTAGAAATTCATAGATTTTTTAATGAACTTTGTTTAGAGGAATTGTATATGTTTACCCTATTGGCTTTAATTTTTATTTTACGCTTTAGAATACAATTATGTATACCACTAAAAGGAAATTCTGAAGATGCTTTGAATAGCCACAGTATAAAAAACGGATCAACTATTGCACAAAGTGTGTTCATCAAGATGGACTCTTAGCTTTTATTTAATAATTCAGTTAAAGTATAAAAGTCATGATAGTTAGCATTTGAAGGGCCCAGAAAAATAAATTAATTTTAATAAAATGAGTAAACAAACTAGTAACTTATCCATTTGCTTAGAAAAGTTTTCTTTACGTATATATTAATATAAGACTGGATCATATCGAATGATTAGACATTTAATTCGTTGATTTAATCAAATATATATGTAAATTATTTTGGGAGCCATATTTAAGAAAAGCGAATGGAGCATTATAATTTTTGGGGGAAGAAATTTACAGTAAGATATTTAGCTACAATTTTTTCACTCAAACACCGGAAGCGAAATTTAACAAAAAATTTTAATTTCATCAAAATCGCCAGCAAAATGCTTTTTAGTGGATGTTGCCGCAGATGGTTTAAAAGCGCATAGAAAATTCACGAATGTCAAAATGCAACGCATCGCGCGTTGTCATGGGATTATTAATGATGGTTTGGTTTAGCATGATTCATTTCAGTGAGCATAAAGAATTTCATTCATTCGACTGATTATCATTCATTCAGACTGATTACGTTATTTCTTTCAAATGCTAGAAAAAGAAGAAAGAGTGAGAAAAGAAAAAACTGGGGAATAAGAAATTTGAATAATCACTAACTGAACTTAGAGGAGAGACTGAATGAAAAAAAAAATTGAGGAAATGCAATTTTTTTTTCCAAAAGAAAAAGGTAAACTATATCTAATTGGTAAAACCTGAATGCAAACGTTTCGCAGTTTATTAAAATATGAATAAAAAAAAGGCGCAGGCATTTTACGCAAATTTTAACAAAGACGAAGCATTGAATTAAAATGAAATGTTTTCCATCGCATTGTAGTTTGAAGCATTTAGTAAACTTCTAAGCTAAATCTGAAAACTTCATTTTGTTTGTTGAAAATATTGCAACAATTAAAAGATAGATTACTTTGAACGGCCACGATGAAAATATGACTGCACATTGATCATCGGCTTTATATATAATCGGCTTATATTGTAATTATACTTTATAACTTGACAGCAATTTGATGCGAAGAAAAAATTTTAATTTCTTATAATTATTGCAGTTTCTTCTTTATTTAAAAATGTATTTTGTTTGAAATTTGGGTGCCCAAAAACCATTATGAAATCAAGTGAGATAATAGAATATACATTTATTTTAATGGGGAGCTAAATTTTAGCAAAGGAAATATTAGTTACTTAAGAGTTAATTAATTCATAACAAATCCACATTCCTTGAAGTTTTACTTCAAGCAGCGATTTTAGCTTCTGTCTCCTTTTATCCTTAGTTTCATGTTTGCTGCTGTTCGGGTATAGTCATCATTATTCTTGGCATCTTAAAAAGAAACTTCTGTGTAAATAGGATTTTGGCAATGTTCATTTTCTTAATGCATACGCTTTCCTTTTAAATGTAATTTACCTTTTTTATAAAATGATTTTCCTTAATATACCTTTATACCTACCTACATATTTTTTTCGCTTTTTTCCTTACAATGAATCTGAAATATTTCAAATAAGATTTTGGTTTGGTTTATTTGATTATGGCAAAGTACTCGAGAAGCTATCTTGCTAAGGCAAGGGATGTCTTTTTAGAGGATCTTCTAAGGCAAACTGACATTTTTTATCCACGTTACACATCAGGAAAGCGATGAAAACGCCCATACAGACAGCCTGTTTGCCAGGATTCAAACCTAAATCGAACTGCCAATGTTCAGCGATTTTATCGCTCGCCGCTGGAAAGCTGTATCGATAAGGAATTTCGTATTTCGTATGTATTGCGATTTGTTTAGTTTTGTCATTACTTGCCAAATTTTAAGTAGTATATTAAAAAATACAATGTGTGCTGTAATTATTCCTTAGTGTGAATTTAAAAAAAAGCGTAAAGAAAAAGAAAAGAAAAGAAAAGCCTGTTGGGAAAATATTATGCTAAATAAAATTCTAGGTAATGGAAGCATTAATAAGTAAAACAAAATGCAGTTTATTGAAGGCTAAATAATATGCTGAACGTCATTTATACGAAAAACAAATAGTGCATTTATTCTCATGATAAATCAGAATACTAAATTTTTGATTCTGGTGTAAATTTCTATGATTCCTCAATTTATCGAAAGAAAGAAAGTTAATTTGTTCAAGGCGCTAGTCACAGAAAGATAGCAAGCTATCATTTATTCATGCTCTTTGATGTTAAGATTTGAGCAAGAGTCGGCTTCGAATTCTCGAAACACTTGTCAGACCGTATGTAAAAGCATAAGAACATTTAGTGGCTTAAAAGTAAGATATATTAAAAAATCCGAAGGTGCTAGCAATGGTTATAATGTTGCATTTATGAATGTTCTTTAATTAATCAGCCCCTAAAAAAAGAAAAGAATTAATTGTTTGGACCAAAGGTTGGAAAAGTCTGTCTTCTGGATAGTTTCACCTAAACAGTTCTCTGAAATTTGGTTTTTAAGTAAACTATAAATAGCTATGATCTGAGGTTTGAGATAAAAGTCTTAGTTAACAATATAAATAAAGTTAAGACTTAACAAGATGATAAATGTTCCGGATGATAAGTTTAAGTTTGAATGTCTGGTTCGTTACCAAACACCGCAAAGCACGTACGTCTTTTCCTGAAAGGATGCCAAAAATGAATGCACTGAAGAAAAGGAATGCATCCCACTAAAGTAAGCTCAAACACTTTTTCTTTCGTGCAAATAAGCAATAATAATCGCATTAAATGCATGTGTAATTTCACCATTAGTTTGAATAATGATATTTTTTGTGTTGTAATTCTTTCAATCACTAATTTGCTTTAAGCGAAAAATTTATAAAGTTAACCTCATCTTATTTCTCTTTATCTACAATAAAGTTAAGCAAGAAAGGGGTAAGTATTGATGAGTTGCTTAATCGTTAAAACGTCTTTCTAAATCACTGCAGGAATGATTTTGATCGTTACAAACTTTAGAAATGCCATTTAAAGTTTAACTTATAGGCTTTTCAAACTCTTCACCTACTTTTTGTGCCTTGAAGAAATATACGTAATGTTTATGAAAATTTAGTTAACTATCTGAAATAAATTGTAGAGCGATACTTAAACACATTTTCTAGCATTGGAGAGAATTCCGTTAAACAGCAATTTTATTTTTATTTTTATTTTTTATTTTATTTTATTCATTTATTTTTTTATTTTTCGTTTTGAACATAATATTTACAACACCGTTTAGAAAAAAATATTAAATTAGTTTACCGAAGATGTGCTTAACAAACTAAATCGCATGCTAAACATCTGAATAAATTGCTTAAATAAATAGCTGACTGTACTTTGCCAGTTTTATGGAATGAAACTATAGTTCATTAAGGCTGGTTCATTTAGCTCTAAAGTCGACAATGAGAGATTTATATTATTACTAGAACATAGCCGGACAGTACCCACATTGCCAAAGTTTAAACAATTGGTGTCCACCACACTTCCATCATATCCATATACATCCCCAAGTCAGGTTTTGAAGAGCTTTTATGTCTTTCTAAGGTCTAAAATTTTTTGTTATAGGAACTTATTGTAAAATCTCCTCCAGCTTATCTGCAGGATGAATACCTGGAAGCTGGAAAATCTTTTGAGTGGACTGAGTATACTTGTTATATCTGAATCCTCCTGAACGATCTGAATTGACTGAGAGAACCGAGCTGCAATAGGCCAATTTGGCTCTTTAGAGAAGCTGGAAGGACAAATTTGCTCTTCCTGATAATATGGGCTTTAATCAGAAAAATTTATTTTGCGGTCTAATTAATTTATAGAAATCTGATACGATGTCTACGTGCTAATTTACACTGATCAAAAATCCCGTGCTTTAGGTTAAAATAACACGTGAAATAATGATTACTGGAGAAGTCAAGCAACAAGAATCAGAGTAATATTTGTAAATTTTACTGGACCAGTTTCGATGGTTTAACTGCAGAACCATCGAAATTAATCCTGTGACAAATGATTACACTGATTCTTATTGTTTGACTTCTCCAATAATCCTACGCTTTTCCATTCAGAACAGTGGAGATGACATTTATAATTTTTGTAATCGTGTATATATTTCTTGTAAAAGATGTTATTATACAATTTAGCGACAAGTAAAAACCATAGCCTGTCTCTATTTAAGTTGATATAAAATTATACAACGATGTTTTAAATGCATCTCAAACGCTGTTGGATTTTGAAGTTATGCTTAAACTTTAAAACACAGTAATAGAACTCTAAAGTAAAAAAATGGGGCTCCTAAGTGTTTGCTTCATTTATTTATTTTTTCTGTTTTTTTATTTATTCATTTTCTTTGACACACTAAAATGGATTATTTTTTAACATAAAATTAAAGATTATTTCTAAAATTTTTAAAGCTAACCACTTAACGCACCAGCCCCACTCTACTGATAGCCAAAAAATGGGTGCGTATGCTTTTCATCATACATTTCACACTTCTAGTCACAAAAGGAAATATTTTCGACCCAGACAAGTTTTGTGGAAATACTCTCTTTTGGTCTCTCTTCATTCAATTGCAATAGACTACGTAATAAAAGAAATAAACAATATTTATGAGCACGTTCAAAATTAATGTTATGGATAAAACTAGAAGAAAAGATTTTTGTTTTCAAAATTTTGGATGAAAATATTTGATCCCAAAAAATATTTAAAATGCTCGAATAAGTGCTAACTTTTTCCAAAAAAAATGAGGAATATGAGGACTGAAATTAACTTTCATCTTAATTTCGCTTTGATGGGCCAATAAATGATAAAGAATACAAGTAACTGCTTTATTTAAAAGTTACGAACTTTGAGAAAAATTAACATGAATTAAATTAATTTTTCCTCGGATTTTTAAAACAGGACAGTATTATAAAACAGCTCTATATAAAGCTACATGATTTATTAACTTTTTTTACGATCACTGAGACACTAATTCAACATGTAAGATTTGGAAAAATTATATTTCGTATTATCTAACTTGATCTTAAAGTCAGCTGTCATTTTTAGGGAAAGGTATACGTCTAAAAGTATTTTCATGCAATAAAATCAAAGGTCTACAGGTAAGAAAGACGCAATAAGTATTTTATCACATTTTGATAAAATACTTATTGCATCTTTCTTACCTGTAGAACTTTGATTAAGGTTTTTCATTGCTTTTATAATCCTTCCCTCATACATTGGGCCCACCAGCGGCCGAGCGGTAAAGACGCTGAACACTGGTAGTTCGGTCCGAGGTTCGAATCCCGCGAACGGGCTGGCCGCATGGGCGTTTTCGTGGTTTTCTCCATGTGTAACGTGTATACGAGCCAGTTTCCCTTAGAAAGTCCTCCACGAAGGCATCCCTCCCTTTAGGCAGATAGCCCTCGTGTGCTTTGCCATAATTGAATAACCTAACCTAATACTCATACATCCTTTAAAATTTAAGCTCGCATCATTAGTTCATTCGACACCTTTTCCTTTTATCGCGTTTCTGATGTAGGATGTTTTAAGGATTCAGAAAGATTTCTTTTACAAACGATATATACGCATACTTTACTATGTCATGAAGCATTTTTGTTTCTTCTCATATTCTGATACTGATGATAGGTGGGTTCAACAACTGCTCAACAATTTTACTAATTCTTTTTCTGTTTTATACCAATCCCTTTCGCCTTTCGTGTTTCATTAGACATTGTCAGCAACTTTCTGTACAGGTAGCTTGTAAAGTTAAACTCGCTTTTCCTTAAATTAATACTATTTTACCTTAAACTAAACTGTAAGGCCAGAGAAGAGAATTTTAACGTAGTGCTAGAATGCTAAGTGCAACAAAAGAATAAATTAAAAAACCAAAAATTTATTGTTGATATCAACTTAAAGTGCCAAACAAACTTAATACAAAATTACTTCTGCGCTTCAAAGGGATAACAGAGCACGTAAACGCAGATTATATACAGTTCACAAGTGAAACCTTGCACCGTACATGGTGAATATGAGGAAGTTATTATCTAATACGCAACAAATAAAAGAACAGCCTATTATAGCTCAGAGAATTACCGCGGTCGCCTCGTGTACAACCAGAAAAGTTGCTTGAAGTTCACGGTATCATTCCATCTTCTTTTAGATTCTTACTGCTGTTTAAAGCTCCTTTCATTTACATATTTTGGGGGAGAGAGAAGAAACAACAGGAGTGTAGGACATATTTTTAAAATAAATTAAACGTGTTAATTAAAATAAACCTTACAAACTTGTGCTAGATAATTGCAGATACCGGGACGCATCAGAATTTCGGAATTTCTGCATTCCTTGACAATTAAACATCTCCCAGACAAGTATAATGTACCTCACAATATCACGGTGCCTGACCAAAGTAATATAATATATTTTCCCAAAACTTTGTATGTGTAGGAGTAGGATCTTTCGATTTTCGCGGAAAATATTCGTGGAGTTTATGATAGGCATTTTCGAATCCATTATATTTCTTTCAGATTATAATTAGTTATAGTAAGAAATTTTATTATTTATGGTTTATTAGTTCTGGTTATAATTATTTCAGACCTTCATCACAGCCTGATTCAAGCTTTCGACATGGATACGAGATTATATCTTCTAAAAATCTTAGTAAATCTCTGCTTATAAGAAGAGGAGAATATTCTTTGATAACTCTTTCCAAATAGGGAATCCTTATGAATGTGCAACATGCATTTCTCGTGCAAACCGAAAGTGCTGGTCTTTTTCTAGCTAGGCTGGGAGGGAAAAAATGTCATTAAGTTAAAATTATCATGCACAATGATTAACCATTCAAGTCTTCTGAGCTCTACGAAGCAGTTGTGGCTTCCCTACGGACGCGCATCGCTGCTTGCATTTTCCTCTTCACATCTTGGATAGAATACATCCTCATTTTTTCGAACATGCCCTCGTATTCAATTTCATTGATTTATTCATATTCCATTCATTTCAGTCTTCATTTTCGAAATCAATAAAAGTGTCTGGAAATCGGTGCTGTCGGTTTTATTTTAAAACATGTTTGGCCTTCAAACAGTGGAAATTAAGTTTGTTTTTCAGCAGAGATAAGATGAGGGTCTGAAAAAAAAAGAGAATATTGAAAACTTTTCATGAACAGAAACTAAATCATGTAACGATTACATGAAGAGGAATGAAATTGACATTGATACCAGCAGGCTTTTAAACCAAGTTACATGAATGAGGAAACAAAGTCAGCAACATTTTTTTTTAAAAAAAGGCGTTACGTACTTCATGTCTTCAAAAGTAACCATTATCATTCTGCTCTATTGAAAATTACGCGTTT
>KK114493.1:491612-547059 GCA_000611955.2 Stegodyphus mimosarum
AGAAAAAAAAATTCTGCGATTCAAATGCAAAGCTTTGAAAAAAAAAAAAAGAAAAAAGTAAGAAATTGCTTTGCTGTGGAGTCAGTGGAAGAACTAGACGTAGTGAAACCCAATTTTTATCATTTCAGTTCAGTTGTATATTACCTGCTAAAGCATACTGGGAAATCAAATTAATACAGAAATAAATATCCATGGCCTGTTTATATGAAATTACCCTCTGTTAAAACACGAGTGACTGAAATTTGGTTAAACAATGAATTTCCTTGCAATAGCACTTATTTACTCCTACAGACGTCACACTGTAATAATAAAGGAATGAGTACTAAAATATCCTGTATATTTAACATTCATTTGAATTATGGGTTTGGAGGAGTGTCCTCATTTTTACTTTTCAGGGTTTTGTGCAGGGTCGATCATAGTGGGGGGCAAGATGTAGCACAGCACGTGGGCGGCCACATTTAAGGGCGGCGAAATGCTTGTCAAACATACTATATTTCTGTAAAAAAGGATGGCCAATTTTAATTTGCACGTGGGCGGCCGATGATCTAGGATTGGCACTGATTTGGTAACGTTAATCAGGAATGGGCTCCGAAGAACCGTGTAGGGGCAAAGTTCATTATTACCAAATGAGCTCTTTAACATCATTAACTTCATCATGAAACATTGATATGTTTGATGATGTTGTTTTCAACTAAATTTTTTCAATCCTCTTACTCGTCTTATTAGTTACATGTTAATTTTTGTAGCAAATAAACGTTTGAAATGCTTTTGACACTTTCCATGTCTCGCTTTATAACAAAAGTTTATACCAAATTTTAATTCGATTCAATGTATTGTAATAACATCGCATCATCGCAAAATTTTTCGTTCGCGAATTATTTATAAAGATCGGTTGCTTTACCTGTCACCCGGTAGATGGCAGCATAAATCCCACAATAAACCTTAACTCGTGAGGTGTTGAATGATTCTCTTCGATTAGGCCCGTTTTGCGACCAATCAAATTTTTCAAAGAATACGTGAGGTTATTATTACATGTAATGTTTGTAAAGTTCATTAAATAATTCATTTCTACTGATTTTCGGTAGCAGTTTAAGCTGTCGTTTACGTCTTTTCCACCTAAAATATGGAATGAATAGCTTGATATGAGCTCGCCTTTGTCAATTCTGAGCTGTGAGCGATTGGGCGACATTGGGTTACCAGCCACAGGTGCTGAACGCAGTCGAGTGTCACCACAAGTAATCAAGATTTTGAGACATCAAAAAAGCATATTTTCTGAAACAATCTATCATGATTTCGCTATTTTTGGTTTTTAGGAGAAAGCTCTGAAAAAATTTTCCCTGAGTAGTAAAATAGAGTAAGGTCCTGAGCACAATTACAAATGTTATCAATAGAACCTCTGAGATATTTTAATAATGAAAGAAAATTATGTTAAAAATTTTTCTAAATTATACCTTTCTAATAACATTAGACGTGTACTTCGCTTTGATTAAGTATTTTAAGTATATTATAAGAAGAAGTAACCAAGAATTTGATTGAGCATTATTAATATTTATAATTAGATTATTTTAACTCGTATTTTATATTTATATTCGCTCCTTGTAAGGTGTAATTATGGGGTTTTATACTGATTGAAGATAAATGAGAAGACATTTTTGAAAGGAGAATGCAAGAAAAAAAAATGTGAAATATAATTTGTAAAATTAACATCATCGTAAAACTGTAACTAGAAGGAAAGCGATTTAATCAATAATGATAATCAAAACTTGCTTTTTCAGTGCCCAGAAATGTTCAGCTGATATTGTTCACCGGGCTCACAGGTTGCCTTTCCGATGCCAAATGATTAACGGTGTTTTTTACCTTGACGAAATAGCTTACATACGCTACCTAACATTGCACTAATGTTTAGCTCCTTCAAAAGCATATCTTTAAGAAACATTCGTCTTACAAACGTTCATCTTAATGTCTCGTCTTCCGTGATATAACTGCAACTAGGAGCTGTCTGCGCCTGCAGCGTGCACTTCTATTACTCGCTTAGACATAATTGATTCATTATCTTGTTAAAAGTACCATATATACTGCAAGCGGCATTTATTGATAAATTCAAATAAGTTTACATAGTCTTGTTACATCTTTGCACTTAGAGTACTACGTGATTCTTATTTTAAATTTTTTCAGGTTAATGAAGTCTTTCATACCAATATTAAATGTTCAGTACTATTGCACTTGCAATTTTGTCCTTTAAACATAGTTAGTGTCTATTTGTCGTGGCTAGTTTTCAATGTCCAATTGTTAAGTTTTGTGCAAGACTAATAAATCTCATTCTCTAATATATCCATTATCCATTTTTATCAGTTGTACTCGTACAATTAATGTCCATGCATATACATTATGACTTGTTTACATTATAATATATAGTACAATTATTCGATACTCGTAGATACAATAATACAATTTGATTTACCGTAATACTTTACGTTAAGTATTGCTACGCTTGTTATAATACACTAATCTTTTAATACAATATATCATATTCCCACATAGATCATCTGTGTTCTTTGCACTTAGACCAATTAGTATAATAATAAAACGCCAAGGCAGTTATTACGCTTACAATGCTGAAATCATATTACAGTTATACTAATATCAGAATGCAAATCAGAATAGATATAGACATTTGTTAATACAATTTGACAATAGTTTACAATAGTTAATACAATAGTTATCAAAAGTAATATACGGCTCTTGATACAAAGCTGTATCTTTTTGTAGCTCCAATTGTTTATGTATCATATGGCTGGTAGCTACTATACTGCGTTGTAAATTACATTGTAAAAACGTTAGTGTATCAAAATCTTGTAATGTGATAGAAGTAGAGCCCAATGTAGATTTCTCAAAAGACATTGTAGTTCTAACTTGTACACCGGGCATGCTGATGTGTTGGCAGGATGTTCGCAATCGTAGGATGTGCCTTTTGTTCTGTTGGACTTATTATAATTTACACAATAGAGGATATCTTGACAATTTTTTTCAGTTGTATCGTTTTCTTTAGCGCACCTGGCATAAACTGGAGAATTCTTACAGTCTCGAATCTGATGCGCAAAGCTTTGACAATTAAAGCAACGCTGTATTCGTATGTAATGTCATTATGGACAGGAATTAAATCCTAAATGTATTCTTCCTTGTGCTCCAATTTTGTTATAGTATTCTTTACCTAAATTAAATATCCAAGTGTTCCTGCTATCAGCCCTACGTAAAGGAGTTCTTACAGTCTTTCCTGATGGTGAAGAGTTCTCAAATGCTGTTACAATATCATCTGCTGCATAATTTACAGGCACTCCGAATGCAATTATTGAATCGTGTAATGGGCTTGGTTCACGTACTTTAACGTTGTTCTTAATTTCTTGCACAGCAGCTATTGATTCTTTTATTTTTATGATATGTTCTTTGGTAGCGCAGTGAATCAGTAATTCTTTGGATCTCGTTGTTTTTATTTGTTGAATGGGAATTCTAATTTTTAAAGGATCGATGTAATTTGCCAACTGTTGCTGAATGTGTTGAGGTGTGCTGTCTTGATCCTTAGATGCTATAAGCAATACGTGTTAAGAAGTTTTCTTTGCTGTAATGTTTTTCGTTTCTTCCTTTGAACAAGTGTGAATGAGGCCTCAAAGTCCTCTATTATTTCATCAGGGACTAAAGTAAGTGTTGTCTGAATAGCAATTGTGCCAGTTTGCGTAGCAGCAGCATTAGTGGTACATAGAGTCTGTGTAGCAGCGATACTATAGTATGTGGGATTGTAATATTAGCAGATGGTTCTAATAATTGCACTATTTTTCCAATGAAGCTATTTGTCCCTGTTGGGTATTAATTTGTCCTTGCTGGTTAGTTATTACTAGTTCTTGTTCGTTTCATATTTTATAAGCAATTTCCAATGTGTCGGTAACTGTTTTTAGATCGGTTTTGCTGATTTTATGCTTAGCGTTTTCAGAACCTAGGAGTTTATACACAAGAGTGCTTCTTGATACAAATGTATTGACACGGAACATATCAGTATGAAGAACTGTGAGTCCGAAGTTACTGATGAGGTTGTTGAAGCTTGAACTTGTACATTAGATATTTCCATCAGTAACGAAAATGTATGAAAAAATTGGAATAGATATATGTTGTAACCCAGATGAAATTCTTTTTAATTGTTGTAGGATTTTAAATTGAGACAATATTATTGCACAGATATAATGAAACTTATGAAAATAAATAAGTAGTAATATTGTTATTTAAGAAATTAATTTGTTAAAATATTATGCTTGTGCTAACAGTAAGGGCATTTCATGAGAGATTTATACAATGTAAATGATGGCGTTCTATCAAAATTTGAAAATTAAAATTCCAGTGAAAATATTATAAAATGTATTATAATTTTTAAAATCCTGAATATTTTAATATGTAAGAAATATCAAAAGACAGAGAAAAATTATACTATTAAATGATTATAAATGTTATGAACAAATATCAATACACTTTATAAGAATTTGAACTTTAAGTAATTTCCTAGACGTTACATGATAAATATGAAATTTGTTATAATGTTGAAAATTTCTATAATTTTGAAAAAAAAATTATATTTTTTCTGATAAAGAAAATTTTTTTCTATTAAACAGATGCAAATTGAATATATAAATTATAAAAACTCCTGTGTACACTCAGTTCAAAATAACATACCAATGCTTCATGTCATTGTAAATCCAGAAGTAGAAAATGTCAAAATTCACTTTTAAATAATTTTTCAATGGATCATCGGATTTCATAGACATCGCTATGTTACATATGTTACATCGCTATGTTCTGTATTCTGAGGGAACTGAAATCAATTTATTAGTCTGATATCTATCTTGAGCACTAAGTACAGAAAATAAGTTATGTTTACCTAAAGCACATATCAGTCTTGAGCAGATATATTTCAAATAGACTTCTCGGCCTTTCCAATCAATAGTTGCTTTAATACAAATTTTTATTTTCCCCAGGTTTACTAAGCTTTCATTTGGGTCAACCTTGATCACACTAGGGCTATGAAATTGCATATAATCAACAAAATATACGCTGGTCATAAAGAAACTTCCCCGATTTATGAGCCCCTACTGACTATCCGCTCAACCGATCGATACGAAATTTCAGATATTGTTATCACTTAAAGGTATGAGCTCGAGATTGAGATATTTTAAACAATAGATCTCTCACAATTTCGGTTACAGCAAAAAAAAATAATTTTCGAAGCAAATTGCTCAGCATACTGAAAAACCATAAATACACATATGAAGAAACATATGAGCGATACACATATGAAGAAAATTGCCGGCATAAAACATTTGCAAAGGACCAGTGAGAATACAGAGAGGAGGTGCACTAACGCAGTTTGTGTAATTCACAGGGATACACAGTAGAAGTAGCAATCACAGAACACCGCGTGCAAAACTATTTACTCTGAAAAAATGGTACGGAAATGATGCCGAAGCAGTGGGAATTTATCGGCGAAATCATAAACTAAGACGAGGCCTATGTTCCCTAAACACTGTATTTGATTTCTTAAAGCTAATTGAAGAAACTAGATGCACGTGGGATAGACTTATCTGCATAGTCATCCGGATAGACTGCAATCCGGATGACCATGTGTTCCTACTGAAGTTTTGCAGAAGTGCATAATACGATTACTGCAGGTCCATTGCAAAGAAGTGTTGTCCTCAGATTGGATGTACCGAAACCCGCAGTCCTTAAGCTGCGGATGTTTTCTTATCGATTCCAGCGCCATCCAGATGTTGCAACCTGAAGATCAGCAACAACGTGTCGACTTTGCGAATTTTTTCTTCATCATATGTGACGAAGATAGCAGTTGACAGCTGAGGATATTATGAGCTGATTAGGCGCAGTTCTCCTTAGCTGGGAGAGTGAACTCCAAGGTTAGGTTATTCAATTATGGCAAAGCACACGAGGGCTATCTGCCTCAAGGGAGGGACGCCTTCGTGGAGGACTTTCTAAGGGAAACTGGCTCGTATACACTTTACACATAGGGAAAAACACGAAAACTCCCATGCATCCAGCCCGTTCGCGGGATTCGAACCTCGGACCGAACTACCAGTGTTCAGCGTCTTTACCGCTCGGCCGCTGGTGGACCTCGTGAACTCCAAGACTTGCGCTCATTAGACTAATGAAAATCCTCACGAAGTGGCATCTACGCCTTTACACGAAGTTTAACTGACTGTGTGGTGAGTCATTGCAAGAGCATTCGTTCTTAGTCAACTACTTCTTCACTACTTACCAATCTATGAAAACGTGCTCCATCACAAGCGATCGGTATATAACAATGTTACAGTATTAGGTAATTTCCGAACTGCAGAATCGAAATTTCGTTAATAACATTGTATATATATTCAACATGGTGCTCCTCCACATCGGCACATGTTTTCGCCCAGTGCTGCAGCAGCACTTTGAAGATAGAGTCATATCCCGTAACTTTGCAGTTCATGGTCACAATGATCCCCGACCTCACTCTCATGTTTATCGGAAATGTACGGCGTAAGTAGTAGAAGTCCACGAGATTTGTCATAATTGAAAGATGCCATAAAACGTCAAGTTATACAGATTCCTTTTGCGATCTTACGTTCATCATTACTGTCAATAACCTCTCGCATGCAGAGCGTTAACATCTACAACGTGGATATGTTGAAAACTTGAAAACCTCTCTTGTGTTGTCACTGGTCCTTTAAAACGCTGTTCTTTGCAAATGTTTTACGCCGGCAATTTTCGTCATACGGGTGTCGTTTCAACTCTATTTGGTTTTCCGTAGAGTTATCAATTTGCGCAGGAAACGTAGGTGTTGCCATTCGAAAATTTCGAAATATTTGCACTGTAACCGTAACTGGGAGAGCTCTGTTAATTTAAATCATCACAGTCTCTAACGCATATCTTTAACTAACAATATCTGAAATTTCATTTGATTGGTTGAACGGATAAGCCGCTAGGTATTCGTATAGCGTAGAATATTTTATGACCCCCGTATATGAAACCGTTCGTGGCGTGCTTTGTTTCTTCACTGCCAATTCAACTTCCTTTTAGAAAAGGAAGTTGAATCAGGCGCAGCTGTACAATCTTCCTCCATAAATGTACACCAGCCTTACACTGGCAGTGTTTGCTTGAATTTTTTGGAGCCCTATTCTTGCCTAGAATTCCAGCAGTGAGGCTACTGATAGGACCCCTTTATCTAGTGACCTCTTCGCTTGCAGTAGTTGCAAATATATTTTTTCTTTGATTTCTTCCTGAATTCGGGTTTGTTATCCTATTTTACTTTTCGGTTTTGATAATATTGATGTTACAATTCTTTTACACTGCTATTCTCATTACCTTTAAATTCCTTTTCAAGAGTTCAAAGTTGCGTTGAGAATTCATCAACCTTTCTCTTATCGTAACCCAAGAGTTACGAATTTGATTTAAGCCAACATCATTCGACAAGTTGACTAAAATCGTGCAGTTACTTAAAATACTAGATAATTTCTTCAAAATATACGATAATAGTTTTGAATTCAACTCATTCCATAAATTCTTTAATTACAATTGTCTTGCTGTGGATTCCTGCTCATTGTGCTATCGAGGGAAATGAAAGAGCTGATTTCCTGGCAAAGAGAGGAACGACTATTCTACAAACTACTAATAACCATATGACTTTTAATTCTACAAAACTCCTAATTAAATTAGAATTTAAGAGGAGGTTTGCCTCTACCTGTCAAACGAAGCTAAGAGAAGAGCCTGAGAGTGTCTCAGTAATTCAAAGCCAGTTACTCCAGATTTTCCTCGTCTATAACCATGGCGTTATTTCGTCTTTTGACTGAGCACGATTGTCTGAATGCCCATCTTTTTAAAATTCGACTTAAGGACTCTTTGTAACTGTGGATAGTCCATGGATAAGGATGCACTGCAATATTTTATACCTTTTAATTCTATTGTTCTTACGTATTGGGAAGCAAGATCAAGACTAATGGCTTAGTGGCCAAATGTCTGGCACTTGTATAAATAAAATAAATAAATAAATTCTTTAATTTAGAAAGATGCACTGCCATATTATCTATTTCGTTCTAATTGAATTAGAGAAGCTGCATACATACGTGATAAAATTGATTTTTCGACAATATTTCAAATCATTTATTAATTCCAACTAAACTTTTCTAGCCATTTTAAATCTCGTAACATTTTGAAAAGTGTCTTCTGTCACAGAATTCGTTAATCATAGCACTCATATTCATGTATTAAATTCTTAACAATTCCGTAATGTTTTGTTATTAAACAACCGAAATTTCCTTCAGAAGATTTTAAACTTAAGAAGAGTTCCTTCGAAGACATATAAAGCAGCAGAAACTTACTTTTAAACCAATTTTATTGTGTATTTCCTTAATAGCTAATCATCTTTTCTTGCTAAAGGTTTCGATTGGTTGTTATAGACAAGTCTTTCCTTTAAGTATGAACTATTTCAGTCATAGGGTAAAACCACGATAAAAGTACCAGGATAAAAAACAAGCAAAATACTTCTAAGCTTAGGCTTTTAAAGTGTTTCATTCCTCCCTCATTGAAAGTATTAATTCAAATCACTCGAGGCAATATGGGAATGTTTTTCGACGTATATTCGGGTAAAGTATTTTAAATACGCAATAAAAAAAGAGCACAGTTGCATTGGAACTTGTAAAAAGAAATTTAATTAGAATGATGAACGCCGACGCACAACTACAACCGGCCATTCAAACGCAAAGCAAGCACTTTGCTTCCATAATTATTTTCTTTTCATATAAGTTTTTTAAAAAGATACTAAACGTTTTCTCTCGTTACATTAAACCATTATAACCTTCCCTTTTCCTTCATTAAGTCCCGAATATTTTAATAAATAAGGCAAACTTTTCATCCAGAGTGTTAAATAAATATTAAAAATCTTAATATATACCAGTTTTTTGAAGGGCATTATCGAAACCCAGTTGAGCTTCTATGATTAGAAATTAAACTAAGATGTTTAATTATCAAATTACGTTTATCCGTTAATAACGTTTATCCATTTATCCATGAATTGTAGAATGACTGAGATAAAGACCCAACTAAAATATATAGAGTAATTTGTATCCACCCCTTTTGTGAAATCCATCCAACCAGACATTTTTTCCTTTAACTAGAGGTGTCCCTTTTCCAAAGTGTAAAAAAAGGAGAAGACAGTTCTGTATCTCCCGTTCTGCTGTGCCGATTGACGAAATCTAACTTGAGTTTTTCATATTTTAAAACCTCGAATTAGGACATACACCCAAGAGCCATTACATTCTGCCAACCTAACAATGGGCTCGCCCAAGAACAAAACCACTCCGCGTGCGTAGCTGACGTCGGAGTATGTAAAGCGGCTATGCATTGTCTTTCCAAACATAGCGCGACTGGCGAGATAATGAGAAAAGCAACTCATTTATCAGACTTCGATAAAGGTCAAATCATTATGGCTAGGCGACTGAAAACATCAGTATCAGAAACGGCGCGTTTTATAGGCTATTCACGTGCAGTTTTTATGAGCACATATCGAAGGTGGTGTATGGATGTTAAAATGACAAGTCGTCGGGCAGTGTCGACTGCGCATTGATTCCAGAGTAGAGGGAAGTTCGCCGTGACCGAAGAGCTACAACAGCCGAAATCACCACCAGCTGCAACAGTAGCGACCCAGACAAGTGTTTTTCAACACACTGTGCAGCGCGCATTGCTACATATGAGCGTACGCAGCCGGAGGCCGAAGCATGTTAATGCACTGACGGCACATCATTGCCACCTGCGTCTGCAGTGGACCAAAAAACATCGGAATTGGACATTATAAGACTGAAAGAAAGTTGCATGGTCCGACGAATCACATTTTCTGGTCCATCATATCGACGGACGTGAGCTAATACGCCAATTTTCAAACTGAACAATGGCTCCCGGATGCACAGTTGGACGTAGATAAGCCGGCGGTTGGAGAATTATGGTGTCTGGGTAATGTCTTCATGGAGCACATTAGGACCCATACTCCTCATAGAACAATCCCTGACGTCTGTGTGATACGTGAACATCGTTGTACACCAGGTCAGACCATGACTACGGTATTTCTAGCGGGGGAGGGTGTTTACCAATAGGATAGTGCACCATGTCATAAGGTTCGAATCATCAGGATTGGTTCGAGGAACATTCCAGTGACTTTCAAGTCGTGTCTTGGCCTCCAAATTCACCTGTTATTAATCTAGTAGGGCATTTGTGGTCCTACCTGGAAACCCAAGTTCGTGCTGCCACGCTACCCCTCGCAATGTGCGGGAATTGCAGGACCAGTTGGTGAGCCCTGAGTACCAGATACCTCAGACTACGTATCAGCACCTTGTTCAGTCAATGCCACACCGGGTGCTGACAGCTTTGAGGGCTAAAGGGTCCTACATGTTATTAAAAGGGTGGTCATAGTGTAATGGCTCTTCGGTGCATATATCACTGTTCTAAAATAGGTATTTTGATAAGAAATTGGACTTTTCTGAAATAACATGGATTTTTTCCATATATCGATTCTACGATTAAATTTATATCAGAGTGCGAAATTTTGAAAAAATCGCGTAAATACTTTTTAAAAAATTGGCTATCAAAGTTCTACCTCTACAACGTTAATTGAATTTGATATAAATTTATTATAATTTTTATTTTTTTATTAAATTTACTTGATTTCTTCTTTTACAGTTCGAAATTTTGGTTCAATCCAAATAAAATTAGCGGATATTCTCTAATTTATTTTTTAAATTTGTATTTTTTAATAATTTTTATAAACCTTTTGAAAACATTTTGAATTATAACCTTAAAAATTCTTACCATTACCTTAAAGTAGATGTATTTTTTGGTAAACCTGCAACAAATTAGACTTTTTTATTTAAACTTTCCCATTATATACATGAATTTATGTATCGCCGTGTTTTGAAATTTAGCGCACTTGTTTTAAGCGTTTACAACGCCAAATTTAATGTGCGCACTTTGGTAAAAAATGATTAATGTATGAACGATGCACCTGTTTTTCCGCTCGTGCATAATAAAAGGGAAAGGAAAATAGGTTACCATAAATTAAAAATTTCGCTAAGTGATTCAAACCTTGGTGCAACTGAAAAAAATGCCCCAATATAAATTTTTAAATAATTATTATAATATTAATATAATTCTTAATATAATTATTTTGAAATATGAATTATTAATTACTTCTTCTGGAAGATGTGACAATGCTATCTTTCTTTTTGTGATTCATCAGTTAATTGTTACACTATTTTGGAAGATGATAGCCTTTTTTTTATCAGACAGGATTTAGTACCAAAAGTTCGGTTCCTTGAAGTTCGTTATTGCGGAGTTCGATTGTACACATTAGGGGGAATAGAGTAATTACGGTATATATGTATGTTACCATGAAAGACCGAAATTGTACAATGTCGACATTCTACGGTGAATACCAACACATACAAAATGCGTCGATTAAAGACCAAATATTTATATTCTTATACATTCGGACCATCACTGGCGTATGTCGACAAATACCTCATTTGAATACATGCGAACTGGAAATTGGCATTCTGATAGGAAAACGGAAAGCAAGAAAGACAGTAAAGGTAACTAACATAAAATAATTAGTTGGTAAAACTAAATAAATCCTTATGACTTTGTCTGTCAGAATTTAAATGTATGCAACAAAGGTCTTAAACGACTTTGTTAAGACCTTAAATTATAACTAACTATAAGCTAGCTTCTTACAACAGCACAGAATTTACAATGCTTAAACCTAAATTTCATCTATGTGACAAAGGGCTGAATCTTGACAAAATTCTCTTCTATTTACAGTAAATCAGCTGCGGATCTGCTTCCAGTCATCTGGAAGGGAAACGACTTTAGCTGAAAAATAAAATATGTATTACACTACTTCAGTTTAAATTAGCTTTTCTGACCTTTTTCTTATTTAAACATATCATTCAAAAATCTTTTCATACAATTTTATTCGAACTTTTCATTTAAATTTTATCCGAACTTTCATGCAAGTTATGCATTTTATCAATAAATCTCTTCCCCACTGCCCTCCAGTAAGAATGTATTAAAATGAGTCAGCAAATATCTTTTGTATAAGTAGCACGACACTACCTACTAACCCACATCCTACATGTTAGAATTCGGACTCACTAGACCTCAAAAATACCGTCTTTAAACTGCGCCTAATGTGCTCACAAAATAGTGACTAAACTTTTGTGTTGGCTGGAGAGCCTAATCTTAAACTCATGAACATACGTAGCTTTTGCCTTTAACTTAAAATTTCCCTTGATTTGCTAGCTTACATTTAAACATCTCATTCACATTAAAGAACTATTTTAATTTTCATAACTGTGCAAGTTTTAATTTACTTTAACACATATTTAACAGAGCTTTTAACGTTTACAATACGAAAACATTACGCATACTACACTAAGTGAAATATTTACAACACATTAAATTAAGAAAACTCAGTTTGAACTTTACATCAAAGTATAGAAGTTGCTTAAAATTACTTTACAATTTCTCCAAGCTTTAATCACATAATTCTCTCAGACTAAAACAGAGTTCCTATATCTAGACCAGCTTAGAATCAGTATGAATAACTGCATATTTAAATTGACCTTCATTGTACTTAAAAACAGCTGCTATGACTTCACTTTAGACAAAATTCGAAACAAAATAGCAACTCTTTTACTTTTCGAGATAAAATAACAACTGAATCTATTAAGGAAAAATAAATGTTTAGTTATCATTTTGTTTATTGGAATTCCTCTATACCTTTGCTAAGTCGACCCTGGAGGGATAAACGTTGGCTTGTCGCACTCGAAATCGTCTTCGGGCCTTAATTTCATCATCTGGCTGAGCTTGCCTCTTCTGGCGCCTTTCTCAGAATCTCTCCACTTTTCCATTTAAGATTCTCCGGGTCCATTGCTCGCTTTGTTGGCCTTGAAGTTTCCGCTGAAACTTTCTGCAGTAACTCAGGCGAACCGGAATGCTGGAGCTTTCCCCGTCTTCCTCTGTGTTGCTGACGGCTCCTCCGCTGAGCGTTTCTTGCATAGGAACTTTGGTGCGAGTTTCTTGATGTACCGGGTGATTATAAAATAACAATCTCTCTTTGCAACTTCTGTAGCTAGAAGGAATAATCCGAATTAAACCAAAGTCACACTTACTAATCGAGAAGGTGAAGAAGAATGGAATAATAAAAAAAAATTAATTGCAACAATCGCCGAGAGATGGGTTTTTGAATGTAAAGTGCTACAAGAACAAAGAATAAAAACGCAAAACCAGGTGGCATACCTAATTTATTGAAAAATGTTGCAGGTAATGTGGGTTACGCTTGCGAAAGGTGGTGCCGATCAAGTTCAGGTTTCACATGGCCATGAGCTGGAGGACACAATCCAGCCGGTACGCGACTTCTCAACTACAACAACAATTCTCAACAATGGGGAATCAGGAGTGATGTTTCGCACATGTTGTGTTATGCGATCTTTTAGATCACTGAGGTTTGCAAAACCTTGATGGTATACAATAGATTTTAAGTACTCCAAAAGCCAAAAATCACATGGCGTAAAATCAAAGGATCGAGGGCGCCACGCCATACGAAAATATCGTCTTTTTACTCTATAATTTGCGAAATGTTGTCCTAAGATATTTTTTACTGCTCGCCCAATATGAGGTGAGGGTTCTATTTTGCATAAAAACCGTTTCAGTGAGACAATGTCTTTGCTGCAGTTGAGGAACTACGAATGTTTGCAACATGTGCACTAACCGAAGAACTTGTGCAGTAACCGAACACGTTACAGGTCTTTATAGCCGTAACTCCTAAAAAATAAGGATCAGGAAGGAAACTTGCCGTGAAGCTACACCCCACCTTGAGGTTGGAAAGTGGAGGAGTCTTGCTTGAAAAATATCTGGTGACTCCAAAGCCCATATTCTTCAGTTTTTCGTACTGACTATCCCATTCAAATCAAAATGGTTTCATTTCCGCATAAAATCTTCCATTGGAAGGCATCTTCCAAATCCATTTATACTCCAAACATTACAGCAAAATCCAATCTCTGCTGCGCGTCACCTGGTAACAATTGCTGAGGACGACGAATTCTATGCGAATAAAATTGAATTACCTTACTCAAGATTTTTTAACAGTAGTATATGGAATATCCAACTCTCGAGCAACTCTCCGTGCACTATGTTCGGCGCTAATGGCTCTACAATTGCAGTGGCAATTTCTGCACTATGTTCGGCGCTGATGGCTCTACAATTGCAGTGGCAATTTCTGCACTATGTTCGGCGCTGATGGCTCTACAATTGCAGTGGCAATTTCTGCACTATGTTCGGCGCTGATGGCTCTACAATTGCAGTGGCAATTTCTTCTTGTATGGGGAGATGTATTGGTTTCCTCCCCGGCACCCCCATATTCCAGCAAACTATCCAGTCCTCTCAAATGTTTTTACCATTCTTCTCACTGAACGCAGTGTCAAAGGACCTTTTCCTTTATACATTCTTTTCACACGCTTAAATTCACGTAAAGCAGGTGCAGCATTTGAGCTGTTAACGTAGAATAGTTTTAAAAACCAAAGCGCTACTAGCCAACTAAGCGGCATCTCGTACCAAGTTACTGTCAGAAATGACAGCTTCTTTATTTTGCTGATGATTACAACGGCATTTGCACTGGCAGCGCATCTGTCGGCCATAGTTGCAACTACTTTTTAAGATTCCATTCTTCTTCCCCTTTCTCGATTAGTAGTTTACTAATTTTGGTTTTATTCGGATTATTCCTTCAAGCTACAAACAGCTAAAAATAGAGATACTTATTTTATAACCAGCCGGTATTTGCGCACAGGCGGTTTGACTTCCTCTCGTAGTCTGAGCGTGAGTTTGTTATCTTTTGGATATTCGCATGACCTTCTGGATCCTATTCCTTTCGGCTGCTTTTTTTGTGTCTTCTTCCTTCTAGAATCTGGTTCCATTCTTATCTGTTTTGTCTTTTCACACGTGGTAGTGATTCCCCGTCGTTTCCTGTCGGGAACGTGGATCACCGAAGTCAATTGTTTTCTGGCGCTGTTCCTTGCTGGCTCTGATTTTTCTTGTAGGGCTTCCTTATCTTTAAACATTTATATTACGCATGCCGAGCCCTGCGCCTATTCCTTCAAATATTTGACTAATAAACTGTTTCACAGTATCTGAAACTTATTTCAAAGGAGCTCCATATTTTTAAATATATTTATCTAAAAAGAAATCTAAAATATTTTAGACGGGGCTGTTCTTACGAGGATTATTTCTACTCACTTAGAGAAATGATCTACAATAAGGAGTAAATATCCATCTTTATTGACTTCACTACGCTGGTATGAACCTAATAAATCTATTCCGATTAATTCATTTGGAAACGTAGCCTTTATGTATGTACCCGGCCAGGCTATAAGAAACATTGTTATTTAGCAGATAAATATGGCACAACCCGTCATAGGCAATTACAAACGTTTGCAACTGCAGAAAATATACCAAATCGTTGCACTGCTTTCCTTATTCGCAAGTGGCCAGAAATCTGCGAAGCATGTAATTTGTCTGAAATGCTTAACGTTAAACTAGGTAGGATAACTATCGTATAGCAGTTTTTGCATAAAATAAAAAATTATAGATAACTTCTTAATTCGCCGCTCTATTTTTGATGGCCGTTATGTCCTGGTATTCAAAATGATCGCGATCTTTCAGATAAGAACAATGTATTTAAGTTCAGGATACCTTACACGACACTCTCTTGCAAACCAAGGCTGTTTGCCGTAAGTATAGTATATTTTATTGTTTCCCTTCCTCATCCAATTTTATTCTTGAGAGTGCATTGGCCACCATATTCTCCTTTCCTGTGTTATTTCCGGAGTAACGTTTCCTAATTAGGTTGAATTCTTAAAGTTTAAGTGCCAATTGAATCAATCTTGGCAGTTAAGAAAGCCTAAGACCTCAGGCCACCACACAGAAACAAATGCGTTTTTAAGATCGAGGCGGGGTAACGCCGAGTGCAGATTCTGGGATTTGTTACTGAAACTTTGCTCTGTTACTCTATTAGTAGCATGGATGGTAACTTTTATTTGAAGTGAATCCGAACTAGAATTGACTTGCGAAATTTTTTAATACGATGCCTTAGGCGGTTTGCAAGGGCTGTCTCAAAGAGTTTGCCTAAAGGTGGTAGCAAATTGATAGGCTTGTAGGAACTTGGGTTTGACGCATCTTGTCCTTAATTTGTAAAGAGAATAACTTGCTCTTTTTGAAGCTGGAAGGAAATAACTTAGCCTGCAAACATTTATTAAAGGTTTTCAGGAGTAAGATTTGAAATTGTTTGTGAAGTAGTCGAATGAGGGAGCTATCAATTCCATCCGGGCCTGGCGCTTTTTTCTTTGGTAGATATTTGACTATTGTAGAGATTTCAAACTCGGAGAATGGGGATCATCGTCTGTATTAGAGAGCTGTAAGTTTTTACTTCTTGTACATAGAAGTCATTCTGAGGATCGTCGCTGAGGAATGCATTATTCATAATACTTTTAATGCTTTCTATTGTGGCATCCTCTGCGTTTGGGTTATTGTTTATTGACTGCGTAGTTGTAACTTGCCAGGGGCGAAAACCTTTATTGGAGCAAACCTGATACACGGGCCCCTAAAGATTTTTCCGAATCTATTACAAATTTTCATTTCTCTTCTCGGATTTCTCTTTGTTGTGCTAAGCGTAGATATGCATTTAAATTTTATTCTTTAGGTCGTTCGTTTTTCATTCTTCATTTTAAAGTCTGATTTTGTTTTGAGTGTCACTAAGTCCAACTGTCTACCAGTTGATCTTTCTGATATCACTTCGACATTAAATGACTTTTCGCAGTGTTTTTGTATTTTGTTTTTTGAAGGGAAGTTACCATATAATTAATTTGGAATTTATTTTCAGTGTTAATTGCTTCATTTTCGAAAATCTTGATATCGTTTGATATTGAATTCATGAGTTTCTTTGATACAGAATTCGCAATTTTAAAACATTTTTTCCAATTGTTGGAGGTAAAAAATCGATTTCAAGGTAAAGGTTTCAAGGTCGAAGGTAAAAGTCGAGTTATTTTTGGAGCTATTTGGTGGCTCACAAGAGTGATACTTGGCCATCTAGATTCGTGAATTGTTTAAAAGGTAGGAGAGGTTGCGTTTTCGTTGATTGCTATAAGGTTGAAGCTGTTGATAAGATCGTCAACTTCTTTGCCTCTTGAATCTGTCCGAGAGTAGTCGCAGATCAAGTTATGTGCACTGAAATCTCCCAATCACATGGCGAGAGTTAGGAAATTTTTGCAAAATTTCGGACAAGGAGTCAAGGTTTTGAGAGATCTCTTTATTGAGGGAGGAATAAAATGAGATGAAAAGAATTTACTCTCTTTCAGTGTTAAGAGCGACTGTTATAATTTCCCTGGAGGCCATGATGATCACTGGAAAGTAGTTTTTGTTGCCCATTAGGCTTACTTATATTAGCCATGCAATTTTTCTTTTGCATCCGCACCTAAATGGCTTTACTCAATCACCAGTGGCCGCTTCCATCTTTCTTCCAGTTTCTTCAAACCGAGCTGCAAAATAGACTCCTTAAAATTCAGTTTGGTGCCTTCCGCCTTCAAGAAATCCATGCCTAAAATTACGGCGGCTTGAAGTTGTTTTTTTTTTTTTTCGATTCTTGGCATGCCTTCGTGGTGTAGCAGTCAGCATGCTCAACGCGTATTCGAGAGATCCGTGGTTCATGTCCTGGCCAGGGCATTGCTTAATTTGTTTTTTTTTTTTTTTCGACAAAGAAGGCAAATTTTGTTGATCATTTTTACTTGCACCTGCTATGCGATCATTTCCTACTTATTTCAAATATTTCGGTATTTCGAATACAAATGTTTGTATCTGCGGAGCCGAAGCCACCCCAGATTATGCAATTGATTGTCCGTTAACAGCAGAATAACTCTTCCACATCCTAAAAATAACAAATTGGCCTACTGTAGACTCATTGGCAAAAATAAAACAACTGTTGAAAATTATGTAAATTAATACATAAAATTAATGCACTTGGTCAAGATTTATGTCAGCCAAATAACATATCTTAATATTTATTCTTTAGTCTATTTATTATAAATCTTATGTACAACATATTCGTCGGATTCACTTTGTAGTATCTGATACCTCTTATAGTATCGTGTTATCGTATTAATATATTATGGTGTTAGTGTCAGTATTGCTAGCTTTTATATTGTATATTTGATAGCGTGTGTGTATATGTATTTGTAATAGTATGTCAGTTATTATATTATTATGTTTGATTTATTATATGTATGTATTAAACCTAAATTATGATATAGTAAGCCTAAAATTTAATAGAACAAGTTTACTAAAGCCCTTTCTGGCACTGTAATCTTTGCTTATGAAAATTATTGCAATACTTTCTTACCAATCACACTTGCATTGGGTGGTAATATCTTTTGCTCCCGCTATGTCAAATAGTCTATATGTTCTAAGGTATTTACGGAAAAATGTTTCTGAAAAGAAACTACATTGAGCCCCAGTGTCTATCAGTACATCTGCAGGGACATTATTTAGTAATATCTGCCTGCACTATTGGTAATGCCAAATTTTTAACAGTCATAAGATATATTTAAATTTTAGATGGATTTTCTTGCCTTCGGGGTAACTGTAACCTCTTATATTCAGTAACCCTGCCTAGCTTAAATTTTTCGTATTATTTTCTCTCCGTTTTCTCTTTTGCCCTTCATTTTGGCGACCGCCTGGCGTTTGAATCTTTTTTTCTATTATTACACTTCCTCTTCTGGCCACACTGTGGCTTTTGCTGAGCCCGGCTACACAGATAGAATGCTCACAAACTGGCTCAGACCTAACATCGGACTAAAAGGCCTAATGGCGAGAATAACGCAACGCCGCAAATAAACTGCTATCGAGAAATGCAACTAGTAACGTGGTCTTCAGCAGCGGAACACGCTGTGATTCTACAGTCACAAGTATGTGTATTCCTTTAAATACTACATACAGTGTATTCCTTTAAATACTGTATCGTTATACCTCATTTGAATACGAGCGAACTAGAAATTAGCATTCTGGCAAGAAAACGGTAAACGAGAAAGACAGTAAAGATAATTAACATAAAATGACTGGCTAGTAAAACTAAATAAATCCTTATAATGTCAACATTAAGATGAATCGCTACAAACTCCTGAAGACAAATTTACAATTTGGTATTTTATACGTTTTATAATATTGTAGGGACGGACATTCTTAAATGAGCGTTTTTTATCCATTAAAATTTTGCCAGTGGTAATTTTAGTTTCTATATAATTTATCAGGAAATGATAAAGATGATTTACTGAAAAACTGTAACAATTTTGGAAAAAATCTAGAAATGTGCTTTTAAATGTAAACTTAAAAATCAAAATTGTTTTGCATTCTGCAGTTAATTTCATCTAGGGATTTAGCTTTTACAACTTACTGAATAAATAAGAATATTAATGTCATTGTCTATGAACGCTGCAAGCCATGAAATATGATTTTGTAAACTAAAATTAATCAAGAGTTATTTATGTATTAGTACGTTATATGAAAGATTTGTGCAACTTGCGTTAATAGCTTCTGAAAATTATATATGCAAAATCAGACATAAAAGAAATAATTTTTACTCTCGTTCATCTAAAATGTAAGAAAATAAAAATTCAGACTAAAAAAATTGTTTAATTTTTAGTCACTTCGCTTTCTATGCATAAATGTGTAATTAATTTTTACTAGTATATTTTTTATTTATATACAACTTAATTGCTTAAAATGTGGTTTTGTTGTTTTATTGCTTCTAAATTCTGTTCTATCATTGACAGAAAGTAAAAATAAAAAAATCTATCTTGAAGGGCGCTTTTCTTTAATTCTCAATCGGGCTCAGCGCCCGATTGAGCCAGCCGTGCCTCTAACCACTAACCATCATAGGCGTGTATCTGAAGTTCGGAATTACTGATATCTGATTCAGCAATATAAAATATACGATTTCTTTTCATTCTCAGCTGATTTATCTGAATAAATTCCACTCTTGTAACTATTGGATCCGAATAAATTACTTCATTATTAATTACTGTCATTTACTTTACACAAGCCAACATTCAGTATACAGAAGGAAAAGTAATATTTAGGCAAAGTACAAAATGAAATTTATGGAAAGGTCTTTACTGAAAAGATTTTCGATCGTACTTTAGATTGTGCTTCACAGAATAGTCATTGCATCGTGATTATTGCTTGGATATTATACTTTGTTCCACTGTTTTCATACAGCACAGACGCCTACCAGTAACCGATGAGTAGTGCTAAGAGTACTGAACATTGGTAGTTCAACTCTCAGGGTAAACCAGATGAATTTCGGTTGAGGCCAGTACTTAAAGTCACGTTTCTCGTCGTATGACAATGGAAACATCACTGAGTCGAATGTTTAATACTTTACCAATATGTCTAGAAAATACTTGAAACATTTGTGGGTTTTTACTTGGCAATTAGTTCAATAACCACAACAGATGTAAAAAGCAAATTATCGCAATATCTGAAATAACTACAAAGTCGTGAAAGGGTTTAAATAACCTTTCTATTTGAATAGACTTTATAATATAAATCAACTCTCTAGTGCTAACAATATCGCCATAGCTCGTGGTGATGCAATTAAAAGAAGAGTCAAATTCAAATTAAACGTGGAATAGTAGTCAAACACTACACAATTTAAATATTTCTCGAAGCTGGCTCAGTAAGTCTACCGGAGCGTAAAAATCAAAGTTTGGGTAGCAAAATCAACGTTCTGTTAGCAATATAACACAAAACCGAATATTTACAACAATCAGAGCTGGAAGGAACTAACACGTAGCGTGCACAAGAGACCAGAAACACGCTCTGCCTTAAAACTTCAAAGTCCTCATCATAAATACTAGCTGTTTCCTTTGCATTCTGGTGCGTAATATAGAAAGGAGAAGTTATAGTAAAGGCTAAAATTATAAGTAACTGGTTAAGTTAAATAATAACCTTATATATTCTTTACCTCAGGGGTTCTCATCCGGTGGTACGCAAGAGAAAAATAGGTGGTACGCAAAGAAGCAAAGTATTTTAACTATTAAATTAAAAAATTAAAACCCCAACATCTTGATTCAGGTTTTTCTCTAACACTCGTAAATTTATGCGAACTAAGCTTTATTCGATAGTGGGGGTGGTAGTAGTACTTTGTAGGGGTGTTACAAAAGGTTTTCAATTTTTGTTTAGATAGTACGCGTTAGTCAAAAGGTTGAGAACCGCTGCTTTACCTGATACCACATTTTCGAAACTCTAATATATTCCCAGTTCATTTCATAAAATGCCAAATTTCTTACGCTGCCACCTACTAGTGGATAAGCCCTCTGAATGCTGGCAATTGCCGCGGGTTCGAATCCCAATGGACGAGCTGGCTGCATAGCCGTTTTTGGGTTTTTCCTTGTGTATAATCTAATATAAGCCAGTCTTCCACGATAGCAACTTTGTCTTTAGGAGATAGTTCTAATGTGTTTTGTCGTATTTAAACAAATCACATATAACCGTAAACTTATACACGCTTACTTCTGCCATAAAGGTAGGTTTAAAGTATAGATAAGGTTAAAAAATAGTCAATGATCTGCTAACAGCAGTTAAAATTAAAAGATATGTTTTAATAAAATATAAAACTCCATTTGGAAAGTAAGAACAAGCTTTGTTGCAGTGTAAAAGAGGGTGAACAGTGTTGTTTGTTGCCGCCCTCTGGCATGGAGAACAAAATTGAATAAATTTCTACTTTTTGATTAAAAATAAGCTTATTTTCAAAAAATAACAACTTAGATTCACTTACTTCAAATGAAATAAATTTTTACAAAATTGCGTTTATAGAGATCTGAATTGGAATTCCGTTCAGAAAAAATTCACTCCGTTCTTTCGCATTCTAGTAAATGATGTGAAAGATAGTTAGATTTAAAAACTAACAGTGTACCTTCCCCGGCTGTCAGGTATTTTACTTGCATTTTGGAGTGAGACTTAAAAAAAAACTTAATATTTAAATCGCCAATATAACATTGTTTTCTTCTAATGTCAAAAAAGAAAATTTAAGAGCAATAATTTATGACCCTGACTTTACATCTCTGATTTTACACTTTTCTCTCTTCTCTTTTCAGATGTAGAAGAAAATGCAGTGATTAAATTAATGGTAAGTAAATAACACGTAACCTTGTTTTAGTAATTACATATAAAAATTTGTGTGAATGAACTGTGTGGAGCTATTAATAATGAGCAAAATCTAATCTCAATTGAACATTAATCATAACAAAATAAAAGAAGTCATAAGCTTTCTATTGTTCACGACACGGGTCCCCATTTCTCAGGCACTAAACGTCATTGTAAGTGTACTAATATAGAATTCATGAACTGTGTGAATATGGAATTCATCCCACAAACATCACGCATTTCAGATTAGAGGCACAAAAGGAATGAAAAACAGGAACACAAGTAAGAAGGTACAGCATATCTTATAAGGTATTTCTCCCGCATTCTTCGCATGCCTTCGTGGTGTAGTGGTCTGCATGCTCGACGCGTAACTGAGAGGTCTGTGGTTCAATTCCCGGCGAAGGCGTTGCTCATTTTTCATGTTTGATGCTTCGAAATAACCTAATGTCTCTACAATCTCTTAAACGTATTTAGCACGCTTACAATGTCAGAAGAAATTCACAAAGTCAATTTTATCTGCGACAATACATACCTAACAGCGTCAAGTCATGGATCGGCGAATGTATTAAAAAATGCCAGGCCTTTCACAGACATATATTGCTGCCTCAATGACTTTTAAGAAAAGAGTGGTGTCAGAGGCTGCAAGGCTTTCGTTAACGATGCTTTTCAGTTAATCCTAATCATTAGGTGACAAGGCGGGTGATTGTGATGGTCAAGAGTCCGGTCTACCTTGGCGAGTCGATCACAAGAAAGATTCTGTTGAGATACTCATGGATACCAAAGCTGAAATGTGCATGCTGTCATGCTGAAAAACCCATGCAGAACATCATACAGTAGTTTTAGCAGGACCTTAGGAATATCCAATAACTGCATCCCTTTGGTCGTAATGGAAGAAGATAAATCGAAAGCGAGCAGTCTTTAGCAATGTTTGCCCAAGCACTTATTTTGAATCGTGCGCAGCACGTGCTATGCGCACTGCGAAAAAAAAAAAAGGACAGTTCTATATCTCTCGTTCTATTGGCCCTATTGACGAAATTCAAATTGCGTTTTCCATGTCTCGAAAGCGCGACTTAGGATATGTATTAGATTTATATATATCATCGTTTTAATATAGGTATTTTGATAAAAAATCGGACTTTTTCTGAAATGACATGTCAATTTTTTTCCATATTTCAATTTTACGACTCAAATTATGCCAAACTGCCAAGCTTTGTAAAAATCGCAAAATTTTTAAAAATTTGGCTCTCAAAATTTTAGCTCCTCAATGTTAAATCAATTTGGTATGTGTTTATTAATCTCTCTTTTTTTATTACACTTACTTGATTCCTTCTTTCACAGTTCGAAATTCAGGTTCACTCCAAACAAAATTCACCCATTTTTAATGATTTATTTTTAAAATTTGTATTTTTAAATAATTTTTATAAATTTTTTGAGAAACATTTTGAATAATGACCTATAAAATTTTTACAGTCAACTTGAAGTAGATGTCGTTCTAAGTATACGTACAAAAAATTACAACTTTTTATTCAAAATTTTCGAAGATATACGTGAATTCATATATTGGCGCGTTTTTAAATTTGGCATATTTGTTGAAAGCGAGAATAACATCTAATGTGGTTTACGCACTTTGCTGAAATTATTTAAAAGAAGAACGGTGTGACTTTTTTTCCGCTCCATTACAAAGTAAGGGATATGAAAATAGGTTGCCACGTAAAGAAGTTCGTCAAGTGAATTTTTCTTGGCGCAAACTGAAAAAAATTCGCCAAATTAAATTTTTTAATTTCTCCGTAAATTTTGCCCCAAATTTTGCAAAATTTAATATTTAGGCATGATTTCAGTCGTAGAATCGAAATATGAAAACAAATTGGTATGTTATTTCAGAAAAAGACCCATTTTGTGTCAAAATACCTATGTTAGAATAATGCTATATATAAATCTAATATATATCCTAAGTCGCGCTTTCGAGACATGCAAAACGCAGTTTGAATTTCGTCAATCAGCCCAGTAGAACGGGAGATATAGAACTGTCCCATTTATTTCCTTCCCCCCCCCCGCAGTGTACCTAGTTAGTTTCCATTCACCCAGATATTCACATTATACAAATTAGCGGCATTATTACGCGTGAAGCTAGTTTCACTAGTGCGAAGAACTCACGCTGGATGTTCCAGCTGTGCGACATAGCTTTGAAACAAACAAATTCAATGCACGAGTTCCTTGATCTCCTGTTTCATCCGTTGCATGTAAAAATGACGTAAACCTTCTAACATACTGCTTGCCATACACTGAACTGAGGTAACAAACCTGATGCGAAATAACTTGCGTATTTGCCCATGGACTGCCATGAAATTTTTGTACGATCACTTCTTCCGTGATAAGTGGGCATGTCGCTCCGTCCCTAACACATTGACTGTTTATGCCCAAGAATCCAACTACACACTATCTGTGTACAAAATTTAAAGATAATATTTGGAAAACTTTGTTCATAGCACAGAAGAAAGTTGATAAAATCAGCTAGTTTAATACTGATCTTGCAGCTTCTCTAAAGGAATCGGAAATCTGCTAAGGTTCCCTTCTTGAAGGGATTTCTAAGAATTGGAGGGCGCTGCGACCATAGTGTAAATATGCTGTGCTTTTGACTCATGTTATAATTATTTATTTGCATATACATTTATATTTTGCAGATTTGGGGGGAATTTATGATTTTGCAAGTGGAATTATGATCACTGCCTTGATTTTAAGCAGTTTTAGAGTACTTGCAGCTGTTTTACGCTTTATAAAGAAAAATAGTAAACGTTACTGTTAAGCCTAGCTTATCAGCGATGCTGCACGCATGACGGCAGTTGACGGTGATGCTTTTTACAGCGCATTTGAGAACTGTTGCCGATCATTTCGCATTGCATTAAATACGAAAAAAAAAAAAAACCCGAATGCTCAGGTGAGGGACAAAGCAAAGAATGTTCTTGGTGAATTAAAACATTTAATTGTAAAGACGTTTGAAAGCTTTAAGACTGAAAATTGCAGCTAGGCTTGCCAAAACGCATTAGCTGATAGCTGCAGAAAGTTTTATTCCGAAATTCTGGCACCACCTGTTAGCCATTTTGAAAATAAAACTTCTGAATTTAATATTGTTCTTAAATCAACCGACTCTAATTGCTCAGCTAAAGAGGTTTAAAGACTGATCAAAGCTGAAGTCGGTCCAAGAAAAGCAAAGGATGGTGTCAGAGGAATGAAATGTGTTGGTGAAAAAGTGCTTCTAAAGTGGTCCTCAGAAGAAGATAAGAAACAGTTTCAAGATGCTTTGTTGAATAAACGAAATTTAACTTCTGCTTTTGCTAAGGGTAGAAATCCGAAGCTTCTTCTCAAAAACGTCCCAAATAATATCAACAAGGTCGAATTAGCAAATGTGCTGAAAGAGCAGAATCCTGAATTAGATAAGTTAGCAGAAGTATGGGATCAAACAAAAGTGAGACTTGGGTTGAAGAAATTTGGAGATGGAAGGCATATTGTAATGAAAACAAACGAAGCTTGTTATAAGAGATTCGTAAGTTTAAATTCTTTAAGACTGTACTGGAATCTTTGTAAATAGAAGATTTTGTTGTCTTAAATAGTTGTTTCAGATATTTATCATACAATCACACACCTAAGTGTATGGGAGTTCAGAATATGATCAGGATATTCAGATATGAGTAGCCTGTGTCCAGTTTAATAAAAGAACTAATGAATGCTGCAAAAAAAGTTGATGTTAATTATAAACTCTTTTCAAATTGCTGTAATACACCTGAGTTTTTTTAAAATGTGATTACTTCTCAAACTTAATAAGGCTAGTAATTCTTTTCGTTCCCCGCATGTTCTTCAATTAAATTTGCATCAATATAAAGTTGCCACGCAGCAGTTAATTCTTTATATGGAGAATGCTGACATTCATATCCCTCTTTTTCAACAGCCTCATTGTTTCAAAGGAACACTTTCTGGATATCCACAAACGTACAGAGTTTTCTTTAATTCGACTTCTGAAATTATTAAGGCAGCCATTATAATTCGCTCAGGTTCTGTATCTGCTTTCTTGATTCAGAAAATTTTAATCATAACATTGTTTTGATTTTGTCTTGTTTCCCAATTATTTTGAACCTTATACGAATATTGATGCTAATCATACAAAAAACACTTGGTATTTTAAGAGAGAAAAAATGCATCACTTGATATGAGGTATAGATTCAAATACTAAATCAGATATTTGGTTTAGTCTCTTTCTATAGTCATTACATCATTTTGAAACAGAAGACACGAAAAATATGCAATGCCTCCGCCGGTACTCGAAACCTGGATCTCTCAAATACGCGTCGAGTATGTTTCCAATTACAGCACGAAGACATGCGGAAAGGAGGGAGAAAATATATACTCCACCTTTTAAAGGGCGACTGGGGATTAGGGGACCCAATCGCCAAATCTTGGTGGTGACGAATTATCGCTCACCGCCTTTTAGTTCGGGCGCCACTGTAGAGTCAATAAGTTATTTTGAAATATAGGTTATGAAAATGTACAAATGTACAATGCCTTCGCCGGGATTCGAACCCTTGGCCTCTCGAATACGCGTCGGGTAATCTTTCAATTATACCACGAAGGCATGCGAAAGGGAAGGAGGAAATGCATTATACTTCCACTGACTCCAGAAGTTTAAAGCTGTGTGAGTTTCTGAAGACTTGGCATCTTTTTGTTACTAATAAGATTGGGTCTCATCTTTTATGTCACACAGAGATCTAGTTATACCTGTGTGCGACAAAATGTGGCACACAGGGGTCCAGTTTCAGAAATATTTTAAGATGTGCCTCGGAAAGTGTTCTTTTTAATATAAAAATAGTAAACTGGAGTTGTTTTCAAAATTTTCGCCTAAACTATAAATCATAACTGCTTAACATTTTGCAAAATTATATTTGTTCAGAAATATTAAGTAACACTGTTCTAAAACAGTGAAACGTAATTATTTCTGCTGCAGAACTCTTCATCCCACTGAAGAAATCTCGTTTGCGTAATGTTCCATACTGGTCAATCAAGATCGCTTGTACGTGCAAGCAGTTAAATGTAGCTAGAAGAACTAGAAACGCAGTTTTGAGAGATGTTTACAAGAGTTTGCAAGTAAGGCTAAAATATACTGCTGAGTTAGATGAAAATAAATTTAATTCTTGAAAAGACTTTCTCAATGATGTTACAAAGCAAAATTTTTCGAAGAAGGTTAATTCTTTTGTGTTAAAATGCATTTTTTAAAAAATATTGAAATTGTATGAACTGAACTCTATTTAGGGCAAGTTACTTCATCCTTTAAGGCTACAGTAGATGTCATTTTACAACGGTCATTTTCTCTTGAGAGCTTTGTTCATCCTAAGGACTTTCACGCTCTTTCCACTCAGAGATGACTTCTTTTTATGATGCAGATGATGATTTTCTTTTTGCGCTTCTGCAGCTGAGGATGATGGTTCGGTTAAACCATCGAAACTAGTCCTGTAAAAATTTGAAAATATAACGCTGATTTTTGTTATTTGACTTCTAAATTAATATTTGTTCGGCGTGTTATTGAATTTTAATTAATAAGACAATATTTGTTAAAATATCAAAAATGCTCAAAACAGTAAAAAGGGGAAAAGAGTATCATGAGCTTAAAAGGTTTCAGTTTTCTCGAACGCACGTTTTTTTCTTACCACAGCAGCAGCTTGTTACGTATCTTATTGCTTATTTCTTTTAAATGTTGCTTGTGTAAATGTTTATCATTTTTGTGAACATGAACACCAAAATAAGTAAGACGCCGTTGATGTCAGAAATTTCATGACAAAATTGTTTAAAAAATAGGATACCTGTACGCGACGCATGAACTCTTTAATGAATTCCAGTCACTGTGCGGTGTATTGTAAACGAGTATAAAAAAGCTGAACCTGTAGGTATTTCTTGTTCTTGAAGATCGCCCAAGTTAAGAGAAACGAATAGTACAGTTTGCGAAAATTAAATTAAATCCTTTCATAAGCTCTTCTGAGACGTCTTCAGAACTGCAGAAGGTTTATTTTGGGGAAGTTAAATTAAATCCCTTTATAAGCTCTTCTTTGACTGGTTTAAAACTGCGGAAACTACCAGAAAAGAAGTTCTTCCTGGTACAGTTAGACATTTCGTAAACATTTCTGGATATCTTGCTCGAGTAGCTACACAAATTCATCCAACACAACCATAAAACAGAGCAGCTACTCAAAGTACATTGATGTGCAAACTTTTACACCTTATGTCTAAGCTCTGAGAAACTAATGGCCAGATTTTAATGAAATTCGGTACGAATATGCATTTATAACAAAGAAAGAGTTATACCACTCAAGATTCATTTGATGTGCGTATGATTAATCAGTAAAGCTCATATTGCAGCGATATCCAAAATTCACGTTATGATATCGAACTGAAGATGAGTCTAATGTTGGATATAGTCCCCTCTCACAGCCAGACAGCACGCGCAGGATGACGGCGCGCTGGACATGAAGCAGTTGAGGAGTTCCTGTGGCAGTCGATCCCTTCAGCAAGGCACTTTTCATTTCACCGGTGGTTCTTGGAGAAGGATGACAAAATGAAATGGCCTTCCAAGAACGTCCCAGAATGCTCTATATGATTAAGGTCAGGAAATCGGGCTGGCCAGTCCATGCGGTGAATATCCTCACTTTTCAGTTAATAGTCGACTAGCTGCGCCCTATCTGGGCGAATTTTGCGTCTATTAACAGGAATCCAGGACCAACGGGGTCCTTGAAAAGTCGATTTCGGTTTGGTTGATTATGGCAAAGCACACGAGGCTATCTGCCTAAGGGGAGAGATACCTTCATGGAGAACTTTCTAAGCGAAACGCTCGGCCACTGGTGAGCCTTGAAAAGTCGAACAGAGGCTCCAAGATCTCTCTGTACTTCATAGCAGTCAGAAAGCCTTTGTCAAACGCATGCAGTGTTTTGCCGCTGTGTAATGTAATGCCTACCCAAATCATTGCACCTCTACCACCGTAATGATCCTTTTCCCTGATGATATTGTGTTTCAGGCTCTCTCCAGATACAAGTACGCCGAAAATCTGTGTCTAAACCGAATCTTGAATCATGTGTAAAAGCGCACGGTGCTGCACTAAAGTCTGCTCCAACGCACGCACGCGCTTTCTTGTACGCTGCAGTGAGCGGAACACTAACAGTGGGTCTTCTGCCACCCAGACGTATCTCATGAAGCCTTCGGACAACTGTAGACTGTGTCCAGTGGCAGCATACAGCTCACGTGAGAGCTGTGAAGCTGTATCAATCCTGTGTCACTGCTCTGAAAGTATAAAATAATGATTCTCATTCATCATTGTAGATCTTGGTCGACCATTTTCAGGTCTTCCCGATGTGGATCCAGTGTCCTGAAACTATTTCCACATATTGTAATCGACAATGGACATTACATTGAGTTCTGTAAGGAGCTGCGCCTGTGATTGGCCTACCTTCAATCTACCGAAGGTTCTCCATCTCATTCCGTCATCCATACGTTCATGGCTGCACATTTTACATGATACCTAAAAATATTTACCCAGATCTGCTGAGAAACACGGCGAATGTCGTGAAGGAGTAAGAGTACATAAATCGCCGAAAACCTCTCTTGTGTTTATATGCACTTCACAATCACAACTCCGCAGACATGCAGGTGTTTTTCACTCTGAATATTTGCGTAATTCTTCAGCAGCATATTTAGTACTTTGGCTCAATTCCTCAAAAACAGATGTAATTTGAAAGGTCTCTTAATTTTGCACACGAGTATAGATACACAGAACGCATTCCGAGTACCACCTTTTACAAGCAACTCTTTTTCAGTCCGCAGCCCAGTAGATTAATATGTGGGTCCGTAAGCTCCACGTTTCTGCAGAGATCCCTATCCTTAAACCTTGCGCTGAAAATGAAGATTTACACCAGCAGAAAACTTTTTTCTATCTCTCAACAGCTCTGGTATCGCCTAAGCGTGCCATTTACGCATGCACATTAAATTATAAAATCTGCTTATTATGGTCTCCTCTACCTGCTTCTACATTTTTGTCAGACATTTTCTAATTGAATTGTTCAAATTCTAATTTCAAAGGTTTTTAGCAAAACATTTACCCTAAGTCGGGGATACAAAAGAAACTTTCTTTCATAGGAAAACTTAGCCGCAAATGTTATTTACATTACATATGTTACATGTTACAGAGATCGATGTTTGCCAGAAATTTCCTTGGGCAGCACGAGCCACTACCTCGTGAGACGCTGATTTTGAAAAAGCATGATGTTAATGTTGAAATGGCTGATAAAAACTTTATTTCAGGCGAAATTAGTGGAAACGAGCTAAGAATGAATCTTCTACTGTGGGGCTCTCGCAGAGTGCAGCTTAAATATGCAACTCAACAGCGTCTTTCTAGTAGGATTGGATCATGGATCCGTTCCTTCCCTACCACAATTGTCCGACTTTTACGCATTATTTCCTTCCTCTGCATTACCTCAAAACCCTTGTCTACGACAGCCCCTTAGCTTCAGATCCTAATCTCCTTACTCATGGGAGTAGGCCTACAGAAAACAGAAAGCTGAAATTCTTCTTAACCTTTTATCGAGAGTTAAAGAAAAATAAATTTTTAATATTCAAGTTATGGTTAAACGTACTTTAAATCAGTGCATTGATTCTATATTTTGTTGGGAAAATAACATTTTAAACGTATTTGCATAACTTCATCTCATAAATAGTTTATAAATGATCCTGAAATATGAAAGTTTAATAACACCAATAATTTTTGCTTCAAAATTATTATGAAATATTCAGTAAAGAGTTTTCGAGTCTTGTCTTAGCTTTGAACGAACTATGAATAAAAATTAATGCCTGAAAAAAAGGCTTAAAATCCTAAAATAAACCATGAGATTTCATAAGCAGATATCCATTACTGTTGAAGATGCGTGGAAGTAAATTTTAAGTTTATGCAATGAATTTTGACGAATTTGCAGTCCCAAGTTTTGTACTTTTAAATTGATGTATGTTTATGAGTAATCTTTAAATATTCTTATCGCCATTCTTATTCTCTTATGCTTTCATTACAGTAATGCTAAAGAGATGGGGAACACATGCATCTTCTGTGGGCAACTTCATTCAATCAGAATTCATGTAATATTAATGTTTTACTTCCTCTTCAACAGAATTCCTACTGTTATACCATCATGTTCTTCAACAGAAAATTGAAAAGTCTGGTTCAAGAACAAGTCATCGTCTTCTGCCTTCCTAAAAATGTATAGAGAATACTGAAAATATGTCATTTGCGTTAAATTCACAGTAATTTTCTTAAGCAATATTTAACCTTTTATGTAATAAAATACTGTTTTAAATCATTTTTGCTTCTAATTGTGTGTTTTAATTTTATCAAGATGCTATACAACCTCAGCACAATGTAAATTTCTTAATAAATAGGTTTGGTTTGTTTAGTTATGGCGAAGTCCACTAGGGCTGTCTTCCTAAGGGAAGAGATGTCTTCGTGGACTACTTTCTAATGGAAACTGGCTCGTATACACGTTAGACACGGGGAAAACTAAGAAAACACACATGCTGTTAGCCTCTTCGCCTGGAACCCGCCCTGCTTTGAACTACCAGCAATCAGTAATTTTACCGCTCGGCCGGTGGTGGGCCCATTAAAAAATATGAATTTTATTACGTCTCTAATGAACATTCACATTCGAAACATTTTCGCATTAATACATTTTCTTGCTTTGTCTTCTGCAATTTTCCATGCTCAGTTTGTTAAGACGAAATAGCTCAAGTTTAAAACAAATTTGGTATTAAATAACTTAAAAAGGAATTGCTGGTGTTAAATACTATTTTATAAGCAAATAAATTTTACAAGTAAATCTGCAGTTTTGAAAACTGATCATATAAATATATAGCTTCACAAGTTAAAACGTTTAGCTTGCTATCTGGGCATTTAATAAACTTTGCTTTTTCTACAAAATTCTTGTAACCTTAAATCGAGATTTCAACGTCATTAAAGGATTGCTTTGTAAAGTCTTAACATGTGAACAACGTTCCTGCTCAAAGAATAGGCAGAAATGCAAAACATGTAATAAAACAAAAACTATTTAATGGATATGCGTGAAATCGATTAAAGAGATTGGTGTGATATTACTAGACCACATGGCAAACAATAAAGCGCAGACATACAAAAACACATGCATTACGGTCATCTCATAGCAAAAGACCAAAACGATCGGAAATATGTGCCAAAATTACACTAATAACATGTATGATACCCTGTAGCTGAAATGCATGCTTGACAACCGCAAGGCAAACTGGCAATAGTATAATCGATAGCTTGTTGTGGCAGTAACGCACATTCCTGTAGTAATGCATGTCAGAACTTGTGGAGGATGCTTGGTGGCTCACTGCCACCTGCTGTCCGTCATGTCAAGATATCCCACACACGCCATGTAGGATTCAGGTCCAGTGATATAGCAGGCCACGTCAGATGTAGAATGGTTCCACTCTCCAGATAACTTCGGGCTGCTCAAGTTCTATGCATGCGATTGTTATCGTTCAAAAATATCGCGTTGGTACCCATTGCGGGATAAAGGACGAAGAAGAGAGAGTAGAATTTCGTCGCGACATCGGACGGCTGTGACGAATCATTAGAGGCCGATGCTGCCGTTCATTGCTGTCCCAGCCCATAAAAGTAAGCCTCCTCCCCTGTGACGGTCTGTTTCGGCGATGTTTAGCTCCCGATAGCGTGTAACTGGCTCTCGCCATATCATTGCCCTTTGGCAATCATTCTGGATGTTATTTCGAGACTCATCAGTAAAGATTACGTGTCTCCACTGGTTTAGTGTCCAACTACTATGTTTATGGGCTCAATTCGACCATAATCTGACATGCGACAGGGTCAAAAGAACACAAACCACAGGTTGTCGGTCACAGGTCATGCAGTCGATGATACACAATTTGACGTGATTTGGGCCGTCTTGCAGCAACAGGGAGTTTCGATGCCAGCTATCATAATACTATTAGTGATCTACGGTGTTTTGCACTTAGCAACAGGAAGCGATCGCGTGCTATTGTGTTACTCCTCCGGCGCCCAGATCCACGTCTTCTGCAGGGGTATTAATCCCTTTTGGTAATGATTCCACAGTCTGTTAATAATACTGCGACGCACAAACAGCTCTCTTGCAACAGCGGATTGTCTTGCACCGGCTTGAAACACCTCAACAGCTCTCCAACGCATTTCATCGTGCAAATGGTGTCTTCGCTCATGCCTTCAGCTTTTGTTATCTCGGAACTATCTCTGCTTGCGAACTGACGCATAGGTCCTACATGCACCTACACTGGTGTCCAAAAGTTAAGCATAAATTGTAAAATGCGAAAAACATGGAGTAAATATTCGTAAAATTATTCCAAATTTCTTGCGGATATTAATTGGGTGAAGAAGAAACTTTGGGTTTATGCAAAACTTTTCAGTCGACTACGTCCTGCGCGAGACACCTGCGCATGTCGGAACGCAAAGAAACCGATTCACGCAACATAGGCAATTCAGACAAGTTTCGGGCAACTGCTGTGCGAAAGAATATTGCTAACCATAAAACAAGGGGAATAATGGCACAAAGACGTCAATTGGAGATGTTTGCGAAAGGAAGAATCGTTGGAAGGCTGGCATCCGGACGATCACAAACCGAAGTGTCTCGAATTCTGAATGTGAACCAGTCTGTAATCTCAAGACTGTGGCAGAGGTTTCAAAGAACGGGAGATGTTACCCGATGACCAGTATCAGGTCGACCAAGAGTCATAACCCCTCGCCAAGACCGATATCTGGTAATAAGTGCGCGACGTCAGAGGGGCAGTACTGCCAGAGCACTGAGTTCGGCGCTCACAGTCGCCACAGGAATACGAATTTCGAGACAAACTGTTTACAGGAGACTCAATCATGCTGGCCTGTATGCCAGAAGACCAGCAGTTTGCATTCCCCTCACGTCTGCGCAGAAACGCGCTCGTTTGAACTGGAGTTTAAAACATCAGCGTTGGAGTGTGGGAGAGTGGGCCAATGTGATGTTCAATGACGAGTCCCGGTTTAGTCTGAGTACTGATTCTCGTCGGGTAATGATATGGAGAGAACGTGGAACACGTTTTGAACCAAGAAACATATCGGAAAGACATCATTTTCCATCAAGGGGAGTAATGGTATGAGCAGGCATCATGATGGACGGCCGCACAGACCTCCATTTCTTTGACACGGGGGTCTGTGACTGGTCAAAGATACCGAGACGAAGTTCTTGAGCCTTATGTTCGCTTGTTTCGAGGTGCTGTCAGTCCTGACTTCATATTCATGGATGATAATGCGCCATGTCACCGAGCCGTGCTGGTTGATGACTTCCTTGAAACGGAAAACATCCAGCGCATGTCGTGGCCTGCGAACTCCCCTGATTTAAATCCTATCGAGCATGTATGGGATATGCTCGGGAGACAAATTGCAGCCCTTTCGCACTCACCACGCTCCGTTACAGAACTGAAGAGAACTCTTCAAGAAGCTTGGAACCGTTTGAGCCCACAACTCATTCATCATCTCATAGCAAGTATGGTAAATCGTTGTGCAGCGTACCTGGCTGTCAAAGGTGACCACACGCCTTATTAAACTTCAGCATCAGTAATTTATTTAATGTTTTCTTTCATTTTTTCTTTAAAGTGTGAACCCTTGCTATTCTCAGTTTTCTTTCAAACTACTGCTTTGGATAATAAAATTAATTATTATCGTTCTTTTGATTTGCTTCCTTATTTTATAACCATTTTACACTCGCATATCACTTTTCCCGCCATTCTGATTTACAGTTCCTTCTTTATTCACATAATTACCAATTATGCTTAACTTTTGGACACCAGTGTATTTAAAGCGTTGTGGTGTAACTGCGGGATTGAATTTTACGCTAATTTTAATTGCCCATTTGCATTGGGGGATGCAACCTCAATATCATATGCAAACTGTATGTTTTGATTTCCCTTTTTATAATCGTACCTTTTCTTTTAGCTTTTTTGATTATATTTGGAACGCGAGTGTCTCTTGTCCCTAGCATTAACTCTTCCTCTCCTCTAATTCATTATGCACTACCATTTCTTCATTGAAATGAGTAAAACACTGTAGTTTCTAGGGCATAATGAGAGAGAGAAAGGCCAATAACAAAGCAAGAAAGAAACGTGGAGACTTGAGAAATCGTTTCACACAACAAGATATTCTGCGTCCTCGAATTGCGGCTGAGAAACTCAGTCTTAATTAACATGTGGTTTAATTGTGAGAGATCATCCTTGGTAATTAGGTGTTATGGTTGAGAATACCTTCCATATTAATTAAGGAATCTAGAGCAAATTACCCTTTCATTTGCAAATGCTCATAATCATAACTTTAATTTGTTATGATTTGTAGGTTGGCTTAGTAAATATACTTTTTACTAGCTGGTAGCCTAATTTTCGTACTTGGAATAGCTCATAATCTCTAATCCGCTATAATTCGCTTAATTCAGCAGTAGAATCTCAACAAATATAGTATAAGTTTAAAACCTAATTTCTCTTTCCCAGTAACTATTTAACAGCAAACCAAAATTTTATTCCGAAAATTCGTTTCACTGACCTCGATTATGTTAGTCCACAGCATTCAGGTATTATAATTTTCGATTCAGAATTAGACTGATAATTTACATAACAAATGAAACGGTTTCACTGATTACCTTCTAAGCAGTTAAGTAGTTGTTTAAGACGTTTTATCAGCTTTACACAGCACACTGCCCGACAATTTTGTGCAACCCTTTTTCAAAAGTTGGTCTGTTGTGGATACTTTTTGAAAAAGAGTTGCTCAAAAATTGTTTTATAAAACTAGTGTTCTCAAAGCAATAACACTGTACTAGTAGTTAAGTACAAAATTTTAAAATGTCAGAAACACCTAAGTTTCATTATTAATACTTGTATTTTTAGAATGCTGATGAATTTTCTGCTCATCTAAACCAGCGGTTTTCAACCTGTGATACGTGTGCCCCTGGGGTAAGTGGTAACGTAGTCAAGGTTCTTGAAAAACTTATCAGTAATGGTGAAAAATAGCAAAGCGTTATAATACACGCTGATAAAAATCAAAATATTCAGAAAATTTATATTTGGCATTGATTAGAGAGAAAATTAATTTGACAAAACACTCGGAACGTATTCGGTGGGCCCACGTTCGAGGCCCGGCGACGGCATTGCTCATTTTTTACATCTCTGGCATCAAAAATACCTAATGCTCTACAGTGGCGCCTGAACTAAAAGGTGGTGGACTATAATCATCACCGCCAGGATTTAGCAATTGGTTCCCCTAGTCCCCAGTCGCCCTTTAGATGGGGAGTATATCAGGTATTTTCTCTCTCCTTCCAGCATGCCTTCCTAGTGTAAATGGAGCACACTCGGGGAGTATTCGGGAGATCCAGGTTCGAGCCCCGAAAAGGGCATTGCTCAATTTTCGTGTCTCCTACTTCAAAACTCCTAATGACTTTGCAATGCTACTATCCGAAATATGCCTAAAAGCAATGCAATAAATTGTAGCTAGTCTTGCCTACACTTCTTACATTACTCCAAAGAAATTTTTTCATGATAACTAGCCATTTCTTTCCCTGATATGCACACTGTATCGTATACGGTGACAGTATTTTCAGCATTTAGTGAATAATCAAGTCAATTATATATAACACTTTCTTTAAATTGTGATACACAAAGCAGTTTGAGTACTACTTGTCACCAATAGTTTTTCGATTTGGCGTTAGCACCAAGCAAGTTTTGGGAGACCACTCGTTTCAAATGAGTTTGAAAATTCAGTGATGAAAGTCTTAAATAAAGAACTTAGGATTATCGAACAATTCCATAATTGCTTCCAAAGTGTCTGATAAAATTGACTGTATGCTCAATATGCTCAAAAAGTTAAATTTCAGGAAATCATTCATTAAAAAATGAGATCGAAATACAAATTCAAATGAGACCGAAATAAATTTTTACAAATTCTTGTCAGAAAAACCTAGCTTCACATTATCAGCAAAGTTAAAGGACAGTAAAGACTTAAAAGACACTTAAAAGGCTTCCAAGGGTCGTTCAAGCATTGCTTGTCAAAACCAAGTGAGAAACACTATTGGATTTCAGATGTTATCAATGAAAATTCCTCTAAAATAGCCTCAAAGTTAACATTTTCTGAAAAAGAACAACTTATACTTGTCTAAATTCATTGATTCCAGTTTATTAAATTTAGTGTATTAAAAATAAAAGCATTTTACGATATATTGGTAGAATATTGTAGGAGTGTTAAGGGGTCTAATTTCTTAAGAGGAAGGCTAGGGATACTTTATAATTATTATGGTCTGTTTGTAATTATAGTCTATTTCATAGTGTCATTATAGTCTGTATCATGGTGTCATTATAATCTGTCTCATCTAATGAGTACGCAAAATAATGAAGTCTTTGTAAGGGATACATGAGAGGAAAAGGTTGGAAACCGCTGATCTAAACAAATAAAATAAATATTGCGACAAATGAAAGAAAATAAACGATTATTCATTAACTCGGTCAGTAATATGTGTGTTAGAAATGTCTCTTATTAATTATAATAATGCTGTAGATGTTCATAAAAACCATCAGTTAGATCTGTTAAATGCATTATTAGAAATAAAATAAATATGTATGTTAATAATAACTATGAGCATTGCTTTTAAGTATTTAGATTTCTTAAGCAACTGCAGCTAAAATATATTAAAGGTGCCATATCCCTCCAAATGATAGCAGTCTAGTAAGCTGTAATTAGTGAAGCCGCTTGGAACATAAATTGAAGATGTTACGTTTCGCACAATGGCAATTCTTACTAGGCCACGTGGAGGATAAATGTCACGATAGTTTTTCGATTCAAGACATTTTCTAACTTCAATAACATGAAGAAAACATATTGACTAATATTCAGCAGAAAAGCGTTTGTTTTTAATAAAAGCTTCCAATACTTTTCAATGAATATATTAATTTTTTTCTCGTTTATGGGGCGAAATGCGTTTATATTCTATAAAGAGAAGTTCTTTACAACGGTTCCTGTTCATTATCACCTCAGTTTCATTTCACGTATCCTCAGTGAATTAAAAGTTTGATTTCAAAGAGATTTTAAGTAAAATTTTAAATTGTGCATTTTAAAGTTGTCATAGACAGTAAATATGAACCTTATTATCCTGCTTACATTAAAAGTCACAACTCAATTCTTTAATCTATACTTTGTTTCGAGATTTATCTCCTTTTTAACTTATGCAAGAATGTCTCGTGTCTACGTTAGCTCTGCAACATGTATGGTAATATGTTTCCCCAAACCTTATACAGACAGTTTTTCAATGACACGCGTAATTCATATCCATATTTAGTATTTTTTACTTTTAGCTCAAGAAACTCTCGATCTTTTTCTTGATTTATCGAACTCTTCTTTCGGAATAAAAGTTCTTGAGCTGTAATCTTTTATATTATTTTCCAAAAGGAGAATCTTTTTAAAACTTCTGTTCACATTTATGATTACTGAATAACTCCCTTTTAACTCTTGTTACTATTTCTGAATGAGATTTGTTTTTTGACAAAGAGCTGTTTTCAGCCAGCCACTGTGCTGTATCATAAGGAGGTCCCTTAACGTAAACTACCAGCGATTACCATTAGAACTGGAGATATCTTTTATGTACCAGCAATATTCTTCAGCTTGTAAGGATCTTATGTTTGACTAACGTTTATTTTATTTTAAAACTTTACTATCATCTCTTATTTTCCACTTCCCGCCAGAATAAACGCATGACTATGCAAATTATACTTGCTAACTCTTAAGTATTTCAGTTGTGGCTTTTTGCCAAGAGTAGAGTAGAGGAGAGAGAGTGAGCCATCTTGCCACGAGGCTCCAGGCGAGCTTTCCATCAGTTACTGTTCGTCTTTAAGGGCAGAGGTTTTAGTCCTCTTAAAAGCTAAAGACGTATTCTAGTTTTCCGCAGTTTGCGTACTACAAGCGTAGTAATTTAAAAGGCTAGTCTTAGTGTTAGTCATCTGTGTAAAATATTAAAAGTTAGCTCTTATTAAAATTTTATTTAGTTAATAGTCTTATATTTTTACTTTCAGACCACAAGTGGTTGGTCTTTGTATCCCGAAGTGCGGGAGCGACTGTGAAAACGTTTGAAAATAAAGGGTAATTTTAACCCTTCTCATCTTGTCGTCTTTGCTACACTCCATAGGACATAATTTGCAGTCAAACTCACTGTCCAGTCGGGACACGTCATGTTTGCCAAACAGATAAAAAAGAAATACAAGTCCTGATAAGCTAAGCTATTGAAAACAACAGTTAGGATTTCTTATCTCGAATATTTTCTAATCCATACTGTTGAGTGCGTATGGGTTCGTAGTAGATTGAATGCACATAGCTCCGATAAGAGATTCATAAAATTCATTTTATCAAAAGAAACATCTCAGAGATCTGGAACTTTCCGCAAAGGTAGTCGTACACCTCTTCAGAATATCACAGACTTTTGACGATTTCTTGCCAAATTTGGAGACAAAAATTAGTCTCCAAAACCGTTGCCATCTTGGTGATATCTCGCCAATTTTCCGAGATACCCATTTACTCAATGTTAAATGGACTTTCCCTGTATTCTACCTTTTCCGGAAGAGCTTGCCTTTCTTAAATTTTCATGTTACGTTATACAAAAAAATACAGCAATTTCACATGCAGTTACACTAAAAGCATCTATGTATGCATAAAATTGGTAATATTGCCCTCTTCCAAAGGACTGCACGTCCTGAGCAGTACAATCTCTGAACAGGAAGCATTATTTACAGCTAAAGAAAATCAATGGAATACTTAAACAATAATTGCAATAAATGACATAAAACAAGTCAAATGTTAAGTAAATAAAGAAATGCATGAATTCATTTACAAATAGGATCATGGTCTCAGTATACTTTTTGCATTATATACACTCTGGGAACTACGTACTATCGCCATGGGGCTAGCGTATTGTAATGAACGACTTTAGGCTTAGAATTCAGTGACTTACGGATCCGAACTAAGACCTCATTCAGCCTATCTAGGACTATATAAGAACCATCCCAAGGGGACTGTAGTTTAGGAGAGAGTCCTTTTCCTTGAAGCGGATTCCATAACGTTGTCACCTTCGTTTAATCGATGTCCTATAGATCTCATGTCTTATCGAGTCTTTATCTTCGTCAGGCTGACTCGCTCTCGTGTAAAATTGTGCATCATTTTAAACAGGACCTGATCATCGATGTACTCCTCAGACGACGGAGGTGCATCCGAAGGGCGACCAAACAAAAGATCACAAGGCAAACGAAGATCACGACCGAAATCATCTCAGATGGGGAATAGCAGGTAGTCTCTTGGGCACCGCTGCGATAGGCAGGTAAGAACAATGGCAACTTCTTGTCCCAGTCTTGTTGATTTCTGTGAACCACCAGTGAGAGGTTATTAAGGATGCTCGATTAAACCTCTCTACCGTGCCGTTTTACTGGGCATGTAAAGGTATCGTCTGAGTTCTGGCGATGCCGAGTAGCTTGAAGAGTTCTTTAATTCCAGCCGGGATAAAATTACTTCCTTGATCAGAATGTAACTGAAGAGGCACTCCGAACTTTGCAATCCAGTGCTGTATCATTACCTCAGCTATCGTGACAGCCTCTTGATCAGAAATAGGATACGCTCCAGGCCTCTTGGTGAAGTAATCAATGCAAATGACGATGTATTCGTTGCCATCAGGAGCTCGTGGCAGAGGTCCCATGGTGTCAAAGGCGATCTGTTCAAAAGGCACTCCTACATTGTAACGCTTTAGCTTTCCTCGGCTCCGTTTCTCCGGTTCTTTCTGACACGTACAGGCATCACAAGATTAGAACCCTTTCGCCCGTCATCCTTTGCGTTACTGCAGTAAAAGCGAGAGCTTATTATTTCGAAATGGAATCCTCTAGGGCTGCTATGTAGTTCCTTAACTTGCGGAGAACGAAGCGCAGCCACGAGACTGAACCCCCGGAAGCATATAAGCATTCTGTACCGCGCCACGCACATAGGGAAAAATTTCTCCTCGTGGTTAGGTATGGCCTTCAATGATATCATTTCTTCTACACTTAGGAACGCCTTGACTTTGCTTGGGCTCGAGGGTACATCTCAAATACCGTTTGAACATTTTATTAGCAGCACTAAAAATATTATTACGTGCGTTGTACTTTTCTTGCTATGAGATTATACTTCTTACAACATTATAGTAGGTGAAGTTAATATAAAAAAAATGTAGTGATTTTTTTTCCTACAGAGAAAAAGTATTATTTCTTCTTGTGCTAACTCCGTAAATATGCATTAAGTGGAGAGTTTTAATAATTCTAGACTGATATACATTTGGAAAAGAGAAATAGGGTTGCATATTTTAAATTGAATAATATTACTTTATGAATATTTCCATTTTTTAACGTGTAACATCTTTTGTACCTTTGCATAAAAATAGTATTTATCAGAGAAGGAAGTTTCTTTTTTTATATAAGTGTATTTAAATTCAGCGACACTACTGAATGCCCTTTTTTCTTTCATCTAAGGCAACAGAATATTAGAAATGACATGGACATTAACATAGAAATAACGTAACATTTGCAAAAGAAATATTTTCTGCAATGTGAAAGGAAAAGAATGCAACAAAATTGCAATAATAATAATTATACTTCCTAGCACACTATACCTTTACAGTTGGATCGAGATCATTGTGTTTTGGTTTTGGCACAAAATTCACGAACTCAACTACTTATATAATCTAAGCGCTTAAGACTGCTTCTGATACTAACAGCATCTTTGAAAGATTTTATAATTTTATTATTCCACGAAACAGAAAGCTATCTGTAGAACGCTGCAGCTAAAATTTGTGTTTAAAAAAAATGATAATTTTCACGCTTCCGTATCTCTCATGAGTGTCCTTCAACGAAAACAAAACAGTAAGAAACCCTCCTAAACGTCATTACGCCAAGAAAAAATGATGTCATTGGAAAGTATGTCCAATCACAAGTACGAATTTTTTTCCTATGCGCGTGGCGCGGTACAGAATGCTTATATGCCCCCCGGAAATTGAACGTCGCCACCGGCCCACGCATTTTCAGCAATTAAGCCTACTTTTACCAAAAAAATTCATATAATATCAGCTTTTTAATATAATGACCTCAACGTTTGAAGTTACGTACATAATATAGCAGTTATTAATATGGATTAATATAAAGACTATCACATTAATAGAAATAAATGAAACACCCGAAATAACTATAAGCATGAAAACAAATACTACACACATAAAACAAAACTACAAATACGGAATGTAAAAGAAAATTAAGCAATAATTATCTATAGGTAATTAAATTCCAATTAATAATTCTGCTGTGTATGGAGTAATTCAAAACGAGAACCGATACACAGGACAATGACGGCTTTTTTCGCCGAGCAAGTAAGATCCATCACACATCGAGAAAACCGATATCTTTCCCCTTCTGTAATAATGTTGTGAAGTTACTTATCCATTAAACAAGAAAGTCTATGTTGAGGCTTAAAGTAAATAGCAAAAAGGACAACTGGTCTTAGTTTTTACATCACAGAAGTTCAGCAACGTTACACCCACTATAGTCAGCTAGATTCCTTTACCCACATTCTCCCAACAAAAAAAGAAAGAAAACATTAAGCTGGATGTATTTCCTGACATTCTAATAACGAAAAACGCAAAGAATAAAAACAAAGACAACGAAAAAACGAAATTTCTAACGAAATAAACAAACACGCCGGTGTCCCTTTCACTTAAACAGCTGCGATTCTCAATTTGTTTACACCAATAAATCTATCAAAACCAGAAGCCCAGAATAGAAACTGATGCTCGTACATGAAGGTCAAAAGCCACATGACTTATCCGATGTGAAAACCGTTACCATTTAGCGCCATCTACTGGCATTTAAGAATTCAAAAAAATCGTTCCGTTTTCAAGTTACGTATACGCGACGCTGGGTTGAAGAAATCGATCAGAGCTCTTCGCGTATACTCGACGCTGGACTGGTAAGAGTGGAATCGGTACGTTGCGCATATGCAACGCTGGTTCTGAACGGGTTAAGAACATCCCGGATCCGGGATCTTGGAAGTATCAGCTTCCACTGGAAAGCCTTTCCATCATCCGATTTGAATATCCGGTACAAGACACCGTTTCGAATAAGGAGTGACTCCCAGAGAGGCCAGTATTGTTTTGTCGTAGGACTATAGATCGAAATGTCCCACCAAGTAGGTTCTCTGTATGAAGAGTCCTTTAAGTCAATTATGGCTTTAATTTCTTTGTCTTCCAGCTCGTCTTTCCTGACTTCTTTGTCACTCCCTAGGTCTCGATGAGCCAATGTGGATGTTGAAAACTTGTAGGGTCATTAGGTTATTTAGAAGCAGGAGAGATGAAAAATGAGCAATGCCTTCGCCGGGAATCGAACCCCGGACCTCTCGGTTACGCATCGAGCGTGCTGACCACTACACCAAGAAGGCATGCAGAAAAAGGTGGGAGAAATACCTTATAACCTGTCTTTCAACCGGATTAAGGAGCTCGTACTTCGGTTGGACCTTGGAACAATATCAGCAGCTTTCTGAGTAGAATCTTCTAGACAAGACATCGGTGTTTCGATGTGATGATCCTTTCTGATGACGGATAGTGATGTTATATTCCTGGAGTCTCTGCATGCACCTGGCTATTTGGCCTTCAGGACTCGTGAAGTTTTAACAGCCAGGTCAGAGATGCATGATCTGTGCACATGAGAAATTTTCTGCCATAGAAATAATTATAGAAGTATTCTATGACTCTAACTAGGAAGAGCAGCGCTTTCCTTGTGACACAATAATTCCTCTCCTGTTTACAAAGACACTTGCCTCAACAGGCCAGCAAGCATCCTGGTCATTTATTTATTCGGGTAAAATATCAACGACACTCATATTACTGGCATCCATGTCAAGGATAAACGGTTTGAGAAGCTATGGATACACCGGGATTGGAGCAGGTTTTCAAAGCTTCCTTCAGGTTGTTAAATGCGTCCTCACATACGTTTCTCCACAAAAACATTTGCTTCCTCTCTGTAAGTTTGTGAAGTGATCGTGCAATGCAAAAAAATTTCTTTGAAAAATATGTTACAGTAAGTGCAAAGCTCCAGAAAACTTCTCATGGTGCGATGGACATTTTCGGGATATTTCCAATCTTTACGTGCCGACACCTTTTCTACATCTGTATACATACCTTTGGTAGAGATGGCATGCTCGATGTAAGAAACTTCCTGTTTTAACAATTTACATTTGGCAGGACTTAACTTTATATTAGTTTCTTTCAATTTCTGAACCCCCTTCCTAATGTTTTCCAAATGTTACTCAAAATTTTTCCCGCTGATGATGGTGTCGTCCAGATGTATCAGACAGGCTACGTAGAAAGGAACTCTCAAACTGTCTCCATTAGGCGTTCAAATGTTGCTGATGCATTAAATATTGCCTGTTGCATCACCTTGAACTGCCAAAGTCCTTGTCCGGTAGTAAAACCGTCTTTGCTCAGTTATAGTTGTCTTCGTAACCTCGGTCAACCGGCGAAAGCCAACGCAAAACGTAGTTCAGGCGTCTTTCTTTTGACCAGGACAATGCGAGAGGACCAAGGACTTGTCGATGGCTCGATAACTTCGCTTTCTTGCATATCCCTTAGAAGTTTTTCTACCTCTTCCTGTTTAGCAATCGGTAGACGGTTTGGATTTTGCTTGATTGGTGGATGATCCCCTCTATCGATTCTATGTTCTGTCAAACTGGTTTGACCCACGTCAGAAAACGACAGGGACAAAACATATTGAAATTCTTCAATGAATCGTTCGGCAGCACTGCTCTCTTCATGGCTTAATTGCGCATTCTGCAATAATTCCAACGTAATGCTCTCTGAAGACACAGATCTCGGAGGGTTCCTTTTTCGCTTAAAGCTTATTACTGCAATGCATGCTACAACAACTTCACCTTGACTAACGATTTTCGGTTTATCTCTGACGTTGATAACTCTCACCAGGATAACTGTCTTTGATATATCGACGAGTGCCGAAGCTACTCCTCCCGAGGTCTTACAGTTCTTGCGATTTTCCATTACACCGAACCGAAAATTTCTGTATTCCGCTATGGATAAATAAGGTAATTTTTTTTCCTTGCTGGTATTGTGATATTGTCTTCAGCTATGATTTTGCCGAGAGATTTCACTCCTTCATCATTAATTCCGAATAGGGATATGCCCTCAGAGGCAGAAGGCACTTTGTTATTTTTCAAGTCCATGGAAAAATTGTGTTTCCTCAGAAAGTCCAATCCGAGTATGCAAGGATCTGTAATCTCTGCCCCATATGCCATGTGATGGTTATGCGACACTTTTAAAGGTGATGTTAACGCTTTATTTTCCATCAATGTCGATCTACTCACCGAACACCGTCTGGAGGGTAACGCAGGGCGGCGCCCAGGTAAGTTTGCCTTCCAGTTGCTGAGCCATATCTTTTGTGATGATGGTAACGTTGGCTCCTGTATCGATGGTCATATTGCAGGGATTTCCATTGATATGTCGCATGATGAAGAGTCCATTAATTCCGCCACTCACTGCCGAATTTAAAGCTCTTTAAAATGGGACTTCACTTTATCTGGCAACCTCCTCCCCTCGAGATGGCCACTAATTAGTTTCCCTGTTTCTTGCTGGGAGAGGTCTTAGCTTCCGTGCCGTGAGGTGTTTTACTGTTTATTCTTATGTAGCCTTCAGCGCCGCATTTCCAGTACTTTAAGATCGATCTTGTCACTAATATTCCATCTAAAGACCCTTACTTGTCTGGTTTAATCGCCTACACGAGCAGTGACTTATTGGGTGGCGACCTCCACGAGTTGTTTCCTGGGCTTCCGACATTCGTAGAGCTTTCTGTAATTGAGGATTCCGGACGCCGTCGAAGAAGTGCTGCAAGGGCATTATTTCTCTTGTTTCTGTCGGGCATTCCGAAAAGGCGAGATAAGACAGCCTTTCGACATCTGGATATCCTTGACAAGTTCTTAGAGTGTTTCCGGGGGCCATATTTCTATTTCCTCGATAGGAAACGCAACCTGCGACTAAATTTGGCGATTTATCAGGTCTTGGCGAAATTGTGACACGAAACGCATGCGCACAAGGAAAGTAACGCTGTCTCAATGTTGCAAATTCGTGATGGATAAGAGTATGTCAAACGAAGTGGAAAATGAACATTATTTGATGAATGTTCGTACAAAGTAGTGTCTTCTAAGTTCGGAAGAAACGAGGGTTTCGACTTTTAGATAAAGTGCGACCTTAATAGTAAAGATCGATGAGAGAATTGGAAATACATTTTGAAGCTGTTTTTCATGTGCATTGGATTGAATCTTCCAAAACAAAACAATGCAAATAGGAAGCAGCAAAGTTTATTTTTGAAGATTATGTGTGTCAGCATGCAAGACAGAAATAAAGAATGTTTAGCTGCTTTACATGTTAGAATTAAAAAAATTAATAAGTATACGAGATGTCGTGATAAGTATGTCAAAAAGAATCTATGCACTTTCGATTCAAGTTTAATTTTGGCATATACTTCGACGTGATGTTGCTGGAATAGCTTTCGCCCCATTCATTCAGTGAAAGAAGTGGTCGTGTGTTCAACTTCTTTCGTGCCGCTAAAATAATAATTAATAATATAATAAAATTTTTATTCTATTATACATCTGCAGAGAACGCACTGTTAGTAAATACCGTCAAAATGGTGAGGATAAAGGCAGTGCCATAAACATGTATGTGAACGTAGGAATTGTTCTACCTAATGGGCAATGTGTTTTATTACTCTTCGTGATATTTAGTACCTCATATTTCCTACATTTAATTTAAGATTATAGGCATTAATTTAATTGCCCTAGTTAAGAAGCCTCGAAAACATAATTTTTTCATCAGCTGAAAGCACATTAGATTGCAACTGTTAAGCATATTAATTCTATACATACAGCATCCATTATATTATAAAACAATGAATAGCTTTATAGTTTCTATATGTACTATCTGCATATTGAACTAACAGCTTCAGAATGTAAAATTATTCACACTCGATAGAAGGAAAATTTATTTAACTAATAAGCTAATTGAATGTTTAAGCAATTAACATAGTAGCTTTTTACTTAAATTCTGTACACAATCACAGACTGCTCTGACAGTAACATCAGAAAAGTCCACAAAATCATTGTAACCAAGAGTGCACTTGGTTGTGTCTGCCATTAGTTTAAACCTTGGGCACGTTATAGGTGAAAACATATTTTAGGTGAATTTGCCCAGCTCTATCTCATTTTGAAACAATGACCAGGAGATAAGATTCAAGGATCATCAACCCCTCTCCGTTCCTACAAATCTCTTGAGGACGTTTTGTTCAATGCTGTTTAAAGTACCCCCCTGCCACAAAGTGAAAAATTTAAATGCACCAACCTTTACTCCTTTAATTCTCATTCTAAACTTTTCAAAATAAATACAGATTTATCATATGAATACAATGCATCAATTTTTTTTGTTCATTCTTCAAAAATATTTCTTATGTGACCTCAATCATTTAAAAGAAAAAATGAAATTATATCTAAACAATGGCAAGTTCTTTATGTTTAGTAAAAAGCACACTCAGTACCTAAATATTAAAAATAAATATTTTCAATATTAATTTAATTAATTTTTTAATATTTAAAAATAAATATTTTTAATATTTGGAAATTTATAATTCCTGAATTATTATAATTCCTGAATAACCCTTTTAATGACTATAATAATTAAATCCTTGTCATATATATCCTTTATGCCACTTCCGTTTTATTTAAATCTACTCTCAGAAATAACTAAGAGTTATAGAAGAAAACATAGATTTTCATTTTTCTAGAATGAAAAAGGAAAATTATTATTTAGCATTTTTATTTAATGTAATGACTGCAAAAATGTAGGACTTAATTTTAAGAAAGCATACTGATCTAAGGCTGATTTTTCAAAATCCTTTGATCATATATGAAGAAAATTTTTTCTATTATGAATATATTATTTTTAATATTTTATGCTAGCCATGACACGGTATAAACCTGGATTGCCAGTGCTATGAGCAAACAGACATAGAAATCATAGAAACAGTACACACTCAAACAATGGTAAGATACTGTTAAAATGATTTTTGCTCTTCCTTATTCTGCATCAAAAAACTGCGTCTGTTACTATCAGATAATTGACAGCCCAGGATACCAACTACAATCGTTACTCAGTCGCCTGTAATTATAATGCACTTGCTGCCCTTTTAAATTTTTAAGGGCTAATAAATAATAAAGATATTACTAATCAGACTATATATTTATTACATCATTTTCAATTTTTTTAATATAATTTGAAAAGTTTATTTTGTAATCCGAGAACCTTTTTCTTTTTAAACTAATGGTAAATAGTTCTTTGCTACATACCATTTTGTTTATAAAAGTTTTCATCGAAAAATTACTTTCATTATGTATTAAAAAATCCGGTTTTAATTAAAATTTGAAAACTGTTCTCTAATCATATCAGCTTGACTCTAATGATTAAAATACACTGCTGGACACCCAAATTGCAACACCAAGAAAGACAAGACATATCACAACAAAATTTATTTAATAGATAACATGTTGACCAAGTATCAAATGATTAAATTTATAGACTTCTGGGAAGTGTGGTTCCTTCTAGAATCAGTAGCCAGAGTAGCCGCCATTGTTGCAGATCACTGCTGCCACACGCCTCGGTATTGATTCAAAGAGACTTTCGATGTGTTCTTGGTGTACAGGAGACCAAGCAGCTTCCACACGTTGCCAAAGTTGATCTGGAGTGGCAGCTTGGGATGTAATCTGGGTCTATCGTTCAGCAACCGGGGACCACATGTTTACTCTCGGCAAAAGATCCGGACAGCGAGCCGGCTAGAGAAGCAATTCAATCTGGCTATTGACGAAGAACCCTTGGACTATGCGCGCCACGTGTGGTCGCGCATTATCGTGTTGAAATATGGCTGTGGGCAAGCCCTGAAGGTAAGGAAGGACAACCGGCTCCAACACCGCGGAGACGTAACGCTGGCTGTTTAAAGTACCGGCAATGCATACTACAGGAGTGCGAGAGTAATATCTAATACCACCCCATACCATAATACCCGGTGCAGGACCAGTGTGGCCGGGCATAACGCAGCCATTCAGCATCCTCTCTCCACGGTGTCTCCAAACTCGAATCCGACCATCGTGGTTGTTTGTGCATGCTCAACTATCAGCAGCGCCCCCGAGCGGAGAGCGGCAATAGAGACGGGGTGAGCCCTTTGGTATGTTTCAAATGTTTGTCTCCTGAATGTAGTGCAAGAAATTGCACAGCGAGAGATTGCTTCTGTGGCAAGCCACATAATAAATTAATTCATTTTTCTAGACAAAATAAAAATAAGCCCGATCTTAGGACTCCTTCGAATGTCCTTGAACTGCAAACCACAAGCGGGAATCAAATTAGCGAAAATGCATTTCCCCCTCTCTCTATGCAGAATTCAGACATAAACAAATCTGTCGTCGCCTCTAATTTTGAAAGAGCTAACGTAAAAAATGTTCTACTGAGTACAGTTCGAGCAATGATTAAAAATAAGAGCTCGCAGTGGGAAGAGGTGAGATGTATATTGGACTCAGGCTCTCAGACATGTTTATTAAGCCAGCAATGCGTGAATCGTTTATGATTAAAAAGCGAAAAAATAAATACATTAATCTCGTGTTTAAATGATTCATCAATGGTAGTGAAGGGTCGCGTTACAACAACGATCGCAAATAAAAACAGAGTTTTGAGAAAGAGATAAATTTCCTCGTAGTAAAAAAAATTACAGATCTTATACCACATCAGGTACTCAATGTAAATATTGAAGTTTCAGACTCAGTACCATTAGCTGATCACAGTTTTAATATCCTAGGGAAAATTGATACGTTGTTAGGTGCAGAGATATTCTATGAATTATTGAGACCAGGACAAATTTATGCGCAAAATTCAAAATTGCTTTTACAAAATACAGTGTTTGGCTATGTCGCTAGTGGAAGTGTAGATCAAGGAAATGAGACTAAGATACATTGCGGGTTCATACAGGAGAAGGATTTAAATAAAACATTAAAAAATTTTTGGGAAATTGAACGTGTAGATCTAGAATTAACGAAAGGAAAAGAAAATTCTATATGTGAGGAACATTTTGTGCGAACGCACTGGAGAAATGAGGAAGGGAGATATGTGGTAACAATGCCCCTTAAAGATGATCCTTCGTGTTTAGGTCATTCTAGGGATATTGCTCTTAAAAAACTCAGATCGCTGTGGACTCGCTTGTCAAGAGATTCAAATTATCTCTCTTATATCGTGATTTCATTCATGAATATATTGAACTAGGACATATGAAGGAAGTTAAAGAAAAGAAAGAACCTGAAGTAACATACTATGCAACACATCATGCAGTATATAAACCCGAAAAAACTAGTACTAAATTAAGAGTCGTGTTTAAATGTTCAAGTTTAACGACTAACGGCATTTCACTCAATTCTCTCCAGTATAACTGTGGCGTTATTCAACAAGATTTATTCTCGATAATGATCGGATTTAGAATTCGCGTATATGCCTTGACTGCCGATGTGAAAAAGATGTATAGAAGGATACTGATAGATGAAAGTCAACACAACCTTCAAAGAATCTTGTGGAGTGATAGTGCTAATGAGAAACCAAAAACCTATGAACTGGTAACAGTTACATATGGCACGGTCAGTGCTCCTTTCTTAGCAATGAGGACACTAAAACAGCTTTCATTAGATGAGGAAAGTAATTTTCCAATGGCAGCACCTGTGTTAAGCGAAAATTTCTATATGGATTATGTATTATGCGGAGCTGCAACGTTAAAGGAAGCCAAAGAGTTACAACGGCAGCTTATAGCGATTTTGCAAAGAGCAGGCATGCATATGCATAAATGGTGTGCAAATCATTCTGAACTTTCTCTAAACCGAGAAGAATATAATTTCTCCGATCCAGTTGAAACAAAAACTTTGGGCGTGTCGTGGAAACCAATAAAGGATTGCTTTTCCTTTAGGGTGAAAGTAGAGCTTAGTGCAGCGTACACTAAGAGATGTGTCTTATCTTCCATTGCCAGAATATTTGATCCTTTGGGTCTTCTTGGTCCGGTTATAGCGAAAGCAAAGATTTTTATGCAGAAGCTGTGGCGTCTTAAAATTGACTGGAGTGATAGACTTCCTGCTGAGGAAAATCAGGAATGGCATCAATTTCTGGTGACACTAGAGAGCATAAATAACATCGATATTGACAGACGTATAGTGGTTGATCAAGCTAAAACTGTTGAGATCCATGGTTTTGCCGACGCTTCTGAACGTTGTTTTGGAGCAGCTGTTTATTGCAAATCCAGCGATTCTTCGGGGAGAACATTAGTAAGATTAATTACGAGTAAGTCAAGAGTTGCTCCCCTTAAGAGCCTAACAATTCCCAGGCTTGAGCTATGTGCCGCTGTCTTATTAACAAAGTTAGTGAAAAAAGTCCTTACTGCCTTGAAATTAGCAGTAACTCATGTCTACTACTGGAGCGATTCAATGATAGTCCTCGCATGGATACAAAGGGAACCTGTGGACCTTAAGACTTTTGTTCAGCATAGAGTGGCCACAATTCAAAGCCTTTCATCTGCTCAACAATGGCATCATGTGACATCGGATCAGAATCCGGCAGATCTCCTGTCACGAGGTGTAGATCCAGATAAGTTAGTACATCACAAGTTGTGGTGGTGTGGTCCAGCGTTTCTGGTGGACAGTGACTATCCAATCCGGACAGTAACTATCTCGGACAAAGGTGAAGAGTTCAGTGCCGAACTTAAAACCTCATCTCATAAAGACTCTAAAGACATTTTACCAGTGTTGAATGTGACTGTGAACAATTTTTTACATAGTTTACTTAAATTGAGTAATAATTATATAACTATTTTACGTGTTGTTAGTTATATTTTCAGATTTGTGAATAATTTGAAAAAGCCCTTAGAAAGATTATCAGGACCAATTAGCGTCCAGGAAATGGTCAAAGCAGAATTGTTCCTGATACGAGAAACCCAAAATGAATGCTTTAGTGATGACATCCACCAATTACTACGTCACGGAACGGTCTTACATAAAAGTAAGTTGAAGAATCTGAATCCCTTCCTGGATTCTGATTCAGTTCTCAGAGTAGGAGGCCGTTTAGGTAAGGCAAATCTTACTTACTTTGCTAAACATCCGGCAATATTACCTAAAGGGCACAAATTTACATTATTAGTTATTCAACATTATCACAAAAAATATTTGCATGTTGGTGCAAGTGCATTATTGAGTCACACGCGCGAAAAGTTCTGGCCATTAAATTGTCGATCTATTTGTCGTAAAGTTGTACATGATTGTATTGTATGTTTTAAAAACAAACCAGTTGTGTGTAAACAAATAATGGGAAATCTCCCATCAGACAGAGTTGTACCAGATTATCCTTTTAATTGTAGTGGTGTGGACTTCTGTGGTCCATTTTTTATAAGATATCGTAACCAAAGAAAAGGAATTTTACATAAAATGTATGTTTGTATATTTGTATGTTTTGTGTCAAAAGCAGTGCATATTGAAATGGTATCGGATCTAACTTCGGAAGCTTTCATACATGCGTTAAAGAGATTTATTTCTCGTAGGGGTAAATGTACAAAATTGTATTCTGACAATGCCACAAATTTCGTTGGTGCCAACAAAGAAATAAAAAGATTACATAACTTAATTAAATTTCCAAATGAAATTCTAGCTAATTATTTATCTGCCGAGAGTATTGAATGGAAATTCATTCCACCCGGCTCACCCAATTTCGGAGGCCTTTGGGAAGCTGCAATTAAATCCTTTAAGTATCATTTTAAAAGAGTTGTAGGTGGAGCAAATTTAACATATGAAGAGTTTTTAACAGTAATTATACAGATTGAGGGAATTTTAAATTCAAGACCTCTGTGTCCGTTAACAGCTAACGAAGATGATTTTGGAGTTTTAACTCCTGCGCATTTTTTGATAAATAGATCAATAAATTCACTTATTGAACCTGATTTAACCAATTTTAATGAAAATCTACTTAAGAAATGGCAAAGAGTAACAAAGATAGTGCAACTGATTTGGAGAAAATGGCACCATAGTTACTTAAATGAACTGCAACAGAGAAATAAATGGAGATTTGAAAAAGGTAATATTCATATAGGAGACTTAGTGTTATTGGTAGAGGATAATGTACCTACTCACAAATGGGTTGTAGGTCGAATAATTGATGTGTATTATGGTGATGATAAAAAAATTCGGGTTGTTAAAGTTAAAACTAAAGCAGGTATATTTAAGAGATGTATTACTAAAATCTGTGTCTTACCTATGCCCGAATGAGAATTGTTCTAAATTATGCGTATAAGTGAAATTCTTTTGTAGTGTGCATATGTAAATTTTCAATAAGAATTATATCTTGTGTTATGTATTGTATTATGGTTAAAGTGCAATGTTTACATAGTTACGTTATTGAATTTTTAGTGTTATAGTTTGTAAACTACTATGAAATTTCTCATACAATTTAGTGATTGAATGTTTCATAAACATTTCAATTCCGGGGGCATGTTTGTGCATGCTCAACTATGAGCAGTGCCCCCGAGCGGAGAGCGGCAATACAGACGGGGTGAGCCCTTTGGACGGAGAGCCGCTGCGTGTGTGAGTACCGAGTTGAGTATTAAGTTTTCAATAAAGAGTTATAGGAGGAAAATAAATACTCATGATTATTTTGTGTAAGTGTCTTCTTAACAGTAGTGTTGCAGACAGAAGCGTGACTCGTCAGTAAAGACAATTTCATTCCATTCTGCCGTCCACATCCTTCTTTCATCGCACCATTGACGGCGGAGACGTCTGTGGTTCTGCGTCAAGGGTAGACGAAGCAATGGACGTCTTGTGGACAAACCACTCTGCTGTAAACGGCGTCGAATGGTACGCGCAGAAACTGGATGATGCGTTACAGACTGAATGTGTTGTGCTATGGTTCGTGATGTGACTGAGCGATCCGTCACTACCATGCGCACAATGTTCCTGTCATCACGTGAAGTGGTGCACTGAGGTGGTTGCGATAAACACGTCGGCCCGTCGTACCATCCAACGGTCACATATCCTCATTGCAGTTGTTTGGTTTCGTCCAACACGAGTACCGATTTCCCTGAAAGATAATCCACACTCTGGGTAGGCCACTATCCTTCCTCTGTCGAACTCGGATACTTGATCAAACGATGATCGCTGTTTACAACGAGGCATAATTGATCGTTTTTTTTTTGAAAAAAACCACAAGAAAAACATAATTGCCGAACTTGAAATCGTCGAAAACTCCAAGAGCTTAAATAGTGCTTTGAAGTGGCGCCACAGGCGCGCGTGATGTGCGTCTGAGCTGAAATTCTAATCATTTGCATATCTCACCTCCGCTAATGCATGTTGTAAATTTCATGTTATTTGCATGCTTCCTTCAGGGTGTTCCATTTACGGTAGCCAGCAGTGTAATTACCATACTTTTTTCAAACTTGAAATTTCAAGGTAGTTATTTCTTGTAAGTGCATAGAGAATATTAATGGCACAAACCTAAAAACAGCAACATTGTGTCAAACTTATGATGTATATAGTCTATGCTGTATAATAAGAGAAAAAAGACATATTAAAAACAAGTTTTAAAATTTTTCATGATGCTTTTAAAAATGAGATATATTTCTTGTAAAAAAAGGCAGCATGTAAAATCGTCAGTTTGCCACTGTAATTAATATTTAAATGCCACAACTGTCAAATTACTTAGTTGACACATCAGAAATAATTTTTCCTTTTAAGTAAATGCTTCTATATTGTAAATCTTATGCCGATTAAGAACTGTCTTAACCTGTTCAATGGGCACACGATTGACATTACCTCCAATTTGTTGGAATGATAAATGTGTTAGGTTTTTAGAAGCAGGAATGATGAAAAATGAACAACGCC
>KK114494.1:4322-54024 GCA_000611955.2 Stegodyphus mimosarum
TTTTCCAGAATAGAGTCTAGTGACCGCCGCGTGGTCGGTATATACAGTTACTGGAGAACTTCCAAAGAACACACGAAATTTCTGTACTGATGATAACACTGCGAGAGTTTCTCTTTCCGTTGCGGAATAGTTTCTCTGGGTTTCATTTAATGCTCGACTGAAAAAGGCGACGGGTTGACCATTTTGGGAAAGCACTGCACCAATCGCGAAATCTGAAGCGTCCGCTGAAATCTCTAATCCTTTATCCCCTTCTGGAAATTTTAAGACGGGAGATTGAGTCAATGCGTCTTTCAGTTTTTGAAACGCCAAGTTGGCTTCTGCTGACCACGAAAACATAGCTTTCTTTCTTTTCAACTTTAGCAGCGGCTCAGCTGTTTTTGCAAAGTCTTTAATGAAGGACCGATAGTATGAACACATCCCAAGAAACGACGATAATTTCTTCGCTGTTTTAGGAACAGGATAATTTTTAATAGCTATTATTTTTGATTGATCCACTTCGATTCCTTTTTGGTAAATTCTAAATCCTAAATAGCGTAACTCTTTTGCGGCAAATTTACATTTAGACGCATTTATCTTTAAACCAGCTTCATTTAACAATGAAAACACTTTTCTTAAATCTTGTAAGTGTTGTTCTAGATTACTACTCGTAATTATAATATCGTCTAAATATATGAACGTGCTTTTACCAAGGACCGGTCTTAAGACGATGTCCATACATCTTTGGAACGTTGCCGGCGCGCCGGATAAACCAAAAGGCATTCTAAGAAATGCGTACGTGCCAGACTTAGTTATGAACGCGGTTTTGTGTACGTCTTCGGGTTTTACCCCAATCTGAAAATAGCCACTCGTAAGATCTAACGTAGTCATGTATTTTGTAGACGAAATATTTCGAATTATTTCTTCAATTATCGGCAACGGATATACAGGATATTTTGTAACTGAATTTAACTTGCGATAATCTATAGCAAAACGCCACCGCTTCGGGTGCGTAATCGGATAATCATTATTTTTCCTACACAGGACAACCGGGCTAGCATAACTGCTAGAAATTGGCGTGATGATTTTATTCTTTAACATCTCTTTAATATGATATTCAATAATTTCTTCTTTTACCTTATCGTAGCGGTAGGGCTTTTGCCTAACTGGCTGAGCATCCCCCGTTTCAATGTTGTGGTTAACGACCTGTGTGAAACCCGCTACATCACTAAATAAATTCGAAAAGTCACTTACCAGGCCCTGGATATTTTCCTTTTCTTCTGCCGGTAAATGTTGCAAGTCCAGCTGCGGGGGCTTATCATTCTTGGTTTCTATTGGTTTCATATTTAACGTCAACTCTCCCCCTTTGAAATCAATTTTTGCTTCTGCTAAACTAAAAAAGTCCACACCTAGAATAATACACGTTTGCAAGTTTCGCACAATATAAAATAAGATTTTTACCTGCTCATCGTTGATACGCAAGAACAAGGGTACATTGCCTAAACAGCTACACTTCTCCCCTTGGGCCGCTATGACATCCTGTCTCTTGCACTAAAAATTCTGTAACGGCGAAAGTGCTTCTTGAAAAATCTTTCCGATATAAAGCTGCTTTGGGCTCCTGTATCTAAGAGAGCCGTCGCCGGTATGTTGTTAATTAGAACTTCAATCTTCGGTAAACTCAGATTCTTCACGACCACGGTGTTTAAATTGATTTTGGAAGGGTTTTGCGCTGCTTCGGATTTCTTCACCTTCCTCGAAGAAATCCATCTTAGTTTAAATTCTTCTTATTCTGGTTGCCCTCGGAATCTTTGCTTGTTCTTCTATTGAATTCCCTTCGTTCGCCGCTCGATTTAGGAGACACTTCTTTCTTCGGCCATTGCTTCGCCTTATTCCAGTAACTTTGATTTTGCTTCTGCTGGGGTCTTGCTGGTCTGCTGGGGTCTTCAAGATATTCCATAAGCATATTCATCAATTTTGACAATTGAGAGCCTTTGTATATTCTGTTCAGGGTTTCATAAATCATGCGACTGCTATAAAGCTAGTGAAATGGCTTTAGAAGACAGGCCAAATATTGTACAGAATAGTCAGAGGGTTTTCCTTTGCTTAGATCTTAGGTCAGAGTCTTAAAATAGCTAATTAAATAATACAGAAAACTGTCTTGTATTGTTTGTAGTAGTAAAAATGAAAATCACGAACTTTTGAGTAAAAATATCCATACTGATGATAAACATAAAGGTAACTCCACCATTGATAAAGAAGAGAGCAATCAACGTTCTCAGAAAGATAGAACATACAAATCCCCAAGCGTTCTACTTCAAACTTTAATGGTTACTCTAAAGAGGGCCTGATTATAAATGCATATGGGGAACTTCTACAAGTATAAGAGAGCACGATATTTTCACCGCATTTATGTCCAAAGCTGACGGAAATTATGATTCCAATTTCAAGGTTCTTAGTCAAGATATTATTTGCACTGCTGTGCTTCCAATCGTTACTGGGGAATGGATAGATGAATTAGTCAAAAATGATATTGGTCTTAATGATCAAAATTCTGGTTCTATTAAAATCTTAAAAAGTTAAAAAAGGGAGAGCTTTAAACTTCTAGTTTTAAGACTTGCGTATGTACTGACGAAAGGTTGGGTAAAAATAGTGTTTCAGAGATCTCGAATAACTCAACATTATTAACACTAAGTTTACGGACATTTTTGTACACCTGTATTTACGGACATTGAAATGGTATAAGAAACCACGTATTTTCACTAAAAAAAAAGGATTAATTTAATTTAAAAACATTTACAATCTTAGAATTAGAATTACTTGTAACTGTCAATTAGACGAATTTGTTGTTAGTTTTATCGTTGTAAAAGAAGTTACGGTAGATTTAAGGTTAACAGACTTACCAGAGCTTGCAGCGGAGCAATGATCACTGATACTAACTATTTTATCTTGCAAGTCAGTATGTTTTCTTGTATTACTCATGATGACCAAAGAAGGGTATCTAGTCAGAATAAAGTAAAACTAGCACTTTCCTCTATTTCTATAATGATATGCCTAATAATAATCTCTAACACTTTCTTCTCGATCGTCTGTACTTGCACTAACTAAAGCTTTTTCTAAAACACCTTGACACATTGACTGGACTCAACGATTGCAGATCTTTCCTTAGACTTGAGGCTAAAACCTTATGTTTACGCTTTAGGCACATACGATTGACAGATAATCATATGTGACATATCTCTTGCTCTGGCGAAACGCGGTGCTTTAATATTGGGTTCGAAGTTATCGAGAGATATTTTTGTTCAATTAATGATTTTTATTTAGTATCTACGTTTTAACTACTTTTACATTTGTCAGCAGAAAAATAATTTCATAAAAAAACCACCCGGTTTATTATGATTAATTACGAAACTATCTTACCCTTCATTTTGACGGGCATCCGTAGAGATAGGTATACATCATACAGAACTCTGAAATTAAAGGGCTGAAGCGAAATAAATTTGGGTATATATTCGTCTCATTACATCGACAATTGTCAGCATAAATTAGAAAATTATAATTCTAATGTTTTTTGTAATTTTGCTCATTAAGTCTGAAATCCGTCAGAATCAGGAGTATCGTAAATCTAGTGTTAATAACATTAATGTTAAATAGAGAAGTATTAACATCCGACTTAAGGTTACTTGACTCTACAAGGAACTTTAGAAACCTTTATAAAGAAAAATCATATTAGAGTTGCATGAAGCTGCAAGAGAACATTTCTTGACACTGTTATAGTGAATGACAAATTTAGCTTTCAAGTAAACTTACCATGGATCGAAAACCATATATCTTTGCAGGATAATTTAGATTTAGCTATTAAAAGATTAAATGTTACAGTCAGACGGTTAAAATCGGAAACTCTATATGAAGATTATGAGAAAATACTAAAAGAGTGGGAGCAAGAGGTAATCATAGAAAAGATATTATATAATGAAGAATTACATGCCATTATTTAACTCACGCTGTAAAAGGAAACGCCAGCAAAAAAATTAGACCTGTTTTCGATGCTTCAGCAGAACAGAAAATCCCAACTAATCTCAATCTTTATCTTGAAAAAAGAAATAAATCTCACTAAATTAATTCCTTCAATTATCAATAAATTTTGTATAAGGCAAATTGGAGTTACGTTTGATATTCCCAAGGCATTTTTGTGTAAATAAGCATTCATACATGTGGCACAGATCCAAACGGATTATAGTTTGACCGTCTCAAACGCAACCCTGGCTGGCATTCTGCCAAAACTCGTTCAAAAGGGGCATTAACACTTGCTGCGACGTGAAAGTCTTCGCTTCTCCGGAAAGAGATATGCTGAAGAAAATCCTCATCCTTCCACAATATTTTGAGAATAATTCGGTCCGAATGGCGCATGCGTGTTTGCGCTCATGGTCGCGGGTGAGACGGTGGAGCTATACTAAAGTACTTCGGACACTGTAGAGTCGTTTTCGGCTTCTCGTATAGCCTACTTTTGCTTGGGACTGTGGTTCATTATCATAGAGGATCCACTTTAAATAGAACCAGTGACGGAAATTATAAGTATCCTTTGAAAATTGTAGAATAGCAGAAAAATAGCTTTCATATGGACAACTGTTTAGCTATCGTCAATACCGACGAAGAGTTTTATCAGTTTGTACAAGATACTGCAGTCATATTATGTGAGAGAAAATTTGATCTCCGTGATTGGAAATATCTTTTAGATCAGGGGTTTCCAATCTACGCCTCACGGGCTGGATCTGGCCCGTCAGAGGTTTTAAAATATTTTTGTAAAATTTAAAGTAAGCAAGATGATATATACACATTAACTGTTTCAAATAACAGCTAGTCTATAAATACATTGCCGGTCATGCACTTTTTTATAAAGCAAAGTATAAACATTATACAAGCTGTCCTAAATTTACAATGAATGAAATATAGTAACTCTCTATTAAAAGATTTATCCCTTTATTTTTTTCGAGTATAAAGGTTTCGTGTGTTATCTTTACCTTTTTTTAGACTAGTATTCTATGTTTGCTCATAGAAATTTTAAGTAGCGATTTTGTTTAAATCTTAATTTTTTGTTTATCTATATATATATATATATGTTATAATTTATTTAATTTTTAGACTTTTTTCTCACACAAAACTTGCCCAAAATATGATATGAAATGCTTATGAGCGAAAGTTTGCACCCGATCAAAATGTAAACAAAATGTGCTGATAAATTGTTACAACGGCGAGGTAAACTCATTTAAAAGTAAAGTTACATTGCAAACCGAAGAAGTCTCTGATAATCTATCATAAGCATATTGTTGCGTTATTCGGGTTCGTGGATTTGAGAGTATCCGATGAAAACACGATGCAGAACAATAAAAAGCACAATTTATTTACAAGAATCACTATTTACAGCACAGTTCCAAAATTACTTTTAAAAGCGTCGAAAATCTACAATAAATACGCTGAAACAATCAGCAACACAGCTTCAGGCTGTAACTGTAAAGGTAGATTGACGGCAACACTAAACTTATAATAAACACCGTGGAACAATCACCAATACACTGTCAAGCTATACTGTAAAGGTAGCTTCACGGCAAAGCACTATCTCGATCGCTTTCCGTTCACAAAACTCTCGCGTAGCTTAGCACTCACAGTAAGCAGCTATTCTCATAATGCCGGCTCTCAGAAACGCAGGAGTTTATATAGCTTTTCCTTAGGTTCCACACGTTTCGAGAAATATCTTGACAGGAAGTTATTCTAGAAGCTTCCCGATTGGACCATGGGATATCGCTAATTTGGTCGCCAAATGGGCGATAAAGTCGCCAATCTGGCAACCCTCCCATACACTATTTCATGGTAACCCTAGTGCTATGCCGGAAAGCTTACATACAGGCGCAACCGCCGAATTTTTCGCAACAATATTTTTGCAAATGTTTAAGCAGTTCAAAAAAATTAAGTTAAATGGAACTGCACGACAAAAAACTAGGTTCTTCGATATATCATAGTGGTGCAAACTCAATTGCAAAAATCCCGCTGCCTTGTATAAAAACATGTGAATGATTACATCAACATGGTAGGACCAACTAACAAGGTCTTGGCCCTCGAAATTCGTGAAAGAGCCAATATCGCAGGCGGGTGAAAAAGGTTTGGAGACTCACCCTTTAGATAACTAACTCTCCTAACCTCTCCAGTCTACTAGGAATGCGTTGGAAACGTAAACTACTCAGGGCGCGAACCCTTCCCCACATATATCTACGCAAGAAATATGGCGAACTCCGGCATCTGCGTATGTGGTGAACAAGGAACTTCTGATCATTACATTTCCTCATGCTCTTTAACTGACGATAATCACATAAAATCCCCCCAACCTGATCTCCTAGCATTCCTAAGGTTTCTAATTGAAGGTAACATCAGTATCCGAAGTTTAAAAAAATTACAGAACGGCTGCCTTCCTACGACCTAGGTGTTTGTCAAGCATAAGTTCTCACACTGCATAAATTTAATGAACTTTACATCCTGTGAATATGTTCAAAAGTACTCCACTTGTGAACTTTATAAATTGCATCAATCTTTTACAGCTGTAATAACCCCGTGGACAGCCCTTTAGTATTATTATCACAGTTCATTTCCCAGTACTTATGATATTTATATCAATATGTTTATTTGTATACTTATATTTGTCTGTTTTGTTGCACCAAAACAGATATTCAATTTAATTTGTGAATTTCAGATTGTATTAGAAATATATTGTAATTTCTTTATGTATTAAATCACTATTTTAAAAAAATACTGGATTCGGGATGTACGGTGGGATTGTACGATGTACCATAACAGGTAACCTCTAGATCCTTTGGAAAGCTCTTAGTTGCTCATTTCCTCAACGTTTGTTTGTAAACGCTTGCAACATTTTTTCTAAGTTAGTATGGGAAGGGCTGACTTTTGGTACATCACTGGTTCCCCCATACTTTTAACTTTACCTGGTCATCCAAAATGCAACAGCATGAAGAAGGCACCCAAAACTTGCACCATGCGTATACCGCGATAGAATATGCAAATGATCACGATTGCAGAGCACGCCCACATCATAGGCGATTGCAGCGCTCCTTACAAGGCATAAGGAAGGCAAGACCGCTGTTTTGAATAACATTACTTGTTCTCTCGTGATATTTTTTGCGTGTGCAGCTTCAGTATGCTAAAGTATGCTTCAGTATGCGTAGATAAATACGCACAACATTCGAGCACGTTCATAATGGCTGCATATAGAGATTGTGGTATGTCCTTCCGGGAAATCGGTCATCGTGTTGGACGTAGCTAAGTAAGTCAGGCGAATATGAAATCGGCGGATGCAGAAGGAAACGACTGCCAGACAGGAGCAATTGCAACCGTTTTGTTTCCCCACTCCGAGGAAAGGCAGGCGTATTGTGAGCATGACACTAATTCGAGCGCAATGCCATATCCTCAATGCTATCAGAACGAATGAAGCCTGTAACACAATAATCGGTATCTACACGAACAATTCGACGTCGTTTGCAGTACAATGGACTATCCGCTAGACATTCATTGCTTTGCTTGCCTTTAACTTTAAACCACATCCGTTTGCGTTTGCGATGGTGCACTGAACGGCTGAGATGAGCATCCGAATGGCAGGGCAGTGTGTTTTCGGACGAATCACGCTTTTGCTTGCAGCACCACGATGGTCGAATTAGATTTTAGAGACACAGTAGAGTGTCTCTAAAATCGACTGTGTCGACAGTTGTACTAAGCTGCACCGAGGTTATGGTATCGAATTCCACTCCTGCACTCCCTAGTACTCATTTTCAGTACACTTACCAGCCAACGCTATATCTCTGAGGTTTTGCAGCTTTTTCTCTTTCCTTATCTTATGGCTTCTCCGCATCCACATTTTAACAGAACAATGCGCGACTACTTGTTGCACGCAATGTTCAAGCTTTCTTCTTAGCCCATCATTTTGCACTGTTACCCTAGCCCGCCCGTTCTTTAGATTTGTCGCCCATCGAACATGTCAGGAAGTGACTGGAGAACGCCTAGCCCCCAGCATGCCGCACCCGCTTGTACACTAGATGAACTTTGGCAAAGTAGGTAAGCTGCATGGCTTCTTTCACTCAGTATCCAAATTTCATCCAAAGCCTCTTTCACTCAATGCTGCGGCGTGTAGCAGCGGTTATTGAGAAACGTGGAGACAGCTCTCATTACTAACTTTCTCGTTTTTCGCACCTCAAAGAAGACTGTATTTCAAATCAATTGACATTGATAATATGTGCAATCTCTGAAATAAATTTGGCTTTGATATCTCTTGTTCTTCTTCATGTTGTACTTTGAATGGCCAGATATGTGAAAGTAATATAATACTTCGTTTAAATATTTCCCCATTATTGAAGACTTACTTGAAAAGATAAAGAGTAATTTTAGCATCTGTTGATAAGGTTGTTGATCTGCTGGAAATATCTTATTCGGTTACAGTACTGCCCACGCATTTACTGTTATTACTTTAAAATAAATTTAAATACATTGATCTCATTTGGATTAACAGAGAAATATGTAACCATTGAAATGCTAAAGAAGCTACTGTATAACAAGCAACTGTTCATCTGAAGTAACTGTTGCCCGAAACTCTCTAAACTTATTTTCTTGCCTAGTATATGGTTTTTTGATTTCGTATTTTAAGCATTCACAGAATTAAAACATTTGGTACGTTTCAGAAAAGTGGCACCACGCATTTCCACGCCATAATGGAATCTTTTGGTTTATTTCTTTCCCAATGCCTTTGGCTTGGTACCAGACGAAAATTAAACGAGCGGGAGCAGCAACAAGATACAATCTCTAATTTCAAGAAAAAATTCTCCCCAAATCCATCTGTGAGCGAAAAACACGACTCGTGTTATTATTATTATCATTATTATTAATTGGAATAAGTTTTCCCCAATTTCCACAGTTTTGTTGCTATTATCAATTTCAACGGTAGGACAAGATAACAAGGAGCTGCTACACACATCAGTTGTGGAACATTCCAATCAACCGTTCTGTTGTGATTCATTTGAAACACACTTTGGTATGCAAATCTCAATAAGGTTAATATGATATTATAAGTAAATGAATCATACGGCAGTAAGGAAAGGAAGCGGGACCTAGAAAATCAACATTTATGTTCGTGAACAAGTTTTCTCCCCAACATGCACGAAGGCTGCATAGACATTTCGGCTCCTAATCTTAATTTCATGAGATGGCTTTTCGGATACCTAAGATCGTTCTACAATATACAATCTTTCTTTGTGAAGCCGCTTCTTCATCTTTTGGAAAGTTTCAAGCTGTGGAATAGAAGCCAAACCGGCACCTCGCGCCAATTAAATACAGCAAAATAAAAAAACACCAAACGACTTTAACAGAAAAGTACTGAACCTTTTCTACATATAACTGAGAAATATTTCCCATTTACAAGAATTTAAATTATATAGGGATATACTTACATATTATGTGAAATCAGAGCAATAATTCAAGAAAATCAGCAGCTGTGATTTTATGTCATTCCTCACAGCTGAATGATAATCTAGGAAAACGAATGACTATGTAGAGAAGAGATATGAGATTTTATTTTATGTTTCACGTTACTGATTTTAATTCTGATGCAGCAAAACAAGATAAGAGATCTACCAATAAACGTGGTGCTTAATTTTTAAAAAATATTAGATAGCAGAACATTAGTGAAGCTTTGAAGAGTTCGGGGCTGCTAAAATTAAAAATTATTTCAGTTTCTCATAAAGTGAACCTTATTTGAAGTAATTAAAACAGATCTAAAGTAGATGTCTGTTAAAGAAAACGTTTTATACTGCGAGCATTTTATATAATTATCGAAAATTTTGATCTTTGTTTACGCATTTAAGATAATTAACTTCAGTGTGCTTCAGTTGCATAATTTCGAATTTTCGTTAGTTGATATCCTCATGCCAATTGTTTGTTCACAGATTTTACTTTCAAATGAAACTTACATTCCATTTCTATGCTCTACTTATCTGAAACAATAGCTGCAATCAATTCCACAGAAATTTTGTCAAATTAAAGCTAAAGGTTTAAGCTCTTTTCTTCAATCAAAGTTTACTTTTAAAGTTATTTAATTCAAAGCTAAAGCATTAATGTAAATTTTCAATTTTGGGGCTCTGGGATTGACTGCATGAAATTTAGAAAATCAAAAGCGGTTATATTTAAATGTTTAAAAATGATATAATTTATGAGGAGTGGTAATAATAATAAGAAAAGAGAATAGAACAATACATTCTCTGTTTTTAGAACTAAATTAAATTTATGCAAAAATAAACAAATATTAAATTACTTAAAAAAAGATGCTTTCTTATTTGCAATGGAAAATGATTTTCTTTAATTTTAACATTTAATTTTAGAAATTAAAGACTTTCGAAACATAAAATATCAATAAAAATCCTATAAATTAGTTTTTATCTATTTTAATAAATTAACCGTAAAAAATTGTTATTTGTGTGATAAGTGGCTGTGGAATAATTTTTACTAAGTGCAATAGGCGTGCCATGTGCTCGTAAACATCCAAAGTCATTAGATTTTTTATGAACAAGGTGTGCTAACCATTATTAATTATGTTTATTACACAACAAGGACATACAGGAGGTTTCCAATTTCTTATTGTTGTTGTTGTTACTCATGCTCACTTGTCTGACAAAGTCAGCCCAAGCCCACGAAATTCTCGTGTCAAGGAGCGCAAGATTACGCCTGCCGTTGGCAACAGCCTTGAGCACCTAACAGGTGACAGTGCGATTTGGCTCAGTTCCGCCCCCAATTTTGATGGAAAGCACCCAGGGGGGACAGGTCCTAGGGTCTCACACTCCTCTCCCCTGCCACCAAACCACATGAGTAGACTTTCGGCTCGCCGCATATTTAAGGTGCCGCCATGCGCACGGACATTATATATTTACAAACATTCATGCCTTCTCCGGGATTCGAACTCGAGCCCTTCGGGACGGCAGTCAGCGGCGCTAACCACTATACCGGTTGGGCGGCTCGAATTCTTTACATCTCCACATTTAAAGAGCAGCGAGAAGAGAGGGAGATGAGAATCAATTGGCCGAATAAAAGTGGTGATGAGTTATCGTCTGTCATGTTTTAGTTTAGGCTCCAGCGTAGAGTCATAATACATTTTTCTGCGCAGTAATCGAAAAATTAGCCGTGCTTCCGCCAGGAATCGAACCTGAGACTCTCCAGCTGCGAGTAGATATTGTTAGATTTTTCCAACTGGAATACGAAAATATTAGCTATTGTTCTTCCCAGGAATTAAACCACTGATCGTCAAATTTGTTAGAATAATATTCCAATACACGATTACTACAAGCACAGTGGAAAGACATAAATTCTTTCCAAATTAGAGACGAGTGGGATTCTTTCCAAATTAAAAGACGACCTCAAGGAGGTGATAAGTTATATGTGATAAACAGCCTCTAACTACGTCACTGGGAAGATCTTCCGGTTTGCTAGCTGAATCTGCCAATCCACGATTAGGATACGCACAGGGAGAAATCCTTTCAGTCTTTCCAATTTAAAAGTCGATTGGAGAGAGATGCATGATCTAGTCTGCCAAATCTAAGTGGTGACAAATTATCGTCTGTTGCTTTAATCGCAATAGTAGGTTATAAAGACCGTCTAGGTACGTCACTAGGATACCCACAGTGACTAGCTAGAGGAGTGGGGGATGGCATTTCTTGGCCTGAAATACAATAAGTACAATATCGGTTAGTTATATGGATTATCGGAGCAGAAATAACAGTTGGGATCTTTTACGTTATGGCAAAGCTTTTTTCGGTTATTTTTTCTGAGGGATACCTTTATGGAGGGCTAAAGTTCTTCACAAAGGGCTTATGAACTGAGAACTCGCTCATATTCCGTCATAAAGAAGATAATAGCTAGTATTCAGGCTATACTGCGGGTAAACTGGTAGACTTTGAAAATCACTGGTGTGTAAAAATTAAGGACGAGACGGTTTTTTCAATATAACTTTGTACAAAAGCTTTCCAAATCAACACATTTAATACCGTAAGATCACCAATACGTAAGGACATGAGTAATGTAAGCAACACTTACTAAAAGAGAAATCAGAGGGATAAAAAGAAGCTTTATTGAAAAAGTAGCATGGAGCGCAATGCGACTGAAGGCCGAAACATCCCTGTGATGGGTGTCCAGCAAGAAACATCCGGTCTTTAATAGGGGATATGATCTCCCCTGATTGCTAGGCAGGTTTCACATCATTTGTGCATGCTGGATATGTGGTTGTTAATGAGCTGTTGAGACACTGCTGCTCGTTCCTCTTGTAGCACCAATCGCAGTTTCGGAATCGTTACTGGCGATAAGTTACGTGCTGCCACGGGTCTCCCTAGTAAGTTCCGTACATGCTTGACGGGATTTAGATCCAGAGACCTTGCCGACCAATCCATGTGTTCAATATCTTCACTCTCCAACAGCTCTTCGACAGTAACTGTGCGATGAGGTGGAGCGTTGTCGTCCATGAAGAGGAACTGAGGACCCATAGCCCTTGTGAAAAGACGCATGTAAGGAAGAAGAACCTCGTTACAATAGCAGTCCCAGGTGACGAACCTCCTTGGGAGATATGAAGGTCGGTCCGGCTACCAAGCATTATGTCTGCTCGAACGAGAACTCCGCGACCTCCAAAACAGTCCCTTTTGATGATGTTGAAGGGGTTATTGCGTGTTCCCCGCTCTGTCCAGATGTGTATGTGTCTAGAATCGCAACTCAGACTAAATCTGCTCTCATCTGTAAAGAGTACTCGTCCCCATTCATTGTCTCTCCAATTCCGGTGTTCCCGGCACCACAGAGAACGCCTTCTCCGATGGGCAGGCGTTAGAGGTACACACCGTACAGGGCGTCGTGCAAACAGACCACCACCGTGCAGTCTTCTGGCCACGGTAAAACGCGATATCGGTCGTCCAGTCGCCTGTGTCGTGTGTCTAGCGATTTCTCCCGCTGTCTGCCGCCTGTTTCTTCTGGCCTGTAAGGCAATATACCGGTCATCTGCGGGTGTGGTTCCTCGTGGACGACCACTACTAAACCCCCGGATAGCTGTTCCTGTAGTTTGAAATTGTCTCCAAAGTCGTGAAACGATGCTGTGAGCAATTCCGAACTCTGCAGCCACACTTGTCACACTGCGGCCTTCCTCCAACTTCCCAATGATTCGACCTCGGGTAAAAGCATCCAGATGTCGTCTAGCAGATTGATTATTCGCCATTTGTCGCTGAGGCAGCAACTCGGTGTGATTTTAACTGCTATACAGCGTGCAATCTCTTTGCCAGAAATACTGATCTTACACCGACAACATGCTTTATACTACTCAGACACTCACCCATTACGTCTACCTGCATATCTGCGCATGTGCTACCGTACATCACCTTACTTAATCTCCTGACTGGTCTTTCTGTTCGCTCTGCCTCTTCGTTCAGCTGATATGCTAATTTTTCGACTTCGTCCTTAATTTTTGCACACCAGTGATGATCGTGTCGCCAGTTCGTTCTTTGGGATCTAATCCTGGTATTCAGCAGTAATCATCATTTTACTAATGTTCGAGGAGACAAACTGGTGTGATAAAGAATACCGAGTAGCTCAACAGTCATAAGAAATTAAATGAGAAAAAAATTGTTTTTACGTTATTAAAAGAAATATCAGACAGATTCAAACACTTTCATGTTCTTGCAAAGCCTTCCTTACGCTATCGAAACTTTGGAATGAAATATATGAAAATGCCAATTAAATTATGATCACAATGACATAAATAACTAAGAATTCCCCAGCGAGGAAAAAATGCTGCAGTGTTTTATTTCTGTTATTGTTTTGGAAGATGGAATAGAGAAGTGGAAGGAAGGTCGCTTTTATTGCCTTTTATTCTAAATTTACTTGCCTTTTGTTATAAAATACAGTCTACAGAATACAGCTTCAAATACTGAAATACTTTAAGATTAACAAAGCAACAATCTTGTGTTTGGCGTATACTTCAATCAACCCTATCGATTTCGAGGGAAAAAAGGTACAGGTCCATTTTCATCAGAAGCAAAGAAATCTGCAACAAAGCCACCGTTGTATTTATACACAAAAGAAGTAAAGCGAACGAGAAAGCAGAATCTGTCGACTGAAATGGTAACTAAAATTGAAAAATTAAGTTGATAGCCATCTTAACAGCGTTAGGAAGAACTGGATTAGAGTTATTAAAGTCATTAACTAAATAAGACAATATTTTGCGAATGTGAAAAGCTTCAAGAAATCCAAATCACTGACTGAAGAAGCTTTTTGGATAATTTTTACAGACCCAAAGTCAAAACGGTGATTAAATTTCCATCAATGATTAGCTGTCGAAGATTTGTTTATTTTTTCCTTTCGGACACAAAATTCGTGTTCCTTGATAAGAAACAATAACGCTCTTTTAGTTTGGCCGACCTATCACAAACTACACTGACTTGAACATTACTTTTTTAAGAAAGCGTCCACAGAGCTCCAAACTCCTCTAAAACTGTGAATGGTCACGTTTAAAGAGGGCTCACTATACCTTTAATAAAGCATGTACATTAAGCTTAATTATACATTTATTACACTGTTATCAAAGCGGTGGAACCATGGTTTGTTGCTTTAGAAGTTCGTGAAATAAAAAATCTGATGTATACACCACATGACTTCTTTGTACGTAATATTAAATCATACGCATTTTTTTCCTGAATTTTATTTAAACTTAGTTCCTCGGAGATATATTTCTCATTCAATTAATTCATTTCTCACTTCGCGACAAGGCAAAAAAACATAAAACCTCAAAAAATTTGTATTAAAAATTGAAAAATATAGAAAATTATAAAACATAAATACAGTTAAAACAATTAAAAGAACAAGTTTTAGAATTAAAATTAGAGTTTCTACGCAAAAAAAACAATTCGGCCAGCGGGCAAGAAGGCAGATTTTTCGGTGCTCGAAATTGAAGTTTAATTTTGGTCTCACTCGGCAAAAAGACACTGAAGGCGTAGAAACTGACTTAATTTTTTGTGGACATTATGCTGAGTCAATATATGGGATAATTTAATAAATGAAATGTTAATTCCAGAATAAATTAACCATGATTTAATTCGGAATAATAAAAGATGACATTATCTTTGTTGTTGTGAAACTTAGTTTTTCTACACTGGCAATAAATTCTTTATTCTGCTAAGCTTCAAATGAAAACAAATATGGCTACTATGGTAAACAAAAAATAGGCTTAGCCGCACGTAAACAACTTTTAAATTGCTCATATTTCTACAATTATTGCACGTAGGTTAACTAAAGGCATAAAAATCTTAACCGAAAGTAAGAACAACATAATTCAATCATTTTTAAAGCAAAAAATGCGCATTTTATCAACATATAAGAATAAAAAAACCGAGTTCAAAGGGATGTGCACAACTGTATATTACAGCAGTCCTATATACAAAATTTCAACGTTCTAAGGCTACTCGTTTTTGAGTTATGCGAGATACATACATATATACGTACGTACGTACAGACAGCACTAAAAGTCACTTCTGAATCCATTTTAAATTAGTTTTATAATTTGTTTGGGGGAAAAAGAGTCCTTTATTCTGTCCTTACGTACAGATGTAGAGCAAAAACATTGTTAAATTGCATTCCATAACAGTCAAAATGAATCTTTTCGTTAAAATAGGGTGCCCGAAAGTTTTCATGATTACAATACTTCCTTTACTTCGTACAAGGAAGCAAAAGCTATATAACAAAAATTTATCTAGAGTCAGATATACACCTTTAAACAAGCCTGAAATTCATTATTTCGCTGAGAATAATTTGTCCAAAGGAAATATTTAATATTAGAAACCAAAAGATAAGCCACGTCAAATTAGTAAGACCCATCTCACCTAAACCATTTTAAATGACGAAAACTCGTAATCATTTTATCGTAACGTGACTTTCTAATAGCGGATGAAATAGAAATACCTTATACGGCACTATTTCGAGCTGGGATGAAACGGGAAACGACGAAATGACATTAAGCCTCCTATCCTGAACAGGCATAAAACCAGTTTTCAGTTTTCTGAAGAGGAAGATTTTGCTTTTATACAAGAATCAATTAAATCGGATATATAATAGAGAAAATTAAAAAATTTTTGCTTGCAGTCCATGTTAAATTGATTTGAAATTTCGGTAGCCGATGCAGATTGATGATAGCCCTTGCAGATCAGCAAATAAACTCAAATTAAAAACTGTAGTTGAAAATTTATAGAAATAATATACTTAGAAGAAAAGTAATCATCAAAATACTACACAGCAATGATTATTTTTATAGCAAAGCACGTATAATATCTACGTGGATCCTGATTTATCCTGGAGATTTTTTAATTTCTAAATCTTGCAGCATGGATTTCCTTTCTTTCATGCGTTATGCGGCAGGGTCAAATTTTTTGCACCAATATGGACCATGTATTACTAGATTTCGAAATTTTTTCATCAGAACTACCGAAGTGAGCTCATACATAGAACTGCAGACGAGATATGGACTCTAAAAACACGGAAAAGTATTTTGTGGCAATGAATTCTTGTAAAATGCTCCATAATTTTGTTGTATTCAGAAGTGTAAAATCTTTGTGTTCCACAGTGCTGTGCATGTTTCAGACGTATTACATAGCACTGAGACTTGGGATTTGGATGGTCATGCAAGACACCAAATTCAAATAAGTGTCCATAATTTGGCTTCTCTAGACTTGCGTTGCTACACATTTCCTTAAACCATCAGAACGAAAGAAGGCATGAAAAAGTGTAGTACACATAATAAAAGGAAGAGTCTGTCTGTGTGTGTCTCTCGTTCGTGCTGCGCGTAAGCTAATAGACCCAGGGCTACTAAATTTGGTATATAGGGGTGAATTTAGACAAAAGCCAGTGCACCTCGAAACGATTTTTTTCAAAATTCGAATGAGTTTTTTTGTTTATTTTATGATTTTGATGAAATCGCATCAAATCAATAATGCTGTCTCATTATATCAGCAACAATGGTTGCGTGCTATTATTCCTGATATATCACTGTTGCCAATGTTGATGATATCACCACTGCTGCCACTCGGAAAAATGAGGACGACAATTCTGTGCAGTTTTTAAATTTAATGTCTCTCTTGGAAACTGGACGTTTGTCGAGAGGTACTTGGATACGACGTTTGTCGTGAGGACGTTTGTTTTCCGATTGATTTAAAAACCAGACGAAGGTTGGCGCATAGCGGCTAGTTAAAGGATAAGGGATCCATAGAGCGTTTATATGGTACGAAGCATTTGCTCTTTTTTTTTTCCGAGAGCAAAAGGGTTTGCTCCTGGAGAAGAAGGAAGCTCAGATACAGTTGATAAGAGTTACTTATCAAGACGCAAGAGGAAGACGCTGACGTGGAAAACAAAACAGGCAAATCGACAACCTTGTATGCGGCGTAGATTTTGTAAAATCCCAATCGATTTCGAGGGCAAAACAGGTCTCCCTTCATGAAGGGCAAAAAAATCTGCAAAAGCGAGAAAGCGAATGTCGATCATATTTACACCCACAGGTGACCAGTGGATGAGCCGTGTAGCGCCATCTATCGGCAGAAATAGTAATGAAAATTGAAGGGTGAAGTTAGTAGAATTTTGAAGGCATTAGGCAAGACTGGTTTGGAATTGAAGTCATTGAGTAAACAGGATAAAATTTTGTGAACGTGAAAAGCTTCAAGAAAATCCAATTCCCTAATAGAACCAGCTTTCTGGATGATTTTAGAGGAACCAAAATCAAAATTGGGATTGAATTTTGCAACTATGATTAGCTATTGAAGATTTGCTAATTTCGCCTTTTCAGACGTAAGATTCCTGTTCTTTTATGCGAAACTTTAATGCTCTTTTCGTTTAGCCAATATAACTTAAACCACACTAACACGATATGCTATAAATTCCCCTAGAATTAAAGTCAGAATTCCAACTATAATTAGCTATTGAAGATTTGTTAATTTCGCCTTTTCGGATGTAAGATTCATGTTCTTTTATGCCCTTCATTTTTCGTTACTATTTCTGCCGATAGATGGCGCTATCGGCTCTTCCACTAGTCGCCTGTGGGTATAAATATGATCGACATTCGCTTTCTAGCTTTTTCAGAATTTTTTGCCCCTGATGAAGGGGAACCCGTTTTCTCCTCGAAATCGATTGGGCTTTTAAAATCTAAGCCGAATACAAGGTTGTCGATTTGCCTGTTTTAGAGTTACTTATATTCAAAAATCTAAGCGAAACTAAGATTGCTTTTTTAAATTCCTACTATTAGCTCACACTCTCCCTATATCTTGTTCAAATTTTTAATCGTTAAAAAAATACTTTTTATTCATCCACTGAAGTTCAAATGCATTTTTTTAAACTTGTAGTGGATGACACTTGATATTAATACAGTTTTTTCACATATTAAAAAATAACATTTTTTTAATTAATTTTAATCTTTATTATTTTGTATTTAAAAAATTTTTCTTTGTTGACCTAAGTAGGATTTGAGTTAAAAAAATTTTTTTATGTTACTTGTTATACACAATTCTAAATTTTAGGATGGTTCTGAAGTACGAGTAGTTTCATTTGGATAAATATACTTTCAAATAACAAGTCAAAATTTGCTCGTTATAATGTAATCTGCAATAGAACATTTTCATATCTATAATAATTATTAAAACGCGGCATTCATGTTCACTAGAGAATACTGTCTTTATTCATATTAATTATGCAGCTTATAATATCAGATTACTGTAAATGATGAACATGACTTTAAATCACTACATTGTGCTTTTTAGTAAATCTATCTTTTTATTAAGTTTATACATATGCTAAAATAACAAAAAAAAAAATGATGAAATTTTTGTTTACAGGTCGATTTAAGGCTTGTTTACATTAGTATTTATCTGAACTAAGATATCTGGCATAACCTGCAGTTTTCCAAGATGTGGAAAAAACAGTTTTTCTTCAGTTTAAAAATCAGAATTTCACGTACAGTGGAGTCAACACATGGAACCAAGTGCGTTAGCTTAGATATAATGAACAAGTAGGAAAAAGTTTTAACGAGCGATGGGTGAGCTAACCTTGACATAACGCAGCTTTGCCTACTGACAATGATGCTAATTCGCATAGCGATAGCAATTATGGAATAAAACGTGCAATGCGTGTTTTGGTACGCGGAACATACAGTTAGTCACAAAAGTCTGCGTACAGACTAAACTTTAAATTAAAAAAACACTTAAAGCATAGAAAAAATGTATTTTAATCATTGCATTTTTTTCTTCTATTAGCTAAAATTGTAAGCTTAAATAAAAAGTAAATTAATATAAGTGTAATACTTTTTACATTTTTTCAAAAATATATTTTGTCAAAAAAACTCAGAAATTCCCTCCAATAAAGTCTGCGTACACTTTAAAAAAAAAGCAAAATATAAGTTTTTTACATTACTTCAATACTTTGTAGGATATCCTTTATTCTTCAAAACAGCTTGCAGACGTCTGGGCATTGACTAAACTAGTTTTTCAGTGTCATCCGACGTAAATTTCGCCCATTCTTCCTGCAATTTACTAATTAGTTCATTTAGCGACGTAAAATTGTGTTTTCGAATTCGTTTCTCCAATTTTGCCCACAAATGTTCGATTGGATTGAGGTCTGGTGACTGTGGAGGAGTACACAACTGTCTTGGAGTGTGATAGAGGAGATATTCCTTCACAATTTTAGCTGTATGTTTCGGGTCGTTGTCTTGTTGGAAAATAAAGGTATTAGAAAGCTTTAAATTTCGGGCACTGTCTCGTAGATTTTTCTTCAGAATATCCAGATAAACATACTTATCCATGACTTTATCAATAATGTGAAAATTTCCAACTCCTTTCGACGACATACACCCCCATACCATCACACCGCCAGCTCCATGTTTGACAGTTGGATTTAAATTTCTCAGATTCAGTTCTGTTCCTGGTTTTCTCCATACAATAGGGTGGCCATTAACTTTAAATATTGTAAATTTACTTTCATCTGACCAAATTACATTGTTCCAGAAGTCCTGCGAAGAGTTTAAATATGTTTTGGCAAAAGCAATTCTTTTCTTTCTATTTGTGTCGGAAATATATGGTTTAGACCTAGGTTTGCGTCCATGATAATCGGCCTTTCGCAGCACTTTTCGTACAGTTTCAGGAGAAATTTCCTTGTTGCTAGTGAAAAAAATGTCTTTTGCAATGCTTGCAGCAGAAAGTTTAGGATTTTGTTTGATTCGTAAAAGAATTTCTCATTCTTCTCTTTGCGTTAGCTTCTTCGGTCTCCCACATCTTGGTTTTCCAACAAGACTACCATTGTCAAGTTAGTTTTGAATAACATTGCAGCAGAAAGTTTAGGATTTTGTTTAATTCGTAAAAGAATTTTTCTTTCTTCTCTCTGCGTTAGCTTCTTCGGTCTCCCACATCTTAGTTTTACAGCAAGACTACCAGTGTCAAGATAGTTTTGAATAACTCTTTGCACAGTAGAAAGTGGTTTTCCAATGGTTTTACCAATATAACGAAGAGTTTTACCTTCATCTCTCAATTTGATAATTAGTTGTCTCGTAACTAAAGGAATTTCTTTATTGGTTGTCATTTTCGTCAAAGAAAATAGAAATAACAACTTCCAATCAACGTGAAATTTGCTTCGGAAGTCAATGACCTTGAAAGTGTAACCTTCTTTGCATTCTCTAGTTTGAAGTTTAAAAGTTAGATAAGAAATCCCCCGCCTTCTTCGCGTTGTACGCAAACTTTATTGGCTTTGATTTCTGGCCACTTATCTTTTAAAAATTAGTGTGCATAAATTATTAGATATGAAAATATTACAGTTAAATAATTTCAAAGTCCCTTATTGAAACTGAATATTTAAAAAAATAAAACTTTAAAAAACTACCCTTTTCGCACCTTAAAATTTGGATTTGATATTACTTTTCTTGATGTACGCAGACTTTATTGACTAACTGTAAATCTGTTACAACTCTTCCACGCAGTATCGTATGAAACACGGCCATCTCTTGCGAAATGAATACTTATTGCCATTGCTATAATCACACCTGATATGATCCAAAGTACATAGATGGAAATAGAATATCACTTTGATATCTGCAAGGCAACCAACGGAACTCGTATCGAAATTTGCTGAATATATGATAAAATTTTCATGCTTATTCTACAGTAAAAATCTGAAGTTATCTTGAATATTTTCCGTGATGAAACAGTTTAAAATCAGGTCTTTTTATTAGATGTGTTTTATTATTCGATTGTGTCTTATTATTAAATTCAATTTCGAATTCGAATTGATTGTTATTATTAAATTTAATGAATACTTTGCAGCGGTTGGATGCCATCACAAAACTACTTGGCTTTATTGTCGGATTTAGCTGCCAAAGCGGCATGAATTTTTCTCCCCCCCCCCCGTGAATGCATGCCTCATGAAAAGGTAGCGCAAATATTTATTACTCTTTATCTCTTCTTGGACGTTCTTAAGCCCTGAAATTTACTGGTTAAGAATAATTTCAATTGTTAGCATTTAGGGTCTTGGGTCTTTTACATTTCTGTGTTCTAAATAAAAAAAAAAAAATTTCAATGCTGATATTTAACATTTTTTATTACTATATGAGCAACATTACGATGTTTAACTTCAAATGAAATTTATTAGTTAGTAAACATTTTGATTCCTAATTATGTGGAAGAAACGTAAAAATGGCTTTTCGTGCTACTGAAAATAGTGATTGATGATTTTCAAATATGTGAGGAAAATATGAATATTTTCAGTGTGTAAGGTTTAATTTTATAACAGTTATTCTAAGTTTATGCACCCTTCCTATCTCTTCTAGCTTTAGCTTACAATTTCCTACCAGAATGGATTTTCAGAAACGCGTTGAATGCAAATGAGTAAGAGTAGTATTTAAGTCGATGTTTCACTGACTTCGTTGGACAGCTAGAGTTTCTGACTGGCGCGCGTTTGCCTTTGGACTACGTCTCTCTCTAAGCTATTACTACGCTCGGCTGTACTTCAGGCCCTTGATAGCTTTGCCCACTTAATTGAGATTTAGGGGCCAACTACGTAGAACCCTGATAGCTTCGGCTATATCTTTTAGTTAAGCATTAGTTAAGCTTTAATTCTTACTAATTTGAGTTCAAGCCCAAGTGGAGGCTTTGCTGTATGCTCTGAGATAGGAGCCGAATGTGCTCATCCTTATTTTGAGAAATAAAGGGTAATTAACCCTTCTTGAGTCTTACGTCTCTGTTCACACACTCAAGCGATTATTCGCTTATCGGTGCGAAAGGGTTCCTACATTTAATGTTAAATAAAAGGGTGGAACTCCACAAGTGTAGATAATAATACTGAATCTGGCCACGAAAATGGCAGTGGTAATATTGCTTCCAAGATAATAAGAAAGGCCACCACTATAAGATTTGAAGTATATCTGTTTAATTAATTTTAGAATACTAGATATGTACTTTAAGTAATTTCTATACTAGTTGTTGCTGTACATGCGTAGTTCTCTTAAAAAGAAAAAACTTCTTATATATATATATATATATATTCTTGAATTTTTCATGACATTTCTTCTATTATTTTAAAACTTCTATTACATATTCTATTGCTATTTATACTTCTTTTATACTATTTCACCTGAATTTCGGAAGGGGATTACAACACCTTCCTCTAAAAACTAGTTTTAGCACTATTTTTCACACGTTTGTTTTCTGTTGTTTAACTTATCTCACCGTAACATCAGATCAAACCCACGAATTTTATCTCAGTGAGGTGCGTAAGATTGCTTCTATCATCGGCACGGGCTTTGGAGCTGCATTCAGACGACGGTATAAAGGGCACAAGTGGTTTAAGCCGAGCTGCGCTGCCAGGCAACCAGTCTGTGTTACTTCACAAAATCTGATTTAGGGCTCATGGTATAAAGTTCCACGTTTTCAACTTTATGCCGACTTGGGATAAGCGTCGACCAATCAGAGCGAACGCGCGAAACCTGAATGGGAAAACAGAGCGGGAAAGCTATAGACACATCCACGCATGCGCAAATTTAGCTTCCCTAAGTGGGTGCAGCTTAGACAAAGAACCTCTCTTAGACCCTGTGTCTCAGGTGTAAACAGAATTCTCGCATTTTATTCCTTGCGACTTTGCCTCTGTCACATTACGTCGCTTCTGTACGCAGCCTTACTCGACAGTGCCCACTTTAGACCGAGTTTTGAAGAAGAATCCTTCAGGAGTCCAATCCTTTTGTTTGATTCCGGGAAGTGATTTCGGGTTCTATTGGAATACAGGCTTTCTCGCAGTTGCCACTTCGCAACCCATTAATTAACTTCGGATCACTGAACTCCAAAATCCAATTCCCTCTTGCAAATTCGCCAGAGAGTATAGTCATTTCTGTCTGAAATCACTATAGGCTTCTTATTGTGCTGATACACATTTTACTTCCGCTGCTTTTATTTTTATAGTAATATGCATAGTGTGTTAAATTCTCGGTATCTAAATTTTCAAATGATAAAATATGAAATTGCAATTCATCAGATAGTAAGGTGTGCTACAAAAATTAAAATCATCAATTCTAGAAACAGTATGCAATCAAAGAGTATCACATGATTGGTTAATACTTTAAATACTCTAACGTATTACGGAGCATTTCATGACAGAACTCAATCTTTTAATCACTTTAATCCACCCGAAATATCATGGGTGCAAAAGTAGAAGGTAAGATTTTCCAGCTTTTTAGTCATTTTCCGTCCGAAATCTTCTGGATGCGAAAGGTTAAGATTTTAGCGCACTTGTTTTATCTTTGTTCTTTCTGTCTTCAGGCATTTCACAAGATCCTTTCAATAACTTCACGCGCTTCTTCTGTAAAGGCAGTTTTGCGAACCAAATCTGTAACGACAAAAATGAGCGAAATTTTAGAGAAATTAAATTATTAACTTATTTACAAATAAGTGACTTCATAAAAAAGAACCCAGAATTAATAAATAAATTTCGAAAAGGTAAAATGAATTAAAATATGGCTTTTAGTACTCAAGCATATAGTCAAATCCCGTTATAGCAAACCTGGCTTATAATGAAATTTTGCTCTCGTCAAGTTTCTTATATATACTTAATGTTAATTTCTATTATTATTGCGAACCTCGAAGACTATGAAAATAGGATATAGCGAACTGTGTGTCTTCCACTGAAAATTTTTTTCTTTATTCTGGTCTTGCGTACAGATGTCACGCAAAAATATCGTTAGATTGCATTCGATAGCCGTCAAAATGGATATTTTCCTTGAAATATGATACCCAAAATTTTTGAAGATTACAATACTTCCTTTACTTCGCACAAGGAAGTAAAGAAGTGAATGGGTTCTTTGAATCCATTCAAATTTCTTTGAGTGAGTTGCTTGACAGAATTCTATTCAAGGCTGATATATTTTGAAACGTTCGCTATTTCGGGAAAGAGGAAGTAGCGAATTTTATGAGCTTTCGGTTTCACAAGTTATTCTTTTTGTTATGAAACGAAAGGTTTTGACTTTTGTCGGTTTCTTTTGTTTGAGAATAAATGCTTTTCAAAGTCGAATGATGTTTTGCATTTTTTAGTTCTTTTACAAGACATAAGATATAGTTTACAAAGGTTATTAAATTTTTACATTGCAACCATACATGATTATATGATTTATATACATGATTATATATAAATGATTGTATTCTCTCTAGACAACACAGAACACGTGTAAGGGACGAAATTATCTTCTCTTTTCACATTTTTCAGAAGAGGAAAACTTTCATATATTATTTGACCAAATTCTCTGCACTCTGTTTCTATGTCGAAAATTCATTCGCACTGCGAGTTGTAAACATAAAGCTTATTAACCGAAGTTAAGTGAACATTATTCGAAAAACGCAAGATCGATGCAGGCAAATCAATATCTACCAGATATAGAGTTTATCCAAATCTACAGTACGTACCAGTTGAAAAAAATCGAAACTCTAATTCCGCTCATGGTAAACATTTGGGTACGAAGAAAAAGCTTGAGAAACGTGAAGCACAGGGGATGTTGGAGAAGCATCGCTGAAATGGTTCGCAAAGAACGAACAGTAATAAGTGCAATTAAATCTTAATGCGATTTTTTTAAAATTAAAATTATTATTGGCTTCTTTTGATAGATATGACAATGTTAATCAGTCTTTTCTTTATCATGCTTCAGTTTTACTCATTTTTGTAAGATAATCCATTTGTTTTATCGGATCCGACATAACGAACCAAATTTCTGATCCCTGAAGTTAGTTACAGCACGGTCCGACTATAATATAGTTCATCACTTTAGAATTTGTAACTTGCTTTAAACTTGGAGAAATCGTTTCAGACAGAGTTAATTACTTTTCTTCCATGGAACAAAAACCATCACTGGAAGCATGTCAAGAAAGATATATTCATGTTTTAGGGCAGAAAGGAATGCTACTGAGATTTTACCTTTCCATATGCATACTGATGCACATTCACAAAGCAGATTGCTCTACTTTGAAAATGGACTAATGTTTTCTGCGCATGCAATGGACGTCAAAGAGTTTTGGTTTCTACTAGCAGTACTATCAGATGCTAAAACTTTAATTCATACAAAACGTTATATTATATATACTGGAAGCTGCTGCAGTTGGTCCAGAGTTATAAGGTTGTAAGGTTTATTATACGTTTACTAACAGTTATTTTAAGTTTTGTATTTTTCCTATCTTATTCTAATTTCAGCTTACACTTTCCTGCCAGAATGTAAATTCAAAAACGCAGATAATGCAAATGAGAAAGAATACTATTTAAGTCGTGACTTAACCGACTTCAGGACAGAGAGTCTGATTCCCTGATTAGCGCGCGTTTGGCTTCTGGTTACATCTCTCTTAGCTGTTATTACGCTCTGCCATATCTTAGGCCCTTGCTAGGCTTCGCCGATTTAATTAATACTTAGGGGCCAACTAGTTAGATTCTGATAGGTTTGGCTATATCCTTTAAGAGCTTTAGTTAAGTTAATTTTAGTTCAAATTATTAGTATTTTAAGTCCAAGCCCGAGTGGCGGCTTTATGTAAAGTTCCAAGTCGGAACTGACTTGTAAATATACTGAGTAAAAAAGAGTTTTAAACCCTTCTTAAATCTCACGTGTTCTGTTCACACTTAAGCGATTATTCGCTTGTTAAGTGTTCGTGGGGTTTGAAGTTAGAACTTTAGATTTAAAGAGAAAACCTCACAAGGTATTTCTCCCGACTTCTTCGCATGTCTTCGTGGTGTAGTGGTCAGCACGCTCGACGTGTAACCGAGAGGTCCGTTGTTCATTTTCATGTTTCCTGCTTCGAAATAACCTATTGTCTCTACAAAGTATTAGCCAAACGAAATTTTGATGCCAGTCTGTGGATAGTATCTATAACCTGTGAGTAAGTGAGTTTAAATAATTCCTACCATGCAAATATAAGTACATATATTTAACAATTTAAAAACCCATTTTTTTTTAAATTATGTAAAAGTCAACATCACATTGATGTTAGGATTACGTTACGTTTTAACATTCTGTAGATTAACAGATTCTCCTCGTTAATAACAAATTTCTGCTGCAAGTTAGGGATCACCCATTGATCAATCATTTCAGTATTTTTGATAATACTACGTCATATTCCACAGGGCAACACTAATGGTCTGCCAAGTCAAAATTTAAGTAACATTTTTATTACATAAAAGCTAATAAATCCTTAAATTAAATGTTTCAGCATCTTTTAACTTGATTTCATTTTTTTAAATTGCAAATTAAGAACTAATTTGTGAATTTCTAATCATATTTGCTATCTTGAAGCAACTGCAATCACAAAGCGTTGAAATTCCACAGATTCTAAAAGAACTGCATTGAAGAATTCCGAGAGAATTTTTCAGACGTTGTATAAGGTATTTCTCCCGCCTTCGGGGCGTAGTGGTCAGTACACTCGGCGCGTATTCGAGAGGTCCGTGGTTCGAGTGCCGGCGAGGGCACCGCTCATTTTTCATGTCTCCAGCATAAAAACTAACCTAATGTCTCCACAGTAGCGCCCGAACTAAAATGTAGTGGATGAGGATTCTTCACTACCAGGAATTGACGACTGGGTCCCAATCCAAAGTTACTCTTTAAAAAGGGGGAGTATATAAGATATTTCTCTCGCCTTCTTAGCATGCCTTCGTGGTGTAATGGCCAGCACACTCGGCGCGTATTCCAGAGGTCCGAGGTTCGAGTCTCGGCGAGGGCATTGCTCATTTTTTATGTCCCCAGCTTCCTAATGACTCTAACTCAGTTATCATTTGCTGTTCAATAGTTTCGACTTTTTCATTGACGTTGAATTGTATTGTTATTGAGCGGCAGACTTTTTAACGTTGTACCCGTATTCATTTTGTGGAGTTTCACCCTTTTATTTAACAGTTAAATGTGGGGAAACACTTACACCGATAAGCGAATAATCGCTTAAGTGTGTGAACAGAGACGTAAGACTCAAGAAGGGTTAACTACCTTTTATTTCTCAAAATAAGAATTAACACAGTCGGCTCCTATCTCAGAGCGTACAGCAAAGCCTCCACTTGGGCTTGAACTTCAAAGTAATAAGAATTAAATCTTAAGTAATACTTAGCTAAAAAGATATAGCCGAAGCTATCAGGATTCTAAGTAGTTGGCCCCTAAATCTCAATTAAGCAGGTGAAGCTATCAAGGGCGTGAACTAGGCCGAGCGTGGTAATAGCTTAGAGAGAGACTAAAGGCAAACGCGCGCTAGTCAGGAACTCTGGCTTTCTGACGATGTCTGTGAAAGATCGACTAACTGAATATTCTTACTCATTTGCATTAAACGCGTTTCTGAAAGTACATTCTAGTAGGAAATTGTAAGCTGAAATTAGGAGAGACAGGAAAGTGTGATAAACTTAAAGTAACTGTTATACACTCAGGATAAACCTTACAATTTTCATAACTAGCATTGCTTCTCAAACTATAGGTAATAAATAATACATTTTGATAAGCTATATGCGGGTATCCTTATTAATTTAGTTGGAAATGCTATATGAAGCTTCAAGTCCTTATTTATAACTCTTAGCCGTCGATGGTGTCAAAAACCATTTAAGTTCTCTCTTTGTTTTAAATAGTTATCTCTTCGATTATTAAATAAAAATTTATTTTTGAAATTTTTATTTTATTTTGAAATTATTTATAGTATTATTTTTGAAATTTTTATTATTTTATTTTTTATCTGCAAATATGAAAATCTTTCATTTTTGACGATTTCATTGCCTCGTTATTAAGTTTTTTTTTTCGAAAATGAGCCATAAAAGTAATTTTGAGTTTCGCGGTGACGAAATAAAGCCAATTATTCTTCAGAATATTGTTGTTATTGTTGGCATTTTCGTTTTCATGTAACATCGGTAAATTCTTAGAAATCATATACTTAAATATCGAAATTTAAAAATGGTAGAATTAAAACTAATTTACTTTTCTTATAATGACATATACGTTTGTAAATCCTACAACTACAAATACACTGTAAATATGATTATATTGTTGTTCTATTATCGCTAGTATCCTTTCTATTGTGTTCTTAGAAAAAGAAAAAAAAATCAGCAGCAATTTCCACAATGGACGTGGTAACACGGTGCAAAGGTTTGGTCTCTCGCAGAAGTGTATATTCAGTTTTAAATGCAGAAAAAGTATGGCAAGCAGATATTATTTGGTCTCTCATAACATTGTCTACTTAGTTTAATTTATAAAAATGATTTTTAAACATTCCCTTAATTCAATACTTAACAGCTTATTCGCTAAAAACCAGTAAATTAATATTTTGGCATTTCAATACGAAGCACTAGCAATGAAATATAATTTGTTTTGTAAAGTACAATTTATATTAAAATTAGACAAAAAGGAAATTTCAGACGGGCATTCTTTCAAAATTTATTCTTCAGAATTTTTTTTGTCAGCATTTACATAATTTGAAATCGGTTGTCACTGAAAAATATTTTTTCCCTTTTCCCCAAATTTTAATAGTTTAATAAATTAATAAAGCCTTTAAAATAACAACAAAAACATTGGTCTCATTCAATTTTAAACTTCTGTCAGCTATAAAACTGACTGAAGTCTCCGAAAGTTAAACTTTCAGATCATTTTCTCAATTATCTGCAAAATTCGTTATTTGGTTCTTAAAAATACCATCCCTGACTTTAATTCTCGGAGAATTTATAGCATTTTTTATCGGTATGGCTTGCATGTAACGATTAGCTTAAACAGAACTAAAATTTTGTTTCAAAGAACAAGAATCCTACATTTGAAAAGGAAAAATAAAACAAATTTCAATAACTAATCATAGTTGGTCATTCAGTCGAAATTTCGATTAATTTTGTCAATATTAATTAAATTGTTTTCTCGAAAATTATACAAAATACTCCTACAGTTGGTAAAATGAATTCCTTTTAAGAGTTTCTTATTCACAAAAAATTACCTGCTTTAGTTGATAACATAAATTCTGACTCACTTCTTCCCAATGCTTTCAAAATCCTAGTATTTTCGCCTTACAATATCTCATAAGTGTTTTCCGTGATAAATTGTGCCACGTGCATTTTCTCTTTGCTAAACCCATTGATTTTTTTTCTTTTTCTTTTTTTGTCCCCATCTTTGGAAGCATTTTTTGCTTTTGAAGAGGAGGAATGTTGAAATCGACAGAGTTTTATTCAAAATCTGTACCAGTTTAAAGTTGCTTTTCTGGCTTAATTTAATTTTTAACACTGATATGTTTCTCTTCCAATAAGATATAGTTTATAATGAAAAAAATTATCACAACAATAAATAAGTGAAAACAACATAGGAAAAAAAACATACTTTGTACTCTTCATTCTCTTCAGGAGAAATCGGAATAAATTCAGAAAGAAAAGAAATAAATTCAGAAGCAAAGAGAGGTATTTTCTTCTGATGAGCCAATCTGCGATGAGTAAGGACCTAATAAACAAAAACAGCAATAAACTTATACGTACACATAAAAAAACTTAAAGAACAGTTTTTTTTTCTTTATGACAAATTGCATGATTTTATTAAACATTTATGTAACAGAATTTAGTACATTACAATACTACCGATTTTTTTTATTTAGCGCAGATTTTAGAAAGCAACTATTAACGGAAATATAAAGACTGAAATCTTCATTGTGCAATACAGGATGAGGTATACAATGCGCTCTAGCACAAGTATTTATGTCCAACTAATAATTTTATACGAATTTTATTATGCAAAGCAATAAAAGAATTTATTTGCAAAATTGGTAATAATTTGATTGTTTCCAGACTAAACAATAGGGTTGCCCAGCTCCGCCGAACTTAATGGCACTACGGGTCCTTCCCCCCGCAGAACCGGGGCCGAGGTTCAACCTCTTTCCCGAAACCTTGAGGGGTCGGCGTAACGCACCCAATTTGGGGCGTCACTGGTCGTCAATTTACTACCCACCAGTCGCTCGGGCGAGCCCGTCGCAGGGGGACATTACCCAGCAAACCTGAGGAGTTATCCCCGGGCTACCAGTACCACCTTGCTCTAAGACATGCCGAACCCTGGGCCGGACAATAGATGACCTTTCCGGAGCTCCCAGAACCACTAGGTTCATAATTTCTATACCCCCGTGGCCGAGACTGTCTAGGTACAGATCCTAGCCAGTCGCTTCGTAGAGTTCTCTACGTCGACCCCCGGGAGGGAATTATTTCCAGACTGTCACTCTCTTTTTTCCTGCTCTGTTTAAGAATCTGTCACTATGAGAATTCAACTTTTTCGGTGTTTAAATAGTCAAAATAAACTGCTGGCCATCCAGAATGCAAAATTGAAGGAAGTATTCAAACATCATGCAACTTGCATCATGTGTATACCGCGATGGAATACGCAAATGATTACGATTTCAGCGCACGCCCACGGCGAATGCAGCGCTGTTTACAGTCCGTATACACTGACTACCAATAAGTATTTGGACGCCTATGCAAATGACATATCTGCGGTCCTAAAGTACGTCACGGACTCCGCCGGTATATATCGTGTAGGAAAATGCATCGGCTTTAGTCGCATGCAAGATGCCTCACAGTTCGGAGCTCTCTGATTTCGAGAAAGGTATAATTATCGGGTATCACAAATGTGGGATGTCCTTAAGGGACATATCTAGCGATCTGAAGCACCCAAAAGCGACAGTGGCCTATGAGATTAAAGAAGTGGAAGGTGAGCGGTGATTGTCGAAATGTGCCCTGTGTCGGCAGACCAACGAAACTGGGAGATAGAGACCGACGAGTGCTGTCCAGAGAAATTCTTAAGAACCGCACCCAACCGATGGCCCTCATCCGCGAGGAGTTTCAACAGGCATCCGGGAGTATTGTTTCAATGAATACCATCCGTAAGGAAGCACATCTGCTTATTTTTCACGGTCGTGTTGCTGCCCATAAGCCTTTGACCACAAAGTCCAACCGCGTGGCTCGGTTAATGCGGTGCAAAGCACATCGAAATTGGACCGTAGATCAGTGGAAACGGGTTCTTTGGAGTGACGAATCAAGGCTCACCCTTTACCGTTCGGATGGCAGGGTCTGGGTCTGGCGTCTACCTAGAGAACATCTCCTGCCACAATGCATTGTGCCAACAGTCAAGTTCGGCGGAGGTGGAATTATGGTCTGGGGGTGTTTCTCCTGGTATGGGCTGGGACCCTTGGTCCCCATTCATGGTAAACTCAACTCCGATGCCTACTACACTATTTTGGATGACAATGTGCTTCCTACGTTGTGGCAGTTTTACGGGTTGGACCCCTGTTACTTTCAGGACGACAATGCCAGTTGTCATGTTTCGACGTCAAACAAGGCTTGGTATTGTGCCAATGGAGTTCATCGAATGGACTGGCCTGCCCAGAGTCCAGACCTGAACCCTATCGAGAACCTCTGGGACGAGTTGCATCGCCGAATTCAGGGGTGCACTATCCGTGCAAAATCGGTGAAGGAATTTCTATGTCTTCTCCAAGCCGAGTGGAAGAAAATACCACTAGCTGTCATACAAAGACTTGTGGAAAGTATGCCCCGGAGGGACCACGCTGTAATTACCTCTCGTGGAGGCTCTACCAACTATTGATTTTAAATAAAGTTAGTTTTTCTTATCTATCACAGGTGTCCAAATACTTATTGGTAGTCAGTGTATAAAGGAAGGAAAGATTGCCGTTTTGAATAACGTGAATTGTTCTTTCGTGAGATATTTTGAGCTTGCAGCTTCAATATGCTTAGCAGAAAAACAGAGCAGCTTTCGAGTATGTTTCTGAGTTCGATCGAGGCAGAATCGTTGCATATCGAAATTGCGAACTATCCCTCCTGAAAACCAGTCATCGTGTCGGACGTAACCAAGCAACAGTCATGCGAACATGGAATCGGTGGATACAGGAGGGAATGACTAGGTTAGGTTAAGTTAGGTATAAGTGTAGAGGGTCACCTATTATTTACCCTGGGTAAGTAGGTATAGGCCCCTTACGCTAGCTATCCAGATTAGCAACGCTTTTCTGGGACCCACGGTGCCGTTTTGGTGTAGAGGTGCTTCTGTTGTCTGGAGGAAGCGACATCGCAAGCTCTGCCACTGACAATAGCAACGCTTCTCCCCCTCCACGGAAAGACAGACATATTGCGCGCATAGCACTGATTGAAGCGCACTGCTACATCCTCAACCATACCAGACAGGAGCAACTGCAACCGCTTTATCTCCGCACTCCGCGGAAAGACAGGCGTATTGTGAGCATGACACTGATTCGAGCGCAAATGCCATATTCTCAATCCTATCAGAACGAATGCTGTCTGTAACACAACAATCGTTATCTACACAAACAATTCGGCGTCGTTTACAGTACAATGGACTGTCCGCTAGGTGCCCATTGCTTCGTTTAGCTTTACATTTAAACTACAGGGGTTTTGGTCCACTGAACCTGCGGAAATGAACATCCGAATGGCATAACATTGCGTTTTCGGACGAATCATGCTTTTGCTGCAGCCTCACCATGGTTGAATTAGAGTTTGGAGATACCGTAGAGGCAAATTGCTCGACTGTTGTGTTTTGCATAGTCAATACTGGTCCTACACCCGGTATTATGTTGTGGAGTGGTCTTGGATTCCATCCCCGCCCCACCTAGTGCGCATTATCGGTACACTTACCAGCTAACGCTATATCTCTGAAGTTTTCCAGCCTCTTCTCCTTACCTTCAGGGCTTGCCTGTGGTCACATTTCAACAGAACAGTGCGCGATCACACATTGCTCAAGCTTTCTTCTTAGCGCACCATATTGCATTGTTACGCTGGCCTGCCCGTTCAACAGACCTAGTGCCCATAGAGCATGTCTGGTCAATTATTGGAGAACGTTTAACCCAGCTTATCACTCCCATGGGTACAACCAGATGAACTTCGATTACGTATGGACGCAGCATAGTCATTCCTCAACAACACATTCAGAGCCTCTTTCATTCAATACCGCGGCGTGTAGCAGCGATTATTGACAAACATCGGGCGACACTCATTACTGGTTTTCTCGTCTTCCTCACCTCAAAGAAGGTTGTATTTCAGAACAATTAACAATGATAATATGTGCAATCACTGAAATAAATTTGGTTTTGATATCTTTTGTCATTCTTTGAGCTGCATTTTGGATGACCAGCAGAGTATATGAGATCTGTCAACAAGTCAACAAGATTTGCAATTAAAATGCGAAGTTATAAATTACATAATAAAAATTGTATCATAAATTTTCTTCCCAACAAAACAAGCTACTAATGCTAACTGTCAATCAAAAGATATATATAAATTAAAATAAAATACATTGTACATTGGTTAGCTCAGAAACATACTATTTAACCTTCACATTACTCGGAACACCAAACTTAATTAATAAATACTATTTATGTTGAGCACTATTCTGAAAGATTAATTAATTAAAAAAGAAAAAAATTAATAGAATTAATACCGAACTAAAGTGGTAAGTTTTCTAACAAGAAGTCTCAAATTTAAACAGTTGAAACAAAAACTTGGAAAACAAAACTGAAATAAAGGTAAATTGATAAAAAATTTAAAAATTCACAAATACTTAAATTAAAAAATAGTTAATTATTCTTTGGTCTTTGTCAAAGATCAGTGGAAAGAATCATAAGCAAGTCCCAGTTTCTGAATTACATCTGGATGAATTATTAGAAAATTTACCACTTAATCGATATTGATTATATTCATTATATTTTCTTTCTTATATATAACATAAACTCCGGATACTGAAATACGGATTGTATATTGATTCTACATGAATACTATATGTATGTACACTGCGGGGGAGGGGTGAGGATAGTTCTATACCTCCCGTTCACCTGGGCCGATTGACGAAATTCAAATAGCGTTTTTCCCGGCTCGAAAGCGTGACTTCGGATATATATCAGATTTATATATAGCATTGTTCTAATATAGGTATTTTGACACAAAATCGGACTTTTCCTGAAATGAGAGGCCAATTTTTTTTTATGTCAAGTCATTTCAGAAAAAGTCCGATTTTGTGTCAAAACACCTATATTAGAACAACGGTATATATAAATATAATACATATCCTAAATCGCGCTTTCGAGACATAAAAAATGCAAGCTGAATTTCAGCAGTCGGTCCAGTAGAACGGGAAATATAGAACTGTCCTCCTCCTCCACCCTTTTTTTTTTTTTTTTTTTTTTTTTTTTTTTTAATGTACTGTAAAAGGAAATGAGGGTAATTAATGTTTAATTTTGATATACCTTTTCTATGGCATATATTACATGAGGAGCTGTGAAACCTTCAGATGCCTCACACAGAGCACTCAGGTTTAACTGTGGGCCAATCATGCATTGTTTATTTAAAATCATTTCCCTCCACAATGCTAGGAAATTTATAACATTTTAAAATAAAAGTTCAAGCTTATAAAATTCAGCAACATTAAACAATAATTCAAGAAACATTAATATTTTTAAAATTCAGTTTTTATTGACATGAAAAATTTAAAGATCTGAAAAATGGATCATGAGTAAATCAGCATATGATAGAGAATACATTCAAAATTACTGTAATTTTAAATACATCTGATAATATTTTTCTAAATAATGAAAATAGAAAATTACAGTTAATTTCCACTTTTGTGTTTCAGATAAGCAATGAAATGTTTAGAATTTAATTTGCAAATTAAATTTTACATTAGAAATGTGTAAATGATTTGCAGTAATTTTCATAATAAAAGCATTTATGGTAACCATGCTATTTTATATCATGCACACGTAAATTATTTGACTTTTGTAGTATAATATATATCTATTGAAATGAAAAATAAAGGATAATCAGGAAAAGAAAATGAAAACAGAAATGTTTTTGTTTAAATTTAATTACTTTATTGGGTCTGCAGTGGCTATTCAATCAGGCTTTAAAAACATTTTGTACACATAAGAACGCATTACGTGAGTGAGCGTAAAACAGTGGGGATAGAAAACTAAAAACTATAACTGAAATGCATGTGCATCTAGTAATAGTAATTTTAATTGGCGTATATTTTGACTAATAGTAATATTGATTGGTGTATATTTTGACATGTTAAGAAAAAATTAAATTGCTGCGAAAAATATTGAGTAATTGGAAGAATAGCTTCTGGATATACATTCAGAGTGATAGATGTAAACCTATCAGGAATACTGTTTCTTCTAATTGATTTTGCAAACATAACTGGACTCCTGAGTAGGAAGAGGGAGCTTACTAAAAGCTATGTTCGTGCGTGTATGGAAGATACAACAAAAATAAGAAGGGTTAAAATTACCCTTTATTTGCTTATCGATTTCACAGACGTTCCTGCACTTCGGAATACAAAGACCAACCACTTGTGGTCAGAACGTAAAAGAATATAAGACTAACTAACTAAAATTTAAATAAGAGCTAACTTTTAATATTTCACACAGATGACTAGCACTAAGACTGGCTTTTTAAATCACTACGTCTGTAGTACGCAAACTGCGGAAAACTACAATACGTCTTTAACTTTCAAGAGGATTTAAACCTCTGGCCTTGAAGGCGGACAGCAACTGATTGCAAGCTCGCGTGAAGACTTGTAGCAACAGGGCTCTCTCTCTTTCCTTCTACTACTGCTCTTGGCAAAAAGCCACAACTTAAATACTTAAGCGTTAGCAAGTACAATTTGCATAAATATATTCACGCGCTCATTCTGGCCGGAAGTGGAAAATAAGAGATGATAGTAAAGTTTTAAAATAAAATAAAGGTTAGTCAACTTAAGATCCTTACAAACCCAAAATGTCTTTAGATAGTGCAAACAGTTTTAGGCAGAAAGGGAAGGTTTTTAGAGACAGAGATAAAACAAAGCCATCCAAACGCTGGAAGAATGTTTCACACTTTCAAAAGTGAAAAAGAACAGGCAGATGAGAGGTTATTAACAGGCTACAACCACTTTGGAGAACTGTTTTATGGCTTTAGTAGTACAGAAAAACAGGAGGATGACAACACAATAGATTGGTTGCAAGTTTCCTGCACCAACAGGGACGATACTATAAGGATTGAATATATTCTAAGAAGCTTCTATGAAATAATTAGTAGTACAGAAAAACAGGAGGATGACAACACAATAGATTGGTTGCAAGTTTCCTGCACCAACAGGGACGATGCTATAAGGATTGAATATATTCTAAGAAGCTTCTATGAAATAATGTCCTTAACTACCCACAAAATATACCATTTAAATTGGCATGGAGATAATCATCATTCCAATTCTATGCATCAGAGTTGAGTTCTCTTCTTGCATGACTTCAGATTTTACCTGAAAACAATTCCAAAGGCAAAATTAACTGCAGAGCTCGAGATAAGACCTACCACTAGCAACAGTCTAAGAAATATACAAGGAGTTGATAAATGAATACTGCGGTTTTAAAAATTAATAATAAATTGATGATGTATTTACCTTGTACAGTCTCACCTTCTTTTTTATCATATAATGGTGAACTCTAGAAAGACTGCAAAGGAATAATCCTTTTGTCTTAAACTGCAGACAAAGTCAAAAGAAGTGTGTAAATAGATATTTTATTCGAAGAAAAAATTAACAATTACCCAACTTTGATTTACACAAGCCAAGCATTTCTGGCTTAACAGAAATACGTAACGTTGAATAAATTAAAATGTGGTAGATTAGCCTAACGGCTCAGAGAATACACACAGAAAAGGCTCTGGTTTGTAGAAAAACTGGCGAGACAAGCCAAACGGCTAGAAGCACTCAACACCATAGGAAAAATCGCTAATAATCACGGCACAACGAGGACTGGAATAGGCAGACACATTCTAACACTAACTTCCGAAACTCTTGCTTAAATAGGACTTCTTTCTATCTCAGTCTGACTAAACACTCGCTGTCTCATTTACATTCTGGCATGAAAAGCGTGGGTGAAAACGGAGTGATAGAAAAGGCTTGTAACTTAAAATTAAGTACTAGGTTAAAATAAATAGATAAACCTTACATCCTTACCCAAGTAAAACTGCACCGCAAGCGCGTTGGCAACAGTCCAAGTTTTTCATATGCTGCCTGCTGTTTGCTTGTCATGCTTACTGCGCAGCCGCAGTGCCAGTTTCCAAGATGATGCTGCAGCAGGAAAAGGCTTTCTGTGTATTTCTGTTTTGAGGTGTCCAGATCTGTGGTTTCAGTGTAGTGCGAGTTTCGTGCACGTTTTCTGTGCGGTGTCCAGAGAGAAAAGGCACGGCCCATTTTTCTTCGAACAAGAAACTGTGATCGGTGACTCATTTCTAGGTAGGTTGGAAACCTGGTTGTTAATCTAACTGAACACCAATTATGATGATTACATTTTGTAACTGGACGGTGCTTCGCTCCATTTTCACAGAAATGTAGGAGAGCTTCTTCATCGTGTTATTCAGCAATGCTCGATTGGACGTGCTGCAGCAGCAGACAACAACCTTCTCCCTTGGCCACCCCGTTTACAGTATTTAACACCATGCGATTTCTTTCTTTGGGAGTTTGTTAAAGACCAAATTCCTTGAGAAAGTTTGCATAAAGCATGCTCTGTAGACCGTCTGGCAGAGAAGTTATACCGAGTGTGGGAAGAATTACACGGGATTAACACGTAGATGTGTGTCGTGTGACCAGGGATTCACATATTGAAGGATTGTGATTAACACAACAAAAACTTGGACGGTTGCCGCTGCTTGTGCTGTAAGGTTTGCCCATATAAAGTAACACATCTATTTATTATTAATTTTTAAACCTGCACCATTCATTTTTAAGCACTCTGTAGATTTATAGATTTTTTATCATAATTTAGGATGGGAAAATATCAAACGACTGCACAAACTCGCATGTCTTTCAGATCGATTCTTTGAATAAACTGAAGACTCAAACGGATATGGACTCAAGTAATACAGACTGAGATGATTACCTCGTTTTCACAAATTTCACTTTATTAGAAAGGATGGAATACTCTTGCTAGATATTAGTTTTCATTTTCATACGCAAAACATTCGTGACTCAGAAGGAAAAGAAAGGCATTTTCTTTTTTTTTTTCAAAATATACAAGTTAAAAAGCCAAAGTTGTAGTGGAAATAAGAAGAAGCGTCAATAATTCCAAAATTTCCACTTCTGAAACAATGCATGCATGATTCATGTGATTGGAAGCTTATGAAGGAAGCAAGTAATATACTCTTTGCATATTGTTTTATGAGAGGAAATGTATTACTTTAAAAACACAAAATCAACTATAAAGCACACAAAATTAGAGGCAACTGTTATACATCATTCCTTAATTAAATAGGCCCACCAAGCTGAGTTGCAAGGCAATTAAATACAAGTGTAGTCTGATCTGGATTCAAATCCTGGCGAATGGATGTGTTCATGGTTTCCCCCATGAATAACATGAATGTGAGCCAGTTTCTCTTAAAAACTCCTCCATGGAAGCATTTACCTCTTTAAGCAGATAGGCCCTAATGTATTACTATAATCCAAATAATTCAGTTCAGTCCAACACGCAATTATGCAATAAGTAGTACCCTTCTGATATTGCACACTAAACTGCATATCTTCCAAATAGCAATTTCTCGATGAATTAAAACAGAAATACCTTTTTCACCTACAAAACCGTTCACTTTTCCTGTCTTATTATTGAGAAATACTTCCAGATGAAGCAAGATTTGATATTTTACATCAAATCTATTCAGTTCTCCTAAAAACGCGTGCCACTTTTGATAATAAATATAAACTAAAGGCTTTAGACAGGCTAAATGATATTTAATGTGTGGGGTTCCAACCTCTTATCTAACAGCTAAATGTGAGGAACCTTGCGAACAGATAAGCGAATAATCGCTTGAGTTCGGGAACAGAGATATAAAACTCAAAAAGAGTTAATTACCCTTTATTACTCAAAATAAGAGTATACAGTCGGCTCCTTTCTCAGAGCGTTACAGCAAAGCCTGTACTTAGGCTAGAACTCAAAGTAATGAGAAATAAATCTTAACTAAGCTAAAAAGATATAACCGAAGCTACCAAGATTCTAAGTAGTTGGCCTCTAAATCTTAAATAAACTGGCGAAGCTATCAAGGGCCTGAAGTACGGCCGAGCATACTAATAGCTTAGAGAGACGTAATTAAAAGGCGAACGCGCGCTAGTCAGAAACTCTGGTTTTCTAAATGAAACTTCGACTTAAATACTACTCTTATTCATTTGCACTAAACGCGATTCTAAAAACACATTCTGGTAGGAAATTGTAAGCTGAAAATAGAAAGGATAGGAAAATAGCTTTAACTAAAAATTAACTGTTAGAAACTTAGGATAAACCTTACAAATGATATAAATACATTTTATGCGGTGTCAAATTGTAAATGTTTAATAGTATGAAGCAAATAAATAAAATGAAGTGTTAATTAAATGAAATTAATGAAGTAAATAAATAAATGAAATGAAAGTTATTAGTAATTCTGTAATATAAAAGAATGTCTTTTATATTACAGAATCTTGTAAAAATATTAAAGGAAAAAGGATTACACAACAAGATATTCTTATATATTACAGGATTACTGATAAATTTCATTTCATTTATTTATTTACTTCATTAACATTTCATTTAATTAGCACTTCATTTTCATTTATTTACATCATACAATTAAACATTTACTAATTCACACCGCAATAAATGTATTTACATCATTTAAATGTCATTAATCGTGAAACACTTGAGAACTATCAACGTGAAAAAAAAAAAAAAAAGCATCTTTGTAGGTGACATTCTAATGAAAACTACCGTGCGTTCTACATCACGTGCGGGGAAAAATATTTCAGCCACTGCAGACTAAATCAAAAGCAAATTTAAAATATTTTGCAGCCTTAATAAATACAGGCACAAGAGGTTTACAATATTTTTTTTTTTGGTTTATCTTCTTCAGCGTGTATGTAAGTTCTAGTTTCATTCTCATACTACATATTATTGATTAAAATAAATATTCTTTAATAATAATATACAAAAATTGCTTAAAACGTTTTATAAAAAATAATAAATTTTCCTTGGATAACTAACCTGTAATTTTATTTTTACACAAGGAATTTTCAAAATAAATGTCAAGATGACTTATTACTGAGGAAGAAGAAACATAGCTATGAATGCAAATATCAACTATTTAATCGTAATGCTTCAATAAAGTGCTATATATAAGAACATAGCAAATTAAATATCACATAACAAAGCTTTCTCATTTTATAACACTTATATATTTTTTAACACTTATATAAATGTTCTCATTTTATAACACATAGATTATAACTGTATAAAATAAAGTTGAAGAAATATATACATTAACAACATTATATACTTTAAAAATAAAGTTGAAGAAATATATACATTACATATTTAAACAAAAAAAAACAATTTCAATTATTAAAGAGATCAAAGTATTCATTACATTTAATTGTACTTCTTATAGAAAACCCAAGTTTTATACATACAAACCCCTTTATCTTGAAAACACTCTAAAACTGGATAGGCATTTTATAAATGCAACCATATTGCATTTTAATATGGCACATACTTGATATATATATATATATATATAGGGTGTTTCAGAGATCATGGGACAAACTTAAAGGGGTGGTGGAGCGTACTAAAACATGCATTTTTTTATAGGAATGTAGAGTCTAAAGTGATGAGTTAAGGCAGAAACGCAAAAAAACAACGCGAGAGGAAAATGTGTTTATGTACAAAATCAACGCAAAGTGCTTCTTTGCAGCAATACAGTATTCACTATAAATGTTCAAAATTGCGACCACCAGCAGTAATACATGCTTGGTAACGTCGCAGAAGGGACTGACGAACATTTTGAAAAACGACAGGCATTTCGCGCACGCTTGCAGCCGCAATGGATAGTCGTGCAACGAGGTCCTCCAATGAGTCAACGGGAGTCTCGTAAATGATGCTTTTCATATGGCCCCATAAAAAAAATCCAAGCTGGATAATCTAGCGAACGGGTGGCCATCGAACGGCATCGGCCCGGAAATGTCCCATCCAAGTAATTGCGGACCCACACGTGGTTATGGGCTGGAGCACCATCATGCTAGAACCACATGCGATCACGAAGGACAGCCGGAGCATCATGCAGCAATTCCGGTAGCACCTCTTGCAGAAAAATATGATAACATAAGCAATTTGTACGTGCAGGTATGAGGTATGGGCCTATGAGGCAGTCGTTAACAATACCCGTCCGCACATTCACGGAGAAGTGGGTTTGGAATGCACGTGGACGCGTGGATTATCAGTTGCCCACACGTGCATGTTGTGGCTATTGAAGCTGTCGTCCTGGGAGAAAGTTGCCTCGTCCGTGAATAGATCATCCGATGGGAAATCTGCCTTCGTCTCACACTGCTGCAAGAACCAATGACAGAAATAAACTCGAAGAGGGTAATCTGTCTCTTGCAAGGCTTAGACTCTCTGCATATGGTATGGGTGTAAACCATTTTCATTCAATACTCTCCAAACGGTGGAATGACCATTTTCATTCAATACTCTCCAAGCGGTGGAATGACTCAGCTGCATACGATGTGCAATAGCTCTTGTACTTGTCTGAGGTGACTCATGCACAATGTTCAAGATGGATTCTTCGATGCGAGGTTGTCGTGCAGTTCTTCTTCCACTCCTAGTGTCAGAGGTGGCTTCAAATGACCCATTTTCACACAGAGACCGATGCAACCTCTCGAACATTGTGTGCTTAGGCATATGGCTGTTCGGAAACCATTCCTGGTACATCCGTAGCGCTGCTCTGCCGTTCCCATTAGCAGCAACATACATGAGATGCATGTCAGCTTTTTCCCTGTGCGTAAACTCACCCATCACGTTCGACATCAGAGTTGCGAATGTATCGGATCGCGGTTTGTCCGGTTCACTACCGCCCTCTACCGCTGGATTGCCAGCCAATAACAGCTGTAGTTCCTATTACTGTTAGCGTTCCCTTTTTTGAGCATTTATTGTGCATACTGTATTGCTGCAAAGAAACACTTTGCGTTGATTTTGTACATAAACTTTTCCTCTTGTGTCGTTTTTTTTTTGCGTTCATGCCTTAACCCGTCACTTTAGACCCTACATTCCTATACAAAAAATGCATGTTTTAGTACGCTCCACCACCTCTCCAAGTTTGTCCCATGATCTCTGAAACACCCTGTATATATAAAAGAAAAGATGTTTCTGATAATGGTACACGTAAGCCTTTTACTGAAATAATGAAACTCACCTCTTCTACAGTTGTGATCCGGTTTAAGGAAGCAAATAACTTTATTATAGCAAGCACACAATCCTTTCACATCAGCGTCAAATGGCATAACAGTAGTACCACAAATGAGAATTCTGTCTTCATTGCCAATTCCTTTTATGAATTTTAGTAGTTCTTTTTTCAGACGAATTGCTTCAGCCTTGTGTGTATATATATATATATATATAAAATTACACGCTTGTTTAAACTTTAAAAAAAGATAATTAAAACAATGACAGTTTTAATTATGTAACAGTTATAAATAAGAATGATGCCATATCTAAATAAAGAATATACATTCAAATAAATGGTTTTGCAAAACTTCATTTTTTTTAATAAATTAACAAACTCCTTAAATTTGAATAGATCTTTATGAATACATACAATTCTTTATGAATACTAATCTGCTCTAAAATATCATTTAACATTCCATTTAGGTTAATTCATTTCAAATTATTTCCAGCACTAAATATTTTGGTATAAGAACAATATACTTATATAAATGGATTTAAATTTATTTTAGACGTAAACGTTTATTATTTCATTCTATTTTAGTTCAAACACAAATGCGACTCTTTACTTATTTAAATAAAGAAAAACAAACAAACAAATAACAACAACAAACAAACAAAAACAAAACAAAAAAAAAAAAAAACACCCTAATCTAGATACATGAAACTTATGCGCAACTAATAAAAAATCTTTCTTAAATTATATTAGAATTCATTAAGAATACTTTAAGCTTTAATTTATTTTTAGATGCAAATTGCTTTAATTTATTTTTTCATGCAACGGAAACTGAAATGATTCTGTGCTAAAAAACTGCTAGCATCTAAATTAAATACGCTTCATTTTGCAGACTTAAATATTTTAAAACTTTTTGCTGTGGTGTCACAGCAATTAATTCATTTATTTATACAATATTTTAACTAGCAAAAACCATCCACAATACAAGCATGGTTGAACATACCAGCCCTAATGTGTAAGCTTTAGCAGAAGATTCGACTTCAATTATGCAGTTAATAAAACATTATAAGTAAATTATGCGTAACAAATAATTATATGAAATAGTTGATTTTAATATGAAAACCTTTTTTTTCGAGCACATATATTAAATATAAGAAACTGATTTTTAAAAAATGAATATTTTAATTTTGTATTTCAAAAATTGGAAAAAAAAGAACTTTAAAAACAACAGTCAAAATTATTAATTAATTATCAATTATTTTATAAAAATCAGTAAACATTGATGAAAATATAAATATTACGCATTACACAATTGACCAATATTTTAAATAAGTCAATATATTTTAAAATGTTAATAAGTCAATGTAGTTTAGATTTTTGATGATAAAAATTGTATAATTCTTTTTCCTTCTATAAAACTTCTCTAATACGTAATTTCCACTGAGATATAGTTTTATACATTTATTATAAAACAATGCTGTACATTAGCTTAGCTATTGTCTGTTATTTTAGAACAAGGCACTTCAGGTTAATTTTGTCTTCCTTGCTCGTAACCATGGTAAAGGTAGATGGCCGAGTTTTCTCTCTTTTTTGGACATTCTATTTCCGTTTAGCATATTTCGCTTTGTGTAAAGGATACGAATGAAGGCTGACTTAAACCATAATTTTCAAATAAGTTGGAGAAAATAAGTGCTGTGCAGGGAAAACAACAAGCATTAACGATAAGGAAGGGTGGAAAGATCATACAATAATCATTGTAAGTAAGAGACAGTAACTTTAAAGTAACAGACAATAGAGAAGGAAAGGGGGGCGAGCTTTGAAAATTAAGTTCGCAACTTAGTTATGAAATCTATAAGGGCTATATATATTAGAGATAAAACTAACCACAGAAAATTACAAAAATTGATAGGACCAATATGCTTTTATATCCCATGCGCTTTTTCACACTCAAAACTGTTCTAGAAAGTGGTGCATCTATTTTTATATTTATTGTCCTTTTATTTACTTTAAAATAAAACTTCCGATCTGCATTGATTAGCTTAGTTTATCACTTTATGATCACGTCACTCTCTTTTTAGGAGGAAAGGCCAATTCTCTCGCAATTTCAACACTTAATTCAAGATTCAATTCAAGATGCAAAAATATTAACTTAACAGTACATACATAACCTGTATCACTCACTACAAATGTTTTGTTTGCTGATGTTGTTAACTGTAAGCCTCACAGGAAGTAAAAGCATCTATACAACTTCATAAGAATCAGCGCATATGTTGTATGGTTTCCCTTATTTTGCATAACAAATTTATTTTAAGCTTGATACCTTTCCTGAACCTCTGAACTTCCCCTCATACACAGTCCAGTCACATTAATGTGACCATCTGTCAAAAGCCAGAATAACCACCTTTCGCAGAGCGGACTGCTGCGAGACGTGCAGGAAGAGAGTCACATAGGTCCCTGAAGGTGTTCTCTGGGATGTTGAGCCATGCCGACTCTAATGCCGTGGCCAGCTGCGCTAGATTACGCGGTTGAGGATCCATGGCGCGAACAACTCGATCGAGATGGTCCCACAGATGCTCGATTGGGTTTAAGTCAGGTGAGTTTGCTGGCCAGGGGAGGACGGTAAACTCATCCTGGTGCTCTTCGAACCACGCACGTACACTGGCAGCTGTATGGCACCTCGCATTGTCCTGCTGGAAGATGCCATCATCCTGAGGAAAAACAATGCGCATGTAGGGGTGAACATGGTCCGCAAGGACAGATGCGTACTTGTATTGATCCATTGTGCCTTCCACAATGATCAGTGAACCTAGAGAATGCCAGGAAAACATTCCCCAGACCATAATGCTCCCGCCTCCAGCTTGGACCGTTCCGGCAATGGTTGCAGGGTGGTTCCTTTCAGAGGTTTCACGCCTTATACGCCAACGTCCATCTGTCCGATGGAGCATAAAACGCGATTCATCCGAAAACGCAACCTGTCGCCACTCAGTGGACGTCCAGCTGCTGTACTGGCGTGCAAATTCTAGCCTTCGCCGTCGATGAACAGCAGTCAGCATAGGTGCACGAACCAGGCGTCTGCTTCGGAGGCCCAGACGCAGCAATGTTCGCTGAATAGTACTTTGGGAGACACTTTTGGTAGCCCCTTGGTTCATTTTGGTGGTCAGTTGCTCAACGGTAGCCCGTCTATCTGCCCGAACGCATCTCCGCAACCGTCGTTCGCCTCTGTCATCTATGGCCCGTGGTGCACCACATTTGCCACGTCGCTGATTTTGGACAGTCCCATTTTGCCATGCACGGTACACTTTTACCACGGCGGCACGCGAACAGTTCACAAACTCAGCCGTTTCGGAAATGCTTCCACCCTTGGCCCGAAAGCCAATGATCATGCCCTTTTGGAAGTCGGATAAATCGCTTCGTTTCTGCATTACGCCAACGATTGAAATGTTTTCCGAAGCCCTCACGCACCCTTTATATACGCTCAACTGCACTGTGCTGCCACCTGCCTTCTGTGATTGGTTATTTAACTCTGACATGGAAAGTACGTGGTGGTCACATTAATGTGACTGGACTGTGTATTTTCTCTCCATGATGTAAATTTAAAGTTAAGTGAAGTGAACATTTAAACAGGTAAATCTCTGAGTTTATTCACAGCGATTTTCACTAGCCAGCGCCCGTTTCGTTGCTATCTCGCTGTTACGCTAGTAAGCCTTTTGGCCATTTCGGATTATCATCACGCCTGTGAGGTTTCTCAGAGTCAACCTGTTAGGTGCAAATTAACGTGCTAATCAAGCACTATTTTATTTTAGATTCGACTAGAATTATATTCTACATTTAAGTTTCTCACCATAAGTCGACGTGTTTTGTAACGCACGAAGATCGTGCCTTTCTGTTAAACTTTGAATTAATAAAGGGCTACTTTTCACCCTTCTGTACTCTTATTCACGCCTGTGCGAGAGTTCGCCAGGTTCATTGTAGAATCTAGAGCTATTTTATGCGGTATGGAAGAGACCGATTTTAAAATGTGTGCACAGATGCAGTTTAAAGGTCCTTCTGAATTAAATTGATGTTGCTTTGTGAATTTTACAAACATATTGAAATCTATGACCTCTCATAAATTGTTAAAGATGTTACAGACTTGCATGTAGGTGGATGCAAGTGAATACACCTATGTGCTATTTCAATCTTTAATCTTAGCACAGTACTTCAGTTTCATAAGGATTAAAAAAACCTTATTACTTTTGACCTTCCCCTTCTAATGAATCCCTCGATATCAGAAACGAATCTTTTGTTCCCACCCAATATCTTAGAAACTTTGATATTTTATATCGCTGTAGTAAATCTCCACACGTATGAAAATCGGATAAAAGTAACTGTGTGGATTAATTTCGATTGAAATGAGTTTCGTATTTTTCATATTTTCCCCAGAATTAGTGCATGTTTTAACCAAAAAATTACCAACCTTTAAAATAATCTAGGATTTTTCTTTTATTTTCAAACCCACTTTTCTGTGTGTTCTAAACAAAGGTTCCTCAAGATAAGTGGGAACTGAGTTGGAGAACGAAGACACAATAAACACATTTAAGAGCATCATATGATATACGCGACCACTGGGCTAAAAACTGTAAATATTTGATTCAGCTATCAGACAGAGCTCTATTCAACACTGATGCCATGATGAAAATTTTTGCAATTTTCGTGACTTAGGAGAAAAGGAAGTAATAAATCTTATGAACTTCGGAACCATCTTTTCCGAAATAAAATTTTGCTCCTTATCAGTTTGTTTTGCTTGAGTATAAATGCTTTCCAAGCTCTATCCTCCAAAGGAGGGTTTTGCATTCTTCAAATCTTTTGCGAGACATAAAATATTCTTTCTAAAGGTTACTGAAGGCATTGCAGCCACATATACCTTGCATTTTGACTGGACATTGGAAAACACATACTGATGACGGTATTTTTTCATTTTTTTCAATAAGAGCAAACTCTCACATATCCTTTGATCAAATTCTCAGAGCTCTGTTTCTGTGCCAAAAATTCACCCGCATGGCGAGCTGTAAATGCATTGAAGACAAAGTGAACGTTATTCGAAAAATACAACATGGATGCAGCCAAAATGTTATCTGGTGAAAATATAGTTTACCTAAATCTACAGTTAGTACCATATGGAAAAATTAAGATTTAAAAATTTCCGCTCACGGAAGAAATTTGGGCACAAAGAAAACCTGAAAAAGGTCAAGCAAAAGAATGTTGAAGAAGTAGTGCTGAAATGGTTCACTATGTCAGGACTGTGTGGTCGGTGCATATTCTTTGAAAACATCTTCTTGAACTCCTTAAATCCTGATCTGGAACAGGGAGCTGAATGCAGCTATGTTCTGTGGTAGAATACTGTGATTAAGTGGTAGAAAAACTGCACTTGAAAGGGATTTAAAATCCTCTTTCATTAAATCGCTATTATGTACAACCACTTCCAAACTCGGGAGGGATACAGAAAGTAGAGACCGCACTTGGGTCTAAAAATGAACAATCAAATAAATTTAAACTAAAACTAATTAGAAATTAAGTAGTCGTTTCTCACAGAGCTATGAACGCGAGGTTGGCCTCTAAACTAAATGGTGCGTAGCAAGATTTAACTAATAGACGCACTTGGAATTACTTCAATAAGCAATCACGTAAAAGCGCTATGGCTTAGAATTTAAATGCCAGCTAGTCCGGAGAACGTCGAATAGAGTGACCGTGGTCTGAGATTAAAAGCTCTCTCACCCTGAGAGGTTCCTACCTCTCGCTTAAATATAACTTGACTCCACTTCAAATTAGCATAAAGCTAAAACGCGCGCTTCTTCTAACGGGAAGTTGAAAATGAGAAGGGATAGAAAAGTAAAAATTAGAATAAAACTTTGTTAGTTTGTAAGGTTTTAGTTAAACTAACCAAGTTTATTTTAATTTAAATCTTTTCTATCTCCTCTCTGCTTCAACTTCCTGTCAGAAGAAGCGCGCGTTTTTAGCTTATGCTAATTTTTGAAGTTCAGCCAAGCACTATTTAAGCCAGAGGTAGAAACCTCTCGGTGTGTGAGAGCTTTGCCTCAGATCACGGTCACGCTGCTCAACGTTCGCCTGACCAGCTAGCAGTTTAAATTTATAAGCCATAGTGCTTACTACGTGATTGCATTGTAAAATAAATTAAAGTGCGGTAGTATTTAGTATACCTTGCTACGCACCCTTTTCGGTAGAGGCCAACTTTCGCGAAGTGCTCTGCGAAGCAAAGTTGATTTAATTTCTATTTTAGGTTTAGTTTTAAAATTATTTGATTGTTACGTTAAGACCCAAGTGCGGTCTTTTACGTTCTGTATCTCTTCCGAGTGGGAAGTTTTGTATTTAATAGTGATTGAATAAAAGAGGATTTCAAATCCCTTCACGTGCAGTTATTCTCCAGCCCAGCATTTACATCAGAACATAGCGTACCTTCCGCTCCCTGTTCCAGTTCAGGACTTAGAATTTGAGGATAAGAACCTTGTAAGTAATTCACCATGTTTGCAAAGAGTATGCACAGAACACTAAGTCCTGATAAGTTTAACTAAACTTTACAACTATTCAAAGAAACCATAATCTGCCCGTGTCTTGCCAAATGTTTTAGAAAAAGACTAATGAATTTACCAAACATTATGGGGAGACTCAAATAGTTAGCTGGATAAGTGGAACAATAATTTTTTTTCAGGAAAACTTATTAAAGAACTAGAAGGCGTTTAAAAATTAAATGTCAAGAAATGAGGAAAAAATTGAGATGATATCTCTCTCCAGTAACGAGAGAAAGGTACTTTTAACGTCAAATATATGAGATGATACACAAGCGTTAAAAGTTAAGCACTGAAGGAAAATGGTTAAACGTGCCATCATGGTTCATGCGTGTGTTAAC